>JABMCL010000707.1:217500-245000 GCA_018857735.1 Alviniconcha marisindica
TTCCTTTTGGCCCCACATAAGATATTATGTGCAATGAGCTGAGAAAACTTCACACAATTCACTGAAAAAGGATCTGGAACACAACTAGAAGGGAAAAGAAAAAAAGGGGTGCGGGGAATTTGCACAGTTGGCAGGAGTCATTTGGTTTGCCATTTTCAACCATCTCCCCCCCCCCCCCCAAAAAAAACAACCCACACACTCCCTCCCCTGCAATGTGAACTTCACCAGTTGCATACCAATGTGGAAGTGAGCACCAACAGTATGGCTCAGACACCAACAGTTGGTTCTGCACCTAGATGTGGAAAAAACGTAACTTTCTCAAACTAAACATGAACGAAATTGGAGCCTGAACCTGTAGAGACTGACAGTGTATCCAGAATAACGTGAGAAAAAATGCAACTGAGATCTCACCATGGCGATGAAGTTCCTGTTGGACAGAAGCTGGCCCAGTGTAAGGACAGTGGCGTACTTAAATTTGTGCAGTTGCTTAGCATTGTGGTAGGCAAGGCTGAAGATTTCACACTCTTCTTTACTGGCCTCCAGCAACGACTTGGACTGCTGGCGCGCCTTCAGCTTGGTGTCTGAAAAACAAGCACGAATGTATACGCACTAAGCATTATTTGCTAACGTCAAGGTTCAGTATGAACAAAAATAGTGCAGACAACCTCTGTCTACCTTTTTGCCAAGCATAAAATACTCAGTGCAACTTTTGTCAAAATCTTGCATTGTTTGTATCACCCTGATATAACTGTAATGGTTGACTGGGTGTTAAACATCAAGTTACTTACTTACCTGCTTGTTTCACTGGTTACTTAAGCACCATGAATATATTTTTAAAATTCACTCTTTTTTTTAGCGCAGCAAAGGAGAATGTTTTACGAAAAAGGTCAAACATGAGCATTTCACTTGTAAAAGCAAAAACAAATGAGCATTTCACTTGTAAAAACAACACCAAATGAGCATTTCACTTGTAAAAGCAAAAACAAATGAGCATTTCACTTGTAAAAACAAATGAGCATTTCACTTGTAAAAACAAAAACAAATGAGCATTTCACTTGTAAAAACAAATGACCATTTCACTTGTAAAAACAAAAACAAATGAGCATTTCACTTGTAAAAACAAATGAGCATTTCACTTGTAAAAACAAAAACAAATGAGCATTTCACTTGTAAAAATAAAATGAGCATTTCACTTGTAAAAACAAAAACAAATGAGCATTTCCCTTGTAAAAACAAAAACAAATGAGCATTTCATTTGTAAAAACAAATGAGCATTTCACTTGTAAAAACAAAAACAAATGAGCATTTCACTCGTATACTTTTCACCCACAGAGCAAGACTAGCACAAAGCAACACACTGACTGGCAGTGCTGCCCATCTGCCATCAGTGGCGTCTCCTTTCCGTAACCCTTTTCCCTGCCAGCAGAATCTGGACTGCTGGTGCCACTACCTCCAAAAAACAGTCTCAAAGACAGTCTCAGCAACCCAGAAACATTCAGTCTGAGATATAATAATAATAATAAAGAGGATTTCTAGGGCGCCCATCTACCATACAAGGTGGGGGAGCACAGGGCACTTTACTAATCACACACACACACACACACACACACACACACACACACACACACACACACACACACACACACACACACACACTCAGCGTCAGATGTGGGGATAGGCACGGTTGTGAAAAACTTATCCATGCTGCATGGTGATGCAAAACAATGATGGCACTCGAGCAAGTTGTCACACAATGCCACACAAGTAAATGGGAAACACTCCGTCTGCAATGTACAACGTTCTCAGGGCAGAGAAAAAAAATGAAGACTGCATTCTGACCTAGCTAATAGCATTTTTATGAGTCCTCAGGGCAGAGGAAGATTTAAGTCTGTATTCTGACCTATCTCATGGCATTTTTATGATGCATGGCACTCAGATACTCCTTTTTTCCCAGCATAATAGGCAACTGCTTGACTAAAAATGCCTCACCACTCTTGTTGTCAGGCAGCGAGGCCAGGTAGCGGAAGGCTTGGCATAATAGGCGACTGCTTGACTAAAAATGCCTCACCACTCTTGTTGTCGGGCAGCGAGGTCAGGTAGCGGAAGGCTTGGCATAACAGGTGACTGCTTGACTAAAAATGCCTCACCACTCTTGTTGTCGGGCAGCGAGGCCAGGTAGCGAAGGGCTTGGTGTGCCATCTGCAGGCAGCTCAGGGGAGAGTACTTCAGCACAAGGGTGAGGAGGAAATCCACATGCACTTGATCGATGGCCTTGGACTGTAAGCACACAGACATTGAGGAACATGATGCAGAGATTCCCTGCTGACACAGCCACAAGATGCATAACTCAGAGGTGATCTAATGTGACGGTGATGATAATGTAACACCATCAGGAATGATCAGTGTTGCATCCAACACAATGGAAACATAAGGTGCTGCTGAAACAAAGGCTGTATATGAATATTTTCTGACAGATGACACTCATTGAAACAAAAGCTGTATATGAATATTTTCCTACTACAGGTGACAATCATGCCAAATTAGACACAGAAGGTTGGTAAAGAGAGTCTGGCGCAGATTCAGCTGAGGTTTTGTTAATCAGACCTAACTGCAGAAAACAATGTGAAGAACCACAGTCTACGCTCTTGAAACTGAACAAATTTGGCTAAAACCAGAAGAGCAAATGCACAGTCACCTCTTTTCACCAGTATTCCCCCAGCCCCCACCAAAAAAACAAGAATAAACAGACAAAGAAGCAAATCAGAACCCATGGTTCAATAATAATAAAGTACATTTATCATGCACTCATCAACGCCCTGAGCGTTCAACCCCTCCCCTACCTTCTCCTTTTCTGTTGCTGGCTCAGCGATGCTGGTCTTTGTTTGCACTGCCACGCCCTCGATGAAGACCAGCAGGAGGCGCCACATGTAGTGCTCAATTCCTGCCACACGCAGCAGCGTGGTGAAGATCATCAGCTTTCGGTGCTCAGGGATGTGCGGGTAAGCGTCGACAAAGACACGAAGCACCATGGTCACCATGTCCACTTCATTGTGGGCCTCGTCCTTTCGACATGCCTGCGCAAAGACGATGCCAAAATCAAACACCTGCCATAATGCAAGCGATTTTGTTCAGGAATGAGGCACTGCTATGGGCAGGTAACGCGCAGACACAGCAGACTCAAAATCCAACCCACTGTGATAATGAACGAAATGAGACAGATGGATGACATGGGTGGGTGAAACGGACGGATGAAAAATTTATGAATGTGAAGGTATAAGAAAGATGGGCGAACAGGAGAGTGTCTGTACGGACGGATGGATTATACATAACACAGCAAACTATGCCTAAATATGTGGGTAAATTTCAACATACATAATTACACATCATAAATTACCGTATTTATGAATTTACTTTTGAGCATTACAGCTTCAGCTTCTGTGCAGATGCTATATTTATCCTGAGTCACACAGTGAATCAGATACATTTCTTGCTGCAGGCTGTTCAAACATGAAGGTCCTCAGCTCAAACAGCTTGAAGAAAGGAAAATCCCTGTAAACTGATGCTGTAACAAGAGGGTGAGGAAGCCTCCACCTCCCTCACCTTCATTATGGTTGGGAAGACTGTCTCCAGAATGCGCTCGATGACGTGGAAGCTGTAGCCGTCGTCCTGACGCAGGATGTTGGCGCCCATGAAGGTGAACACCGACATCATGGAATGAAGCAACTGCTCCTGTAACATAACCATAACCATGCGCCAGTCACAGATAAGACCATCAGTCTTGAACAAAGCGCACAGAACAAGCAACTGATCTTAGTGTTCATGAAGGTGCCAACTCGCATCATGGAATGAAGCAACTGCTCCTTTAACATCAGCACAACCAGTACCAGCCTTGTCAGTCAAGGATAAGACCATCAGTTTTGAACAAAGCACACAGAACAAGCAACTGATCTCAGTACTAATGAAGGTGACAACTAACGTCACAAAAGGAAGCAACTGCTCCTTTAACATCCTCATCATCACCCATGTTTTCCTCATCAGCATGAGATACATGAATCTTAGTTTCAAAACAAGCATACAGTATTGAGACACACACCCTAATTTGTACTGATGGATCTTAGTTTTAAACAAAACATGTAAAACCAGCGGCTAAGAACCAGTACGCTGCATCAGTTTTGGACATGCACCAATTTGTGCCAAATGTGCTTCCAAGAGGAGCAAACAGAGTGCACTAAACTACGCAGACAGTGCATTTGCTGATGAAACACATGGTGCTACACAAGTATATAAGCTAATGTGCAAATGCACAATAACTGTAAAGCAATGCAAATGTAAAAAAACCCATTTAACACGTAATAACCACAGCAATTGGAGATACATGCTACATTGCGGTGTGTGCCAACACAAAGAGTATCAAAAAAGTGCTGGCCGCAAGGAAGTGCATGCACTCCAAACTAAGAGAACGGGCGGACTTACCGGTGCAATCTGCGCAGCCACATCAAGCACGAGCAGTGCCTGCTGGTGAGTGTGAGGTTTGTCTGAGGTACGGATGCACTGAACAATGGCGTCCAAATTCAGGTCTTTGCCTTCAATTGGGTCTGCAACAACAGAAATGAACACGTTTTGGGGAGGCATGAAGGCGGGTTGCACTCCTACTGACAAAGTGGACTTACCACCAAACATCATCACGCTTGTGGAGGGCAAGGGTTCTGCTCCTGCTAGGATCCGTGAAACAAGTCACTTATCTGGAACTGATTTTTTTGGACTGTTTTCCTTTAACTGGAAGCAGGGATAGATATAAGCATGCACATCTATTGCAAATACAGCAGGCATGCAGAGAAAGAGGACACAGATGAATACATACGTCCACACCTACCACAGGTACAAACACGGAGAGAGAGACACTCACACACACACACACACACACACACACCAGACACGGAGAGACAGACACACACACACACACACACACACACACACACACACACACACACACACACACACACACACACACACACACACACACACACACACACACACACACACACACACACACACACACACACACACACACACACCAGAGTTTTACCTGTATCCTGTGACTGTTTTTTACACAGGTTATGGATGGCACCCAGTATCAGCTGTTTGAGGTAATCTGCTTCACCGGCATCCTCCTCTTCCAAAACTCTGGAGAGAAAAAAAGAAAAGAAAAAAGAAATCAACTTTGTCTCACTCAACATAAAGCCAGAATAAAACCTGCAAAGTGATCTCATAATAAAAAATAAAAGTAAAAAAACTAACAGAAAAACATACCCATACACATACAATCACAGTGCTATAACTAGGTCATGAACAAATTTCAAAGGAATGTGAAAGAATAACAAGATGATAGTAAAATTGTCAATTTTCATGCTTTTGCCATTTGTAAAAGTCAATCTTCATGTTTTACCAGTGTAAAAGTATAACTTTTCATGCTTTTGCGATTGGACAAGTATCAGTTTTAAAAAGAAGTTTTCGCTAGTGTAAAAGTATCAATTTCCACATTTCTGAGATTTCTCCAGAGTCAAATTCAGAGCAGATTCTACAAAAGTCCTTCAGATGAGACTACAAACTGAGGTCCCCTGCGTACATACACATGAAAAACAATCCCACATGCATGCTAAAGATCCCGTGGTCCATGTCAGAGTTTGGTGGATTACGGAAACACCTAAATAACCCAGCATATGCTGAAAGCGTCAGAGCCGCTGAAACGTTGGACGCTATCCAGCAGAAGAAGAGCGGCAGTACTTACTTAGCCAGGATCTGGAAGCAGACAGGGACCAGTTTGCAGCCTTTGGGAATTTTCTTCTTGGTCTGCATAATCTCCAGCAGAATGGTGGCACGTTGCCACGCCGGACTGTCAAACGATGACCGCTCCTCTTCATCTTGTCTAGGGACACAGGAAAATCACTGTGCATTTAATACAGATATCACTTAATGCACATGTATGAATAAAACACAAGTATGATAACAAACACACACACACCCTGATCAAATCATATGTATGTTTAACACAATGTATGGCTAACATACATGCATAATTAACACACATCTGTATAATTAAAACACATGCATTACTAACACACATGTATAATATATAAAAAATATAAAAACTGACATTACATAAAAATTAAAATATATGATTTACATGCACAATATGATATGCATACATATCCACTGTCTGTATTTCACTTCTTAATAACCAACCAAAAGTCAGTTGTCTGTGTACTTTCCCCATGGGTGACAAGTAATTTGGTGTTTTACGCCCAGTCAACCAGTACAGTTATATCAGGACGAACCTTGGATGACAATGAATATTTTGTCTTGTGTTACATGAACGGCTGCAAACACACATCCTGACACAAATCCTTTGCCTTATGTTACATTAAAGGCTGCAAACACACACCCTGACACAAATCTTTTGTCTTATGTTACATTAAAGGCTGCAAACACATCCTGACATGAATCTTTCATCTTAAGTAACATTAAAGGCTGCAAACACACACCCTGACACAAATCTTTTATGTTACATTAAAAGATGCAAGCACACATCCTGATATGAATCTTTTGTTATGTTACGTTACTGGCCACAAATACACACCCTGACACAAATCTTTTGTCTTGTGTTACATTAAAGGCTGCAAACACACATCCTGACACAAATCTTTCATCTTATGGAACATTAAAGGCTGCAAACACATATCCTGACACAAATCTTTCATCTTTTGTTACATTAAAGACTGCAAACACATATCCTGACACAAATCTTTCATCTTTTGTTACATTAAAGACTGCAAACACATATCCTGACACAAACCTTTAATCTTTTGTTACATTAAAGACAGCAAACACATATCCTGACACAAACCTTTCATCTTTTGTTACATTAAAGGCTGCAAACACATATCCTGACACAAATCTTTCATCTTTTATTACATTAAAGGCTACAACAAACCTTTCATCTTTTGTTACATTAAAGGCTGCAAACACATATCCTGACACAAATCTTTCATCTTATGTAACATTAAAGGCTGCAAACACATATCCTAAGACCTAACACAAATCTTTCATCTTTTGTTACATTAAAGGCTGCAAACACATATCCTGACACAAATCTTTCATCTTATGTAACATTAAAGGCTGCAAACACATATCCTAAGACCTAACACAAATCTTTCATCTTTTGTTACATTAAAGGCTGCAAAAACATTTCCTGACACAAATCTCTCCATCTTTTGTTACATTAAAGGCTGCAAAAACACACCCTGACACCAACTTCCAAGAAGAAGCGCTCACCTGCGCTGTCTTTTGACCTCTCTGACAGACGTGGCTGCACTCTGCACGATGGGCGCCAGCTCTTCCAGCAGCAAATCAGCAGGCAGGGACACCTGTAAACCGTGACAGTGAGGCTGATCAAGCTCAAAATCAATCTCTGTTTTCACACACAGTCTTCTCTTCAATGTAACTGGTGACGGTGAGGCTGATCAAGCTCAAAATCAATCTCTGTTTTCACACACAGTCTTCTCTTCAATGTAACTGGTGACGGTGAGGCTGATCAAGCTCAAGACAAATCTCTGTTTTCACACACAGTCTTCTCTTCAATGTAACTGGTGATGGTGAGGCTGATCAAGCTCAAGACAAGTCTCTGTTTTCACACACAATTTTCTCTTCAATCTTTTCTTCAAGACATGAAATTCCAGACAGGTTACCATTCCACCTGTGCCAACCCACCCAGCTCCAACACTGGCACTGGAATTTACGCTGAGATGGCAGCAGTTTCACATGGCACCAGCCATGCAACAAGCAAATAGTGCTGTCAGTACTCCACTTCAGTAGATACTAAAAATGCGCTGAAAAAGGATACTGTCACTCATTCACAATCACATGCGACACGAGCACAGTGAGTCTGCTTGAGAGCAGAGAATAGCAAAACCAACAAACAAGGGAGTTAATTAGCGCTCAAATACATAACGCGAGTACAACAACAAAGACCTGAGTCGCCTAGGGGGGTTGCAGAGAACAGCGTATATAAAAGCAATCAACAAATAATAATATTAACACACACCAAAAGACTCACATAAAGCCACATCCTCTGACAGTAAAAATCCCACCCACAATGTTTTGCAGATATGATTCACAAAACAAAAAAAGAGACAATGGGTCTTTAACACCTGCCCAGCTGCACAAGATCACATCGGTGCAAAATCAAACAAGAAGAAAACAATGAACAAGGACCCAGGTCAACTGGCGCACACAGGTCATATGGTGAATGTTCTTTCTCTTACATTGCTCGAACACTCTGGAACACATGAGAAAAAATTCCCAAAGAAATTAGATTCTCTCAGTCAGCCTCTTTTTTTAAATTAGCACCTAAAATTCATTTTTTTCCAACATGATACTGACTGGTGTGTGTGTGTGTGTGTGTGTGTGTACATGTGTGTGTGTGTGTGTGTGTGTGTGTGTGTGTTGTTGTGTGTGTGTGTGTGTGTGTGTGTGTGTGTGTGTGTGTACATGTATACGTGCATGTGTGTGTGTGTGTGTGTACATGTATAGTGCTATGTGTGTGTGTGTGTGTGTGTGTGTGTGTGATGAGCAGGTTATATCAGCTTGACCCAATGCATCTGTGGCACTTTTGTATTTTACTGTAAAGCGCAAAGAGCTCCTGTGAGAACTGGCACTTTATAAATGTCAGTTATTATTGTTAAAATAAGCACACATCTGGGTAAACCAAAACCGGGTCCCATCCACTCACATGTTTAAGCTTCTTCCTGATGAGAGTGGCGATGGCGGTGTCCGTTCTACTCTGCAGCACATCCAGCATAGCTTCCACAACACTGCACTGAGACTGAAGACTGGGCAGTGCAGCAAAAAACTCCTTGGTTACCTGTTTCAGGACACACACAATATATACATTTTGGTTGCTGGTCAAGGAAACGCACAGTAGATCTTGGTTACAGGCAGGGAGAAATGTACAACACACCTTGGTTACCTGTTTGATTAAACTCACAATGGATTTTGATTACCTTATCAAAAATGCTCAGAACATTGTGGTTACCTGTTTGAGAAAACTCACAAAAGATCTTGGTTACCTTATCAGAAATGCAGAACACATCTTGGTTACCCATGTTGGGGATAAAACATGCAACAGATTGTAACTGCTGTTCATTTGTTCTTCAAAGGTGACCGCATCCTCCTTTCTCCCCACTATAGCTCAGAGCCTTTTAGTTCAGTTCAGTGTTTTTTTAAATCTCTGTGCTCAGGAAAGCCCATATACACTCCACCTCATCTCTCTGAAGTCTTCTCCGTCACCTTTCAGATTTACACTGATTTGACAAATAAAATATACTCGTTGTCCATCACTACCCCTTAAACCATCTCTTCTGCAGCAGCTTTTCTCTCGACACAGGTACAAACCTGAGTCACAGCCATCTCCTGAATGGACGATCCTCCAGCCACCTTGGCCTCGTTCTTGATGGCCGCGGTGAAGAGCTGCAGAGGTAGGGTGTTGCCTGTCAGGCCAGGGGCCACAACTGGGGTGAAGCGAGCCAGCAAGGGGCGCATCACCTCCACCTGCCCCTCGGTCAACGCATCCTGCTCCAGCAGGCGCGCCAGCAGCGGCAGAAGAGGAGTCAGCGTGTCCTGAAAATCGTGAATTTGTTCTTAGGGCCACTGCCAACAATAGCTTACTGAAGCTAAAGTCTACCCATCAAAGCAGAGAACAAAAACAAAACAGAAAGCAGCAGGTGAGAATTTCTCATCTTAGTGAGTTCAGGCTCTCAGAAGCAAGCAGCCGCAGAAATCTTCAGCACAAAAAAATCCAAAACGCATAATTAACCCTTGCTATCCAGCAGTCCATTCACCCGTCACCCCTACACCATCTATACATTCAACAACTGAGTATCCTCCCATCCACCCACCCGACTCATGAACCAAGGGAGTGTTGGAGCTCTTCACCACTGTCAACCATCCAACTCTTAAACCATTCACATGGACCAGCCAATCTCAGTTCAGTTCAAGATGGTATCTATGTGCTTGGAAAAGCCCACATGTGCTCCAACCCAGCTATCAGAAGTTCCCCCAACGTTGCCTGTGAAACAGTTCCAATGTTCATCTGAATGATGATGGCCCTCTCTCGTCCACTGGCCAATTTCAACACAGTATCACTGCCACTACGTGCTTGCAAGACAGCTGTGGCAAAGTAGGAGGGAGTGTCAGGCCTCTTCACCACGGTCAACAAGCAACACAACCGCCCATCCAACCCTTGAACCAATCACAAAAGGACACTCCACCACCGTCATCAACCACATCAGCAACCAGGCACCCCTGAATATTCATTCACCTAGAGCGGCAAGGTCTCACCATGCTATCGATGCCGCTGAGAGCGTGCAGGATGGCGGCGGCAATGAAGGAGGGAGTGCCGGGACTCTCAACCACAGTCAGCAGCGCTGACAAAGCATCCGTCTGCTTCCCCTTGCGCTTGCCGCTCTTGGACTTCAGCCCGGCCAGCGCCTGCACAAGTAGACAGCAAGTTGTCGTAAGACCAGTTAGTTGGTTAAACTTGCTTAACGCCAAACTGTCTCCTCTCCGAAGAGGTAATGGTGCAGATCAAGATCCCAGGAGGTGGGAGGAGAGAGAAAACTATACCAAATGCTACACTGTCACCACCCAAATGAGCCCTGCATTAAGGTGGGCAGCGATGAGAGCCATTTTAATGTTTCATTAATTGTGAGGGGCACAGTCACAAAGACTCATGACAACTTTTGAAGAGAAAGGAGAGCTCAAATGGAATCGAACTGAGGTTCTTCCGCTTACCAGCCTAATAATGTCTCGCCCCTAGGCCAAACTGGCTCACATGAGTAAGATAACGTGTAGCAACAACAAACTTACTTTCTGGTCTGATCAAGTTTTAGCAGACCCATGTACAAAGGCGACCCAAGCCATTCACACAGTCCAATCAAATCCACACAAATTTCATGATAAAATACAAGCATCTGAAGCAGCTTTTAGGATCTAAAACTGTTCATGCAGTGTAGCCACCCAAAGCTGGATGTGAACTGCTGGAAACTCAAAAGGTGCTGAACACCAGAAAAGTTACTGAAACAAAACATCTTCAGATCAGTATTCAAACACACAAACAGATAAAAAGATGCTGATTTTAATGGGACCATACATAAAGTGTGTGAATTTCCGGGGTAAGCCACTGTTTCACTCCAGCCATTCCACCACACATCAAACCGAAACCGGATAAGCATACTGTTTTCATTTATCATCGTATAGCCGTCATTTTCTTGCTTTGAAAAAATGGCTTACCCTGAAAGTATGCACATGTATTGTATTGTCCCTTTAGAACTAGTGTTCTTTTCAACTGTTTGTGTGTTTGGATCTTGTTTTTAAATGCTTGCAATCAACCTGGTTTCAGATTTATTTCCTTCTTTTTTTCTTTCTTGAGATCACTGGTAAGCCGAAATTGAGCACCACCTTCCACAACTTTGCATCAAGCATTCATTGTATCAAATACAGGCTTGCACAGATTTACAGAACCCAAACCCAAACCGACCAATCTTATCAGCTTACAGTGGCAAGGTACGAAGTGTCGGAGGCCATCTCCCGCCGATAGTGAGTGACAAGATCCAGCACAGGTTTGTAGAGTGCAGTGCTGTTGGGACACTTCTCGTCCATCTTGGCGATCACCTTCAGGGCCCAGCGTCGAACAGAATCGGTTTCACTGGCACACAGCGCCAGCAGGCAGGGAAGTACTGCACAGCCAATCAGTCACAAGAAAGAAAATGAATGCCACTTTCTGATGATTTACCAATGCATCAGTCAGACCCGCTGGGTTTTCAGCAAGTGAACTTACGCACTAATTCTGACCCCCTAAACCTTACTTAACGCATGATCAGCACTGAGGAGGGAAGATCAGGGAAATGGCTGTTAAAAATCCAACAATAAAACCCCTCTCTCCTGCACACTGATTGCCAAATTACACACACATTGTCAGCCGCAAAACTTCGCTCTCACCTGGTGCCAGGGACTGCACAACAGCGACAAGGTCAGCTGCGCTCATTTCAGACAGGTGCGTCTTGGTCATCAGCAAGGCTTGTTCTTGTAGAGAAGATGTCACACCAAGGCATCGGCTGTTCTCACCTGACCACAGCACGGACAGGTAGCGAAGGTAGAGCTCGGGTGAACCAAATGCCTGGATGATGCAGACAGATCTGATGTCAGTGGAATACCTACAGTGTGCTTTTTACGACTTTGTTACAATCACTTGTGTGCTAACCAGGCCCTGATTTGAGGCTAGTGACTGTCACTGCTGGCATCTTATTGTTTCTAGCCAGAACACTGTGGCTAAACCCAAATGTCTGTTGTGTAAAGAGTTCCAGGGCCCACATACATGAACAAAGAGCCCCCCCCCTCCCCCTCCCACTTCTTTCCCATTGTGTTATCTTCTAAACAATGACAATTGGTATGCATGAAGTGCAAATAGGGCTACCTGGCCTAATCACGTTTAAAGTTTTACACACATTAATCTACGCTTAAGCAGCAGCCTAAACACTGTATAAAAATAGCTGCAATGAGGCTGATGTTACGAACACAGGCACAGAAACAAATTTCTGTATCTGTGATATAGATGAATAAAAAAGTCTTATGTGTTATGTCAGTTGTTTGTACAAAACAGCATCAAACCTTGCAAATTCTAGGGATCAAACTGCACGTACAACATGGGAAAGAATCAGCAAAATTACAACTCTTCACTGCCATCAAACTACAGTGACAGTCAACAGTGTAAATGACATCAACGTGAATGTCAACAATGAAGTTTTAAGTTTGTAATTCTCAAGAAGATTGGGCAGTTGCTTCAAATATTTGATCATAAAGATATTGCTTTTTGGAAGCGCAGGATTCAGCAATCACCAGCTTTTTTTTCCTTCTGAGTGCAGCACATTTGCACTGTAATGGCAAATACTGTGTCCACTGTTACATCTGACTACCATACATTACAGTCCTTTTCTGTACGCATGTGCATGGCACCGTCTTTTCGTGGACAGAAGCGCGTACTTCAGATGCTGTGTTATCACCAACAAAAGCTAGACCAGATAGCTAGCGCCTAGCTGGACTTTCAACCCTACAAGTCCTGTTTTGCAGAGAAACCTTTAGGCACTGGCACATACATAAGACATATCAAACATCTCTAAGCAAACCAAGACCTTTTCCAGTTGTGCGAGGTGGGCTCTGGCAGCATCAGCCACGCGTTCATTGGAGGTGAGTTGCAGGAGCAAGTCTGTGATGACGACAATGGCCTGAAGCCACAGGCCTGCAGCAGTGCTGGTCTCCACATCATGCCAAAACTCCACATCTGCCAGTGAATAAACACATCAGCTCCACATTTACTTCCGCTATTGTTTTTTCTTTAATAAAAAAAAAATGGGAATGGAAGAAGATGACACAGAGAGAGAGAGTGGAAGAGAGATAAGAGAGAGAGGGGGAAGAGACAGAAAGAGAGAGGGAGAGAGAGAGAGAAAGAGAGATGATGAGAAGGGGAAGGAGAAAGAGCGGGGGAGAGAGAACTTGAACTCGAACTCGAAAACTTTAATACTCAAAGATAGTAGCGTTAGGTCCCTTTGGACCTATCTAACAGCCAGTCCTTGCTATACTACAAACACAAATAAACATGACAATACCACAAATATTATAAGCACGATTAAGCAACTGATTAATGCCGTTTCACAGTTCCTACAAATGCGCAGAAATATCAGAATTAAATTTCTTTAAACTAGAGAAAGAGGGAGGTTGAGAGAGCAGTTAGGTCTCAGATTTTAAAGTCCTATCAGCCGCACAAGATCAGCTCAGGAGGTTGTGTGAGAAAGCGAGAGCGAAGGAGAGAGAGAAATAGAGGTGGGGGAGAAAGAGAGCAAGGGCGAGACAAGGAAAAAGAAAGTGCATGCGCTAAAACATGCATGTGTTCATAACATACAATCACAAAAGCTGAGGCAGGGGATCTTGACTGCTTGCGTATGACCTACTGCACAGGCAAATCATGAGGAAAAAGAAGGAGGAAAAACAAAAACAACAAACCTACCTTTCAGCTGTGCAGGAACAGCAAGGGAAGTAATCCACCTGCTGAGGAGTTCTGTCCACCAGATGGCAGGCAGACTATGACTTTTGCTCAGCTGCGTTGTCACTGCAGTCATGTTTGAATCACCAGGGGGGGCTTTTGGTGGATGCAGGCTCAACAGTTTCTATGAGGGAGGGAAAAAAATTGTTGGGTTAAAAAGTCTAAGTCAGAAAGAGCAAGCTCAGTCCATGGACAAAAGGTGACAATAATCAAATAATAGATGGTTCTTATAAAGCGCCAGTCTCTAACACAAGTTAAACTCATTGTGATGAGCAACAACCCTAAGGAGATGCCACAAGATGTTAAGATCACCTTTTGTAACAGATAAAGTATCTTAACTGTAAAAAGAACTATTTCAGGTGCCTTCAAGAGCTCAATCAGTCACAAAACCACAAACCAAACCTCGTTTTTCAGTACCCTTCCTCCAAACTCTGCCATACTTGGTTATGCCACTACCGCCACACATCTGTCTGTCAGGGCCTTATGAAAGGTTTGACTGCTAATAAGAATGTGGAAACAACACAGCGTTGATGCACGCAGGATATACATAAGGCGCATCCATCCCAGGTAAAACAAATCAGTCCCAACTCTGTTCAAACAATTTTGGCTTTATTTGTGCTGGTGTAAGCAATGGAGGCATATATAGAAGAAATGCCTGGTATAAGTGGAGTTGTCTGTTACGAATATACTGCCATTTGAGCACCAGGGAAAAATTTAGTTAGCTGACAGTTTTTGGAGATGTATGGCGTAACCAGTTACGGCAGTGGTGGAAGGAATGTCGTAAACCAGTGCTTGGGTTTGTCATATAACATGAGGTTCTACTGCAACACAAAACTACTCTTCTCAGATGGACTGGGTCAGAAATAAATTAGCCCCCAGCATGCAGACTAGCCCTGTTCTTCACTTGCACAGCCTGACCCTGCCATTTCCTTCATGTTTTTGTCTCTTCTTGCAAAGAACTAGCATAAAGCTGAGAGAAGAAACACAGATTCCAACTAACCTTCTCAAAGAGGAAGTCCTTAAGCATGTGTGCAAACTGCAGTTTTAACTTGTTGACCACTCCCTGGTCTTTGGTCTTCTCCACCACTCTCAGGCTGACCTCACACACAAGGTATGCCAGGCATTTCTGGCGCAGCGGAGACAGTGCTTCCATCTCCACCACCAGCTTGTCAATCTGTGGTCACATTGGCAAGGGAATTGTATTAACAGATGTGAACAGTTAGACTGATTGGATAAACAAAATGTCTTGTATAAACGTGTGTTTATAGTGTTATAGCATGTGTGCATATGTGTGTGTGCGTACACACGCACGCATGCACGCACGCACGCACGCACGCACGCACACACACACACACACACACGCACACACACACACATGCCACACATACCGCAGGCAAATGTGTGTGTCTGCATACAACTTGGCAAAATGATTTCCCAAGCATGCATCATTAGCATGACTCTACAAATTCACAATCTTCATTATCACACACACACACACACACACACACACACACACACACACACACACACACACACACACACACACACACACACATATGCACACACACCCACCAATACACACACACACACACTGACCATGGTGGGTGAATCCTGCGCTGCTAACACCACAGCCAGACTGTCCATGAGAGCGGCATTGAGGGTTGACAAATCCTCTCCACTGGCTTTCTCCCCTGACCTGCTCACCACTTTCTTCACTTTAGGCAGCCACACTGAGCAGACACAGAAGGAGAAAAATAGAGTAAAAGAAGAAATGGATGCATCCGCTGCCATTCTCTGTGCAGATTCCTGCCCATGTCTGCTCCGTCCGAGTCCTAATCAGACTGTTCTTTCAGGGTCACAAGCAAATCACCCCTTTTTCCTGGAGTTGTTGAGTACTATACTCTACAGGCTCACAGTTTCAAAGCTTTCCAGCAAACTTTGCTCTCCCCAATGTGGACTTCACTCAAGCAATTACAACCTCCCTCTCCCCCAAAACACACACACACACACACACACACACATACACACACACACACACACACAACACACACCACAGCCTATTCTTCTTCTTCTCTACTCTTATAATCATTCTAACTAATATTATTCATGCATTAGTTTATGCTTACTTATCATAGCTTATATATTATTGTTTTGAATTTAACATGTTGCAATAAACACCCACACCCACACAAACTAGTCTTAAACAAACAGGAAACAGACAGTTTAAAGAATTATTTTGTGACCTGGAACAATAAACTACACAAAACAGTACTGATGATAATAATGAGCATACCTCTACGGCACCCTGTCTCACAGGAGCTCTTAGTACTTTACAAAGTATTGCATACGCAAGGTGTACAGTGCATAAACATATAACATCCACTACAAAAGCATTCAAAACACGCATACCCCCCCCCCCCCCCCCCCCCCCCCCCACAAAGAAAAAAAGTCGACACAATTTAATTCAGACACACTCACAGTCACACACATTACATGCTCACAAACAAAACAACCACAGATGAAAAACAATAAACCCCAAATAAAAGCACAAAAAAACTAACAAAGCAAAGCGTATTTCCATGGCAACCCTACCTTTAGCCAGGTGGGACAGGAGGTGGCTGCTGGCGGCGAGTGGGGAGGACAGGAGGTGTACAACCAGGTGAAGTGCTGGTGGCAGCGGGGAAGCCAACAACAGGTGGGACAGGGCCACAGCCTCCAAGGTGGGAGTCCCCTGGCTCTCGGTCAGCACCCTCATCACCTCTGACACCAGACCCACTCTGAAAGGAGAAAGGGCAGTTCCACAGAGATGGGACTTTAACGTCCTGCCAACCAAGCGGAAGGGAAAAGACAGAACTTCTACCCAGGACAGTAAAACCAGGACACCTGCAGCAACTCAGACACCAGACCCACTCTCAAAGGAGAAAGGGCAGGGACTTTAACATCCTGCCAACCACAGACAAGGGAATGAGACGGAACTCATTTTACCAAGGACAGTAAAACCAGGACACCCCATCACCTGACACCAGCCCCACTCTGAAAGGAAAAGGGGCTGTTCCTCAGAAACAGGACTTCAATGTCCTGCCAACCAAGACAGGAATGAGATAGCACTATTTTTTTGTTTTACCCAGGACAGTAAAACCAGGACACCCCCATCCCCTCAGACGCCAGCCCACTCTGAAAGGAAAAAGGGGCTGTTCCTCAGAAACGGGACTTCAATGTCCTGCCAACCAAGAAGGGAACGAGATAGAATTTTTTTTTTTTACCCAGGACAGTAAAACCAGGACACCTGCAGCACCTCAGACCCACTCTGAAAGGAGAAAGGGGCCGTTCCTCACAAATGGGACTTTAACATCCTGCCAACCAAGCAGAAGGGATTGAGACAGAACTTTTACCCAGGACACCGCCATCACCAGCCCCACTGAAAGGACAAAGGGAAGGGACTGTAACCTCTTGCCAACCAAGGAGAAGGGAAAGAGACAGAACTAAAAAATGTTTCACCAGGACAGGAAAACCAGGACACCCCCATTCACCTCAGACACCAGCCCCACTCTGAAAGGAGAAAGGGGCTGTTCCTCAGAAACAGGACTTTAACATCCTGCCAACCAAGGAAAAAGGGAAGGAGATGGAACTTTTTGTTTGTTTTTACCCAGGACAGTAAAACCAGGTCACCCCTATCACCTCAGACACCATCCCCACAGAAAGGAGAAAGGGGCTGTTCCTCAGAAACAGGACTTTAACATCCTGCCAACCAAGGAAAAAGGGAAGGAGATGGAACTTTTTGTTTGTTTTTACCCAGGACAGTAAAACCAGTCACCCCTATCACCTCAGACACCATCCCCACAGAAAGGAGAAAGGGGCTGTTCCTCAGAAACAGGACTTTAACATCCTGCCAACCAAGGAAAAAGGGAAGGAGATGGAACTTTTTGTTTGTTTGTTTTTACCCAGGGCTTACTGTTAACCCCATCACCTCAGACACCATCCCCACACAGAAAGGAGAAAGGGGCTGTTCCTCAGAAACAGGACTTTAACGTCATGCTAAACAAGGAGAAGGGAATGAGAACTAAAAAAAAAATCCCAGGGTAGATGTGCCCTGACATTTAGGTGTGTGCTTTGACTCTATGCCGATTCCATAGTCTTAGCACCCAAACTTTTGGAAATTTTACAAAGTGCACTGACACTAGTGATGGCATGAGACATAGGGGTGATTTTAGTACACAGATGCGCAAAGAAACGTAGTGCCGCTTTAAGTGTGTAACTGGTTACGGCAGAGTTTGGAGGAAGGGTGCCAGAAAGTGAGGCATGGAGAGTGATTTCACCTTCAAGGGCACAGCATGCACCAGGATCACTGCACATGTTAAAGATCCCACGTTCCGCTTTTGACAAGGGAAGGCCCTAAAGCCAATGGCATACACACTGATCCTGCATAATGGTAGCAAAATAATCAGAAGGATGATCACAGCTACTCCCCATGTAAAAACAAAAAGCTGTGAACATTATTCACAGCACAAAATTAAAGTGAAATGACAAACAAGAATGGACAGTCTCGGTTACTGATAAACATTTCTGAATAATCATTTTACTTCCCACATACACAAGTGTTGAGATCACTCTACTCTTCTGCAAAGTTCATATCTGAACAGCTCTAACACAGCAATACAAAAACTCGGAGAAAACAGACTGCTTTTCAAGCTATTTTGTACAAAGAAATACTGTGACCAGAAAATTGAATAGCTATAACTGGGCAAAACAAAGACTGAGAAAACAGGCTGTGTTTCATGCTATTTTGTACAAAGAAATACTGTGACAAGAAGAAGAAGTGGCTGGCACTGGAAAAACCAGCATTTACTCATATTTCTGGTTATCAGCGTTCACGTCCACAACACTGTAACGTAAGGGAATAGGTTTGAGCATCATTATTCCGCTATCGGTTTCCATTCCTTCTTTACACAACGCCCATGCAAGATCCAAACTATCTGCAAACATGCCAAGACAACTCGGTTACGCAGACCACTGATAATACAATATCACGCTGACTTTCCGCAAAAATCGTTCTCAAATAAATATGGAGACTGCTGATTTCATGGAGCTCAACAACAACAGTTGAACAACTCTACAAAAATGTTCACTTCTCACTTGTTGACGCTGGTGTCTATGCTTTTCAGTTTGCACAGAAGGGCATCCGTCAGCTCTTCCTCCTTGTCAAACACTGATCGCAGTTTCTGCAACAGTAAACACTGCGGGTAAGCTACACACAAATGGGACATGCAAATCATGAGGCTTAAAGAAGGAATGGTCAAATCAAAATATCAACAGATAAACCAAAAACAATTCAAAAGGCACGGATAAATCAAAATATCAACAGACAAACCAAAACCATTTTTCTCCAAACTGAACATCTGAAGCCAGATCTGAATAAAAAGAAACTTTCCCAAACTGCAGACATTACCTGTGGATCTTTCAGCAACGCTTTGACGACAGCTAAATTTTCATCCTGAAGTCTGGCCAGGAAGCTCTCCTTCACCGAGTCCTTGTCATCCATCTGGAACAGGAGAGAAGAACAAATCAGCAAGACAAACAGAACATGAACATGCGGGAATCTGCAGAAACACTCAGACAGCAAAGAAAAACACCTTTCGATTTTGAGCGCCTGGCTATTTTATATACCGAGAAGTGTCCACATCAGCCACACATCATTGTCCCATAGTCATCACCACAACAAGTGGTTCACTCACCACACTGAGACAGCACTCAGTCACGCAGAGGAGTGCCAAAATTGGCAGTACAACGGGGATCTATAACTGTCACCATAACAAGTGGTTTACTCACCACACTGAGATGGCACTCAGTCACACAGAGGAATGCCAAAATCCACAATACAATGCTGTCCCATAAATCATCAAAATCCGCAATACAATGCCGTCCTATAAATCATCAGAATCCACAATACAATGAATCATCGAAACAAGTAGCACACTCCGTGTTGACACTGTCCACAAGGTAGGTGGGAGCACTGAGTCAAACAGAGGTGGTGTGGTGGTGATTAAAAGCCACATTAACAAGCAGTGTTGAGATTGTCCATGAGACAGGTGATGGCACTGAATCATACAGAGGAACAGTGGTGGCGTAGACCTGCAACATCTGCCAGTAAACACCACACTACCACCGTGTTGAGGTTGTAAGATAGGTGACTGCATTCAGTCATATAGAGGAGCAGTGGCAATGTAGACCTACAACATCCCCCAGTAAACACCACACTACCAAGCAGTCCACCACCATGTTGAGATTGTCCACAAGATTGTCCACATGGTAGGTGATGGCACTGAGTCATACACAGAGGAACTGTGGTGGTGTAGACCAGCAATGTCTGCCATTAAACGCCACACTAACAAGCAGTCCACTCACCGTGTTGAGGTTGTCCATGAGATAGGTGATGACACTGAGTCATACACAGAGGAACTGTGGTGGTATAGACCAGCAATGTCTGCCATTAAACGCCACACTAACAAGCAATCCACTCACCGTGTTGAGGTTGTCCATGAGATAGGTGATGGCACTGAGTCATATAGAAGAGCAGTGGTGGTGTAGACCTACAAAATCTGCCAGTAAATACCACACTACCAAGCAGTCCACTCACCGTGTTGAGGTTGTCCATGAGATAGGTGATGGCATTCAATCGTACAGAGGAGTGGCGGTGATGCAGACACAGGGCCAGTGTGGCCTGACTGTTGGGTGCCAGACGGTGTTGTACCGAAGACACAGACAGATTCAGGAACTGCTTGATGACCTTCTTGTCCACCTCACTCTCCGCTGATGACATCACACTGTCCACAGCAGCGTCAAGGGAGTCTGGATATCTGAAAGGCAGATGGCATAATAGAAGAAATAAGAATGTTTACAAATGGCATAATGGAAGAAATAAGAATGTTTACTGTCCATGCTATGACCATACACAGAAATGTTGTTCTTGGCTGCATATAAAATTAAATCTTAATACTAGTTTACACACAAACATAACCACCACCCCATTCCCCCCCCCCCCCCCCCCCCACACCCACACTTTATGGACAGGCTACATTCACACCACCAGATCCAACATAAACATTAATGTGAGATAAAAACAAGCGTGTTTTTGTTTTTAACTGAAGAAGTAATATTATTAAAGGTGTCTGGCTACTGGATGGGGGTGAACCTATTCACTAGAAAAGAGTGAATGCTGTTTTCTTTACCTTGAGTATCATAGCAGTACTGCACTTGATCTTTAAAAAAAACATGGCCCCAGACTTTAAAATAATCTTCCTGAGCAGCCGGCACGGTCAAAAGCATGGAGGGCAAGGTGAAGGTGCAAGTTGGAAACCCATCTCATTTTAGAGTTCCCTGACAAACCTGCACCTCCACAATTATTTCTGTAAAGTGCCACAAGCACGTGTCTGGAATGCACGGTCAATGCAGTGACTCAGGAATGACACTGTGCAATGTTTTCTAACCTTTCAGGAAACAATACAGATTCACACTGTTCAAAAGAAGAGCTCAAAGGCGACAACATGCCTTTGTGTGAAAGTAAACACACACACACACACACACACACACACACACACACACACACACACACACACACACACACATGTGCATGGCTCACACATCATGAAAGCAAACACACACACACACAGCACATATATGATGACACATTTTGCACGCACACACAACACACACACATGCGATCGGCACACTAAACATGCACACATGACACACACACACAAACATACAAGCACAACACACAGTATGTATTACATTGCTAGCAGACACACATGCACACACACACGCTCCCGTACCTGGTTTCAAAGATGCGCACCACTTTCTTCACCTGCCTCACAGCCTCCTCCTGGTCCACAGCGTCACTGCCACAGTGCTGCACAAAGTTCTCCAGCAATAACCTGCAACACACACCAATTGCTCTCAATTAGTAACCTGCAACACACCACCAGGTGCATATATTGCATCAACAAGCAAGAACAATTAACATAAAAAAACAGACATAGATTATTAATATACACAAATCATTCACTAACATCACACACACACACACTCCCACACAAAGGCACCAATTTACTCAAAGCAGGCTGGAGACAGTTGGAAACAGCTAGTGATATTGAGTTTACAGCTGCATCTTGGGACATGTGAAAGGCCAGTGACATTGTCATTGCTGTTATTGTCTCCAGCCAGAATGCTAGGGCAAAAGCAAGATGTTTGCTTTGTCAAGATTGCTTTCAGCTAAGTAATCTGCATGACTCCATTATTTAAATCTATGTAGTCAGAGAGCAGCTGCCAGTGCGGTGGGAAAAATGCAAGATGGAAACAGGATTACCTGGCTGCCAGCATCACAGTTTCTGTCTCCATCGTGACATGTGCCATGATGTCATGAACAATGCTCATCAGGTAGGGACCCGGACTGTCAGACTCATCCTCACTGCTGTAGCTGCTGCTGCTGCTGCTGCTGACAATGTTCAAAGCCGTCTGTTTCACTGCAGCGGGAATCATGCGCTGCAGAATGGCCGACACAAGGCGACCGGTTTGAAACGTTGCTGACAACGAGGCCAGGAGAGAAGGGAGGGCTGGCAGTCGCCCGATGTGTTTGAATGACCTGTAGACACAGTGAACCTGATGCACTCCTTGTTAGGCAACCTGCCACCCCCCAAAAAAGAAAAAGAAAACTGTTTCTGCAGACTACGCTCGCAAGCTCTGTAAAGCTGAGGTGCTGACTCCCTGAACAATTTGTCAGCGACATTTATTAGCGTTTGGCAATGTGATTAAAATTCCAACAGTATTCTTTGGCAGTGTCATTAAAGATTCAACAGTACGTTTTGGCAATGTCATTAAAAATTCAACAGTATTCTTTGGCAGTATCATTAAAAATTCAACAGTATTCTTTGGCAGCATCATTAAAAATTCAACAGTATTCTTTGGCAGCGTCATTAAAAATTCAACAGTATTCTTTGGCAGTGTCATTAAAAATTCAACAGTATTCTCTGGCAGTGTCATTAAAACTTCAACACTTACAGTATTCCAACAGCAGGACAAGCTGATAAGGCACATTTCCCCCTCTCTTTTCCCTGCAACTCATTTTTCAGCCTGTCGCAGTCTCACCTACTTACTTCACTCTTCCTCACAGTTTGGAGAACAAGTCTCCTGACTGAGCCACCTGTGGCAAGGTCGGTCACACTAACAGTCTCAACAGAAGATTTACATAATGTTAGGTGCAGGTGCTTTATAAACATTTCTTTGACATGACGTTACATTCCTACCCTGGCAGCAAGCTATTAGTTACTAACTTCTTGGTGAGTCTGTCGATGTCCTGTGTCTGGAACATTATCAGGAGGACACACACCCCCTCTCTGGCCAGGTCCGAAGTCAAATGCTGTCAACAGACAAAACAAACAAAAAACGGAGTCTTAATGTGAAAAACAAAATATTTCTTTCTCCCAAACCACAAAACAACATAAAACCACCCCACACACATAATTAAGACAACTGAATTATTTATTTACTTATTATCTGTTTAAGTTGGTAGTAAACTGTGCACAGTGCATAATCATTACTCATGTGCAGGTGCCTGTGTGTGTATCATGTGACATTACCTGGTTTGAGAGAATAAACTGTAGAAGAGGATGATTAGCTGCATGGATTTATCTTTAAGTTTAACCGCTCACAAATTCAGAACAACAAAGCTGTGCCGCACCCTCCTCACCTTACAGACAGCGTTCATCAGTGTCTCCACCAGACTGGTCTTGAGCGTCGCCTTCACTAGCACTTTGCACAGGATGCCGTAAGACCCTGCCTTGTAGTCAGCCAGCCCCGACTTGAGTCCACGGCACAGCACGGGCAAGATGGCAGAGAGGATGCGCTCTGTGACCGGCCCTGATTCCACCATGGCTATGAGGGTGGAGGTGTAGAAATTGAACACCATGCGGAGACGCTCGGCTTGGTGTCTGCCGTCATTCTCAAATGCCTGTGCAGCGCAGAGGGGTGAACAATCAGACAAAGGCAAAACTTCAGTGTTCATGTTTCAACTGAAACACTCTTTTGTCCAAAACCCATTCTTGGGATGCATTAAAACTGCTTTCCCTTAGAACCCCCAAATTTGTTCACGTGTACTGAACATGCTGCTGTAGCATGGACTTCTGGAAGCATTGTACAAGTCTGCATCATCTTCACCATCATCAGCACCACTGATGAAACCTTTTCAGCTTCAATTCTGCTAAAGGTAAACTAGGATTGTTTCACCTCGCTCTTTCAAGTCTTTGTAACATATAAAATAAAGCCAATTCTGAGTCTGACTTCAGCTTCAAATCATTCTGACAAACAATCATGTTCACACACACGGACACACACATACAGTTTGGTTACTTTTCCTTCAGAAATAAAAACTGAGATACTACAAAACACAGCAGGTGAACTGCCAAAAACCTATCACAACACATAATGTCCCTTGTTTTTACTATGTCTATGGTTGCATTTATAACATCACTTGTTCAAGCCTTAAGTTCAGCCCCAGCAGAGATCTGCAATGTAATGTAATCCTAAAAAAGAATTTAAGGCACTCACACCTAACCTGAGCACAAAGCACGCAATACAAAAAGTTGTATAGCTGGTGTAAAATTCATTTTCAATCTCTACTTCTTTGTTCATAACACTGTATTTCCCTCAACATTTTTACAATTCGCCCCAACATAACTGAGATGGTTGACAGGGTGTAAAGAAAATCTATATGCTTACAAATAATTCTTTGCCCTAGAATCCAGTCATTTTACCTCAGTAAAACTTCAGCAGCCACAAAAGGAGTGCTTCGCAGCCCTGCTACCAGTAGCAGTGGACTTAAAAATGCAAGCATGCTATGCCCTGAGAGAACTAAAAAGAAAAATGCCCTACACTAAAAATGTCCCGTAATTTTAAATGTTTATTCGGATTATTCCCTTCCGCACAACAAGAGATCTAAAAGTAAAACTAAGAGACAGAATAGCACCAATCTTTGTTTTCACCAAAAAGACAAAATTCAGTCTGCATCAAGTTAGACTAGAGTTATTTAAACTTAGAGCCTATATCCCATCCATCTACTATAAGATCAGATCTTTTTTATAAAGTGACCTTGATAAAGCAGGGAACCATATCTGTGATGATGGAGAGGAACGCTGGGTTGGTGCGACACTGGTTGACCAGAGTTTGGCGAGTCAGATGAACTCCATTTTTCTGTCAAAACAAAAAGAAAAAAGGCATGATTCTGTTACTTATAACTGCATCAGAGCACACCAACAATGAAACAAGCCATGCATATGTTCATCAAAAACTCTAAAAGAAATAAAATAAAAAAGAAAGGAGGCAAAACCATTCGAGAGGCCATCAACAATAAATCGAAACAATTTTGTGTTGACATAAATTAAAGAAGAAAAAAAGTGCTTAAAAGTATGATCAACGTCAAAATGACCAAAATATTCACATACGTTTAACCAGTCAACAACTTGCACAATCCACCCCATTCAAAAAATGTATACAGCAGATTTGCAGACACAGACACCACTATGACAAATGAAACCACAACCAGACAGACATCCAACCTCCTCCCCACCCCCACCCCTACTTTCCCCCCATTATTTAACACCTTCAGAGGCTGGAGCCAGGCCCATTTCTGATTCTTGTGAGCGAGGAGATCGATGAGCTGGAGCATTCTGGGAAACAGCTCAGTTTCATGGTATGGCAGGAAACACCGCACCAAGCTGTCCACATTGTTCAGATGAATGCGATACCTGTGCACAAATCAACCCACTTTTGTGTATAGAGTCATTACTACTTACAATAATAACCATGGTCATTTCTACCATGCTGTATCTCACAGACATGGGTAAGCACACACTTCAGGCAAGTAAGAAGACAGAATTTGAAATCACTTGTTGTGGTACTGTTTGTAGAAGTGAACTTTTAATGCAGTATTCAAGGCATGGGAGGATTGAATGAGACAGATCTCAGAAGAGAGTGAATGCACTATGTGATAAATTTACTGAAAGCATGCATTTAGAGCTACAAATTTAATTACAATATAGTTTTACAGCAACAGCCAAATCTGTCTTGAGATGATAACAGAAGCACCACATACAGTGAAGCTATTATCTTGAATACTTAAGCTCCGCACAGAAAAGAAACAATGCTCCAACATGACAGAAAGGAATTAGAAGAAGTATATTTGGAGCCAGACACACAGAAATGAAGTCCTATCAATGACTCATAAATCATAGCAACAACAAACAGGAAAAACAACAACCACTCCCTGACCAATTCCATACCTCTGAATAAGCCATTCCAGAACTTTGTGTGCAGAGGTGAGCTGAAGATATGGAGTGAGGCGCAACAAAAAGGAATCAATGTTACGATCCAGTTGTTCGTTCACTTCTTGTGTCTGAATGCTGCGTTCAAATGACAAAGCTGATTCACAGAAAAGGCTTGGCTCAAATTCTTCAAACCCCTCATCCAGGGCAGATAATTCCTCCAGTCCATTTGTTCCTATAAAATAAAACAATAATAATAATAACATTAAAAAACATAAAAGTTAGTACTTAGTAGACCATTAAAAAAATAAAAAAAAAAAAAAGCAGAAGCAAAACACAAAATATGTGGTGTGCAAAGAATCTGAAAACAAGAAATGATACTGATAAAATAACAAACCAACTGCATTACTTGGTCAAATCTCTGTTATTAATCATATTTATATAGCTCTATTTTGTGTTTTTGAGCAGACTCACTGTGCTAATGTCGCATGTGATTCTGAATGACTCAATGAGTGACTCAGGGGTCGCACTGCCTTTTAGAGATTTGCGTCAACCGACACGAAACATTACATATTTTGCATCAATGGCACGAAAAATGCGTACAGGGATAACCTAAAATTAACGCACATACAAAGCCAAAATGATGGAGTAACATGATCATAGCTCACGGGCTATAAAGTGAGCAGACAAAAATAATGAAAAGAAGGTATATTTATACACGAAAACTGGAAACATTTAGTAAATTTGCCATTCACAAAAAGTTTGCATAGATGGGAACATTGTAATAAGTATTGTAACCCTAAATAATGAATTGGACTTAAGATCATGGATGAGATGTACATGTATATTTCTCACCAATGCAGAAGAAGGTTTCTCTGTCAATAGATGCTGCCTTCTTGGGATCATAAAGGAAGGAAGCTTTTCTGGTATCATCGCCAAACAGAACCTGAGTTTGTGGAATTGCCAACTGCTTCAACTGTTGTGCCAATGATGTCATGATGGCTTATCCGGCAAACTGCTTCTCTTCTTTAACCAGT
>JABMCL010000707.1:250000-310000 GCA_018857735.1 Alviniconcha marisindica
AGGGCTCCTGAGAGGTCACCCAGCTCACAATCATCCCACATAGGATGGGGACAGTCCAAGAAGGACCAGCTCCTAACCCTAAAGCCCGTTCTTAATTGGGCGAATGTTTGTTCGTGAAACTAGTTGGAAGTATTCGGCGAACCTAGTTTGTTCTTAATTGGGCAAACTTTTCTTCACAAACCTAGTTGGAAGTATTCGTCAAAGCTAAATTCGGGGTCCAAAAAGCTTCGCTCAACATGTTCTGGGAACATTCGTCCTATTTGATGAACATTGCCTCTTTTTGGCTGAGAGCAGAGCTCTCCAGTGGATGAAGAAGAAATAAAAATTAAAATGGATGACGGTGTTGCTAGGTTCTTCACTTGCTTCGGAGGGAATTTGTTTATTTGTTGACTTGTGGGAGATAGTAATTAATTGAATTACCATGTGAGGGATGATTAAAGTATATTGACATGACTTGACTTGACGTTAGCATACATTTTCGTTCATGCTGTCTGCTGCGTGTCTGCTGCAAGTTCGGACCGAAGCTTGCATCTCATTTCAAGCCAGTTGAGAACAAAGTAAAGTTCGTTGAACTGTCCAAACCATGTTCAGCGTACTAAAAGTTCAATTAAGAAATGACTCATATTTCGTCAAACTGTCCAAAGTATGTTTAGCGAACAAACATTCGCCCAGTTAAGAATGGGCTTAAGGTCCTAGAACTGTTTTAGTCCCTACAGCCTTAGCTGAGTCCTGAAAAATGTGCAACTTACCCAACTACCGTAGGTCAGAATTAACTTTTTCTGTACAGCCCTTCGGTCCTAAAATTTTAAACAGGAGTCTGAAAAATCTAGAAAACTTCAACCTCTCTAGCGATTTGGAATGGTAGTTTAGTTTTTTTGGAACCAAAGAGCTACACTAAGTCTGTACAGTGTACTCACTACAAAAATACAGTGGCAGGACAGTAAGGGCTGGCAGAGGTCAAGAGGTCATTCTCTGTCCTCAGACTGAGTCCTGCTCTTGGTTGAGTTGCCGCAGGTGCACTGAGTACTGCACTGTCCAAGTGTCACTACTTGTCTATGCTGTGGAAATGCTCTTGTTACTGTTGTTGGCTGCTGGTGGCAGAGCTCTGGTAGCGTTGCTGTCACTACATGCTGTATGCCCAGGGAGCTGTTGCTGGGGTTGCTGTGAGCTGCCCATAGCATCTGCATGCCAGCCTAGTCTCCTGTGCTATGAGTATGATGCAGACTGTCGGATCAGCTTGTTTTCCCTTAAACCTGCATCCAATTAACCAATGATTCAAGGGAGGTAGATTTGTTGTACAAAGAATGATGAGGCACAGTGAAGGTGAGAGTAAAGTAATCCTAACACTGAAATAGCAACTGAACCCACCATCCTGAAAGAAACTGGAGGTACAGTTTGGTAGCATCCTGTGTTTATAATTGTGAAACTGAATGATATAAACATGAAACTGAATGATACAGAACCAAACAAAAGTATGAACAAAGCCACCCACTTTTTGATTATACTTTTTATAGCGGTTAATGTTACTGAGTGATAGTGATATTTACTAATAATTTATGTTTTGTTGTTGTTTTTCCAGTTTTCTCAGTTGATTGCCTACAGCTACATACTGTTGAGTGATATACTGTCAACGGCTACGTTTGCACTTATAGTTGTGACAAGTGTGCATTGACTGCTCAGAGTTGTGTTTTTTTGTTTTGTTTTTGCCAGCTTCACTTACTGATTCACTGAAGACTTTTATGGGAAACTATAAGACTCAAGAGACTATTTGGTGAAATTTACGGGTGACTTAGTTTATTGTCGTCACTTGACTTATTAAAGTTATTTTTATACATTTTGTGAATTGTGAGGATTAGCATCAGTTATTGGCACTCATCCTTAGAAACACCCAGATCAAAACTATATGAAAAACATTTAATTGTTAGTGACAGTACATGGTACTGGTACATTGGTAGGTTTTAAATGTAAACAAGCCATGGATATCTGAAGTTTGTAAGCAGACTCTGACACAATTTGAATAATTCCTTGGTCTTTTATTAGTTCTTTATGAATGTATGTAGTGGAAGGTGTATGTTACTCTCATACTAAGTTATAGTCGTTTAAAAATGTCTTATGAAATTATCGGGATAAGTTGTGTGTTTCTTTTTTTAATTCCTTTATTGATTAATTAAATTCCTTGACACATTAAACAAGTGGAAAGCTGTCTACACTGGACCGGATAATTTGATAAACAGACAGTCTAGCCTAGTCAGGGGTTGACTCAGGGATTCCATGTTTAAACCAAAACTTTCAGCCTGTGATGCTGTGATGGCTCTAATTGGGATTTGAACGTGGAATCTTTCAGTGATTGTAAAAAAAAAGATTAAAAAAAAGAATCAGTTGCTACAAAATAAGTAAAAAATGTTATTCTTGTGTGTGTCATTAGTAATGGGTATACTGTACTCTTGTTGGCCCCTTGGCACCAAGGCTGAAACACTCACACACCTGACCTCTGATAATAGTGACATAATAATGGTACATGATGGACTGCAGGTCACTTCAAAGTCAGTGTAGATTGTCACCATGATATATGATAGTGGTTTGCAATTAGCTTTTGACAAATTTAAGCCCACTGAATTTTTGTTGCCCACAGTGAAAATGTCATTCAGCTAGTTGGAAAAAGTTCCAGTTCTCAGAGTTTTTCTCATTACTCTTTAGTCCATAATCAAAATGGCATAAACTTATTTTGCTGCTCAGCATGATTAGTGTCTCATTCTCAGTCTCACTGATTTTCCCATTGTATCATTATTGACACTTAGTTCACACAGTGTCACATTGTCCACATGAATTGATCCATGGAAGGCATTTCTTTCTTTTGTTATAAATGTAAAACTTCATGAAAGTGGAATTGCTGGATGAAATTAATGAAAGGAGACATATGATATAGATAGTAACATTTTCTGTTGGTATGAATAATTATTATTGCCAGTTAAATTGCTGAGTCAATGCTGAAAATGTTGCTGCCTGCCCATCATGATGGTGATGCTCACAAATAATAAAAAGCCAACAGAGCCTTTGGACTTGACAGTTAAAAGCATTTAAAATTCAATATTCATGACTAGCATCCACATGAGGTATAACAGTGACAGAGCTTTGGGACTGCTGTTGCTTGCATAATTATTACAATTAGCTTTTTGTGTGTCCTTGCCACACATGCTGTTGGTAGACTATGGGAACATTTTGCATATTATGAAAACATTGTATATTTTGTTATCATTTCCTTTCCTTTGGGATTGCAGTAGAACAGCCATCAGGATGTACGACACCCCAATTAGCCTTCAGGAGTGCTGCTTAGACTTCATCTGCGACAATTTGGCAGCACTGTGTGATGTCCAGTCGTCAGAGACCATCCCAAACAAACTGGTTTTTAAAGACTCAGAGGTGTGTTTTCACACCGATCTCGCAGAACAGCTCCTTGTCACTCTGTGTGAAAAAAGAAAACTCAGCGATGAAACACTTGCTCTGTTTGACTCACAAAGCACCCCTCTCCGAAGGGTCAGCATCCACAATGCTCAGCTCACGCTAAAAGGACTGCGGGTGTTGAAAACTCATCGTATTTCGGATCTGGAGATAACAGGACTGAAGGGCGTCACAGTCAATGATGTTATTGGCTGTCTGGGAGAATGGACGCTGTCCAACCTCCGCACACTCAATGTTTCCAACAACACATTTCTTAACAATGCCAGATTCTGTGTGGTAGTGGCACTCTCAAAACTTCGCAGTCTTCACAGCCTCAACGTCAGCTACACAGAATTCAACAAGCATGGGTTGGAAATCATCGCTGAGGACCTGCCATGCCTGGAAAGTCTTGATATTTCCAACACTCCCATCTCCGACATTTCTCCACTGAAGAAGTGCAAGGATCGGCTCAAGTCACTCTCGCTGCACAATCTTCAGTTACCATTGAGTGAGGATGCAGCGGACATTTTGTGTGACCTGTCTCACCTGAGACACCTGGATGTGTCGGGGGACGCTCTCGGACAGCATTTCATCACTGTGCATACTGCACAGTTTGAGGTCTCTTCCCTTCTGGAGCGAACCACTGCAATCCCCTTTCTGCGGTCACTGGACATCTCTGGTAGGGAAGAGATCCCGGAACAACTTCTAAGGTAAAGATTTCCATTTTGTGTGTATATAGAAGCCCTTCGTCAGCTTTACCTCTAACCCCATGCAGGGAACACCCAGAAAGTCCAGAAAAGTAGTACACTGTGCAGCCCGGTGTGGTATCCATGCTTCCCTCCCCCTGTGCCCGTCCTATCTTTCCCTCCCGCCCTCCCCCCCCAACCTCCCAACAAGACTCTTTGCTGTTTGACATGCTGGGAAGTGGAAGAGTGGCATATTTCATAATGCTTATTTCTCTTGGATTGATTTTTGGGGTTAATAATATGTAATTACACATTAAAGCAAAAAACAGTTATGTGTTTAACCTGTGACATGAACATGAAGAGGAGGTCAAAATAAATGACACATGACTTAGCTGTAACATTACTTAATTTTTTTAACTTTTGTTGTTTGTTTCGCATTTTAGTCTTTGAAGATGTAAATTTTCCATGTTCATTGAGAAGTTGACTGTTCATGCAAAGGCTAAGAATCGTAAGTAATATCTAGTGTTTTAAATTTTTACTGAATCAGTGAATGTAACTAAGGGTAAGCTGGACAGTTATAACTGGTTTTCTGTTTTCTTCTCTGTCAGGGGATACTTGGAATCACATGGCTCACTACGATTTCTGGGTTTGTCACTGACCAAAGCATGTGAATACAGCATGTTCTCAGTGGAATCAAAATACGGCTCAGAGTTAATTGTGAGTATGATTATGAATCAGAGATCTTGTTTGTCGTTATTTAAGTGGACTGTTTATGGTTGTTTCTGTTTAAAATTATGCTTGCTCATTGGGATCAGTCATATTAATAGTACTTACTAGCACTTTGGAGTCGCACAGATTACAGCTACAATGCAGAACAACTGTCTAACACAGAGTGCTGTATAAAAAGGAACACATTCTGGTATGGTTTTGATAGTGGGATGAAGTGTGGAATTATCTGATGATTTTGAGTATTTAGAAGAATGTCAGTTTTTGTTACTGTTCCTGTGACATCGTTTTTCTTTCTTTCCTTCAGGTTGCTTTACGTCCACAGAAATCATAATGCTTATTAGGGATGGGGAGCCCAGGACGGCCACCTTGACTTTCACACAGCTCTTGAGCTCTGTGACATTGTGAAAATTATAATGATTAATATGTCAACATTCTGATTATTAATATTGTGGTGCGAATAATGAGATTCAAATTGTATGTGGAAATCATTTATGAAAGAATATAAAATACTGTAACATTGTAAGTAGGACTTTTGCCTTTGGTCATTTAAAACCCGCAGAACTGAAATGACTCTGGAGGATATTATTAATATTATTGGGTCTATTCTTGATTCAGCGAATAATTTTCTCCTGATGGTTTGATCTGCTAATATAACCTGTGTTTGTTCACTGTGTTCCAGGTGACAGGGGAAGCCACTCTCAAACAACTTATGGAATCTCTACGCCGCTACACTCCTCGTTCAGTTTATGTTCAGAAAACGCTCTTTAAGCTTTTTGGGCTTTCTTCAGGACTGGCTGAACCCAGAGAGGATATCATCAAGGTTTTAATCTGGTCATATTTGACCACTTATGTCTGCAGTCACCTGCTCTCTCTTATCATGCAATGGGGTACCTTAGATGTCAGAATTAAGGACCTCTCTGCTGAGAACCCAGACCTATCAAAAGTTGTCTCTTTTAAGCCTGGAGCAGGTCAGAGTACATCTCATTAAAAAAATAAAAAAATAGTTCAGAGTGTATTTGTGTCTGATAAGTTGGTGGCATCCTCTTAGCTTTTCAAACAAAACCACACTCATCATTGCACTTAATTAAGAATATATGGCCACATACTTGATTTTCCCAAAGATGTTGGGGTGAACAAGATTAATAAACTCACAAGTAGTGTTCTGAGTCATTGCTTCTGACACACAAAGATCTCTGTGTTTCAAGAGGCTTGGGGGTAAACTAAGCTGAATGAACCATGATGGCAAAACTGGCAGCTGACTGAGCTTAGAAAGCTATACTCTGACCTTCTCCAGGCTTAAAAGATGGGACCTTTTGTAGCTCTGTGTTCTCAGCAGAGGGAACCTTAATTTCTGTGTCCACAGTATCCCCACTGCAGGATGAGTTGGCCATGTAATATTCAATGAAAATATACCTATATCTGCAGGTAACTACCACGCAGCCGCAGAACCTGATAATCAGCACAAGAGGATAGCATCGGGGCCCTTTTTTTTTTTTCCTTTTTTTTTAGGCTGAAACTTGTTTACAAAAAATTCTGTTCATTTGCACTCTGTCAGAACATGTAATCAATCCTTATTCATGCACTGCAGCAGCAATAGTACGTGTTACACTGTAGGCTGCCACACAATAAAGAAGTAATAGTTAACGATAATTCACTGTTGAGTGTGATGAATCAAAATGAATCCTTATTTATGCACTGCAGCAGCAACAGTATGTGTTACGCTATAGGCTGCCACACAGTAAAGAAGTAATAGGTAATGATAATTCACTGTAGAGTGTGATGAATCAAAAAGGGGGATGGAAGTAGTAGTACATACTCCAATACTGTATGATGAATGTTCCAGCTGGTCTTGCCTGGAATGAAGAATCATCCACGCCAGTTAGGTGTTCAGATGGCGGCAACAGCATGCCTGTATAACCTGACAAAGGGAGAGCTGGGGCCCAAAATCCACCCAGCCTGTCTGCAGCAAATTGTTGGTTTGACTCTGGATGCCATGGAGAACTTTCCCAATCATCAGCAGGTGTGTGGGTGGGCGTCTTGTGTTGGGCTGTTTCTGTACTGTGCGATTGTGTAGGTCTGTTTAATTGTGTTCAGAATAGGTGCTATTTTCCTTGATCTGGTCAATTCTGTCTCGAATTGGCAATCGAAAATGCCACTGGTGAGGAAGATTGATCAGTTTTTTTTCTCCAGCCCCTTGCTCTGTCTCACAATCTTGTTTTACTGTCTCCTTTCCTTGCTGCGTGTGTGTGTTTGCGTGTGTGTATATGTGCGTCGCCCTACCACAGGTAGTCTTGAAGCACCCAGCATGCAAGACAAAATTAGTAGCAACATGGTAGCCATGTCTCTTCAGCTGGTGTGACCATTTGGAACTGGTAGGCAAGTGGAAGCTCTGTTAAGGCTGTGCAGAAAGGGGAGATAATGCATCAATATTGATTTTGCAGTTGCTGTAAATGGTTTGTTTCTTTTGTGTGTGCGTGTGTTTTGGGAAGGGATGCTTACATATTTTTGTTTGTGCTCACTGCAGCTGTAACAATCATATTTTACAGAAAAAAACTGTTAGTGCTATGTAGAGAGTTACATGCATTGTTTGGGTGTTGCTTCACACACTACATTGTTTTGAAATAAGATGATAAATGCAAAAGTCAGAAGCCATTGTTCAGAAGACCATTTGTTAAGCATCCTCAACCTGGCAGATACTCTATACATGTAATAATTTGTTATTCTTTTGTCGGTCAGACAATTTTTATCTTCATGCTTTTGGTGTAGACAAAGGAACAAAAGTGCAACAGTATATGGTTCTTGACTTCGAGTTGTTGCCGATTGTCCTGAGACTTCACAAAGGACAGTTGTTATGTATGTGCTTATATTGATTTTGCCATTAACGTCTGTGTTTCAGCTCCAGAAGAATGCCTTGCTAACACTATGCAGTGATAGGATTCTGCAGGATATTGTAAGTCCAGCTTCAGCACGCTGTCACTTTCTGTGAATTCTAAAACCTCAGTGCATTTGAATTGGAGGAATCACATCTCAGTAACTTCTGTGTTTTGTTTGCTTTTTGGGGAGTCACTGTTTACAAACTTGTAATCCCCAAAAACAAAGCCAGGATGATTTGGTAGGTGCTTGCTGTAGACTCTTGTAGTCTGTGACTGCTGTTGCTTTTACATTTTGATACAATCATGATGTCAGCACAGTTATTTTGAGTTTTGCTCCCTATCCAGGATCAGGACATAAACAAGCCAGCATCTTTTGATTGTTGCTGCTAAGGAAAGGGAACAGGGTGTTTAGCGTATCCTGGCATGTTGTGTTCTAGTAGCTGATGGTGACTGTTTCAAAAGGTTGTGCAGAGAAAACAATCATTGGGGTGGAGGAGGGGGGGGGGGGGGGGGGGGGAGTAAGGGGGGGATTAAAATGCTAGTCATGATCCTCAACTATTTTTAGTGCTGACAAAAAAGTTGCTTTGATTATAGTTTAGCCAGCTGATTGTTTGAGGAAAATTATGCTGGGCTTTTGCTTTTGCAGGCTTTTGACCGGTTCAGATGTGCCAAACTTGTGGTCGAGTGCCTGTGTTCATTCGATGACAGCTCCATGAACAGAATGTCTGTTGCCATTTGCTCTATACTGGCTGCAAAGGTAAGTACACTGTCGCATTGGAATCATCTAGAACAGCTCCCTTGAGATGATATTCTGCTTAAGACAAAGGGATTTGAAACTCCATACTGATCATGTGTATATATATATATCTATACTTCTCTTATGACAGTGTTAATTTGTCATGTTAAAATATACCCTGTTGCAGTGGAACTTCCTTAAGAAGAACTCGTAAGGTAAAGACAAAGTGCTTTGAAACTTTCTGCCATACACCTTTCTGACTTTTGTAGTTCTGTTGCAGCAAAGTTATGTTAAGTAATTTTCTGTAGTCCAAGCCATTTGTCGTAAGGATGTTCCTCATAATATTGATCATATGTTCACATGATGCATTACAGATGACACATGTTGATTTTTCAGGGGATATGTATATATATATACATGTATGTATATATGTGTTTTTTAATAAGGGCAGCAGCAAAGATGAACCAACTTCCTATGGCAGGGGATCTAGCAATTAGCAAGCTTTAGTTACACTGTGGAAAGATTCTCTGTCTTTTGGAGACATAAATAGTGACTAATATCATGCTGTTTTATCTGGCTTTTGCCTGAGAAAGTGATCCAAGCTGTTTTGAGGACAGTCTTCTAACAGAATTGAAGCATTCAGTATTTTAAACAGTTGGTTTTTTTGAGAGTGTGTTGTTTTTGCTTGTAAAGTTATAATTTCCTGTGGTGCAGATCTCGACAGATCAGACCTCCAACCTAGGTTCAAAGCCTCGCTATATGAGGAAACTGCTTCAGTTGGTGAAAGGTCGTATGGAGTCGCGCATCATTGACATCACACTGAAGTTCACGCTCAGTGCTCTCTGGAACCTCACAGGTAGGCATATGAACATTCCTTGAACAGTGCCTTGTTGGTTGCATTGCAGCACTAAGAACATTTAATACCCACTGTAACGAAGCAGGCTGTAAGCCTAAAAATGGAGCTGACTTGGAAAATTCATGTATTGTTGTTCTTGGTGATTCACTTCGGAAAGGTTGTCTGTTCCTGCATCAGCAGGTTAGGGGTATATTGGCTCACCCCTGTGTTGCAGATGAATCCCCACCAACATGCAGTGTGTTCCTGGGCGAGCAAGGGCTTGAACTGTTCATGAGTATGCTGCAAGCGCTGGAAGAGGTGGACAACGATAACAGGATTCAAGTGGAGACCAAGATACTTGGACTACTGGTGAGTGGACTTTCCTTTAATTGTGTGTTTGCAGGGTTACATGTTGCATGCAATAAAGACCCCTTCCAACAGTGGGCTAGATTTAAGTAAGGACCCCTCTCTCCAAGAACAAACATAATCCAAACAAGACAAAAACCAAAAACACACATGCACACAAAAACAGCAAGGAGTTTAATCAACAGTGTGTTAATCCTTCTTTTTTTTTCCTTCTTTTTTTAGGAATGGGCTGGTGTGGACAGCCTGCTCTTTACAGTATTAGAATTATTCTGCAGAAAAAGTATTTTCCTTGTGTACAGTTTCAGCACTCGGACACAAAGTAAAAGCTGTACTGCTTTTTTGATAAACCATCCATTTATGCTTGGATGAGCCAGACTAGTAGCTCAGTAAATCATTTTGTTGAGAGCAGTGTTTGAAAAAAGACTTGAATGTTTTGAAATCCTTTTACTTCTCACTTTTATGCATAATTTATGTGATGATGTATGCGAGGCACAAGTGTGGATGTATAGTGATTTTAAGTGCCTTTTAGCCTGGATGTATGGGTTTTTGAGAAGACGCGATTGAAGGTGTGAGTGTGTGCGTATGTGTGCATTCATGTATGTGTGTGTCACTTAGATTAACTTAAGGGTGTGACAACTAGTATTTGTGTGAACAATATGGGCACCATTGTGATTGCAGTTGTATTTTCTTCTTACTGTTTACGTACTTGATTTTATGAAGTTTTCATGCTAATTAAGTGAGTAAAACTGTATAATATTTACTTGCTTTAATTTTTTTAAATTTAATTATGTACTTTTTATTATTTGTCAAACGCAGACAACTGAATTTCCTGTTTAAGAATTAATCAAGTATTATTGTATTGTAAAAAGACCATTAAACTGTGACAGAAAACCTTTTGCCGGAAAGTACTTGTTAGCTGTACTTGTCATGACATGACAGACACCACTGTTGAAATTGCTGAAGTTGAAGTGCAGATGCTGGAGTGGTGGGTAACACTGCACCTGTATGAGTGTGATCATGATCTGTTCTTCGTTTTCTTCAGAACAACATTGCAGAGGTGAAGGCCCTTCGCCAGGATCTCATGAGGGAAGATTTCATCATGGTTGCCAAGTGAGTGCCATGATGGATTTTTTTTCTGTACTGCTGTTAGCTGTCAAATTGTCTCTTGTCAAAGAAGAGTTGGTATGGGTTATGGGAACAGTTTACTGAAAATGAAGATCTGAAAGAAAGTTACATGTTTTAAATGAGAAAAAGTGTAGAACAAAGATGCTTGTTTGTGTTTCCAGCTGACCTAGTCTGAGATCATTTACTTGGAAGTTCAGCTTACATTCTGTCTTATGCTCTACATCTGAATGAACTGAGGGAGGGAGAGGATGATTACGTTCTGCAGGTGTAGTTTAGTTGTCATGTGCTTGCTGATAAAACAGACTTGAAAGCACTGATGGTTAGCAGTACCTTTTGGCATGGAGAAGAATTCAAGCATATATGACCTAAAAGACTGCAAAAGAAAGTTGGTCTTACACTCTTAGGCTTTGGGCAGCACATGAGGCCGGCAGGTGAAAAAAAGTAGAGAGTCCACAAGAGGAGTGTATACAGTAAAGAAGAGTTTCAAAGTTGTAATGAAGCTGAGTTTCAAAGTCATATGAAGCTGAGTTTTAAAGTTGTATTGAAGCTGAGTTTTGAAGTTGTATTAAAGCTGAGTTTCAAAGTTGTAATGAGGCTGAGTTTTAAAGTTGGAATGAAGCTTTAGTGTTTTTGTTATTGCTTTTTATAGTCTTCTCCTCCCTGTAAGTGCAGTGAGCATTCTGTTGCATTATATACAGTGCTCTGCAAGTCACCCACATTACCATCATGTGCTGAAGTTGTGTGTGTAACAAAGATGTTGTTCACAGACGCTTGCTGCACACCAAACACATAGATGTGAGCTACTTTGCGGCGGGCATCATTGCACATCTTGCCAGTGATGGAGAGGAGGCCTGGAGAGGCATCGCTGGGATGCAGCGAGCTGACATCTTGGAGGAACTGGTGAGATGAGTGTGTGTGCATTGGGTGTACTCTGTGTGTGGGTGGGTGGGAAGGAGGGTGGGTGTGTCTGGGTGTGCTTCAAACTTCAATTTAAGAATAAGTGATGCATCATGTTTCTGTGCATAATGCTTGTTGTTTTGTATGGATAAAAAATTTGATGCTCCTGAAATTGACATGTTTGAAACATATGTAACACATAACACTAAAATTGCCTTATTAATTAGTTTCCTTTGATTTGCAAACTTTTTAGTTTTCATAACTTCCTTTGTTGTTCAGACTTGAAGAGTCTAATAAGATGGGGAGGATGAAAATGTTCTTGTCCTTGTCTGATAGTTTTTTCTTCAGACCCACTTGCCCATTGTTCTTACTACCACAGATACACAATACTCATTTTCAGTCGGTGATAGCAGATGCTGAAGCTGCCGTTGTAAATATGACAGTTGTAGAGAAAGGTCCTGCTGTGTTAGATCAAGGTCAGTCAGGATAACAACAGTGGAGGTGTCCAGTAAACCAGCAATGACTCACCTGTAATGCACGGATCATGTACCTCAGGCTGATGAAAGTCAGTGATATTCCATTCAGAACCAGTGGCTGTCGGTGTTTTCACACGGTGAAGCGAAAAATATTGACTTTATAGTATCTGGACAGTACCGTTAGTCATTTCTGAAGGATGCAAAAACAAAAACAAAAATCAATGCAGCTTCCAGAACAACAGAATCCTTGAAATGTCTCAAAAGCCCAGTGAAGCACACAGTTTGCTGGGAGAGTGCACTGACTGACATTACACACTGTTGCTCTCACGTGGCCTGTTCCCAGCAACAAATTTAAAAGGTCAAGCTCTGGAAGAAAACTGAAAGTGCCTGTTTTATTGCACCCACTGAGTGGGTATGTTTGTGATTGAGGTTATGTTCTGAAGCTGTATGCACATTTGTTTTTCTTTTCTTTCCTTCTGTTCTTTGTTGTAATTTCTGTAAAGACACTTGCACTAATAGAGGGAGAGAGGAGGGTGGAGGTGGTGGAGAGGGAGGGTATGTGAGAGGGGAAGAGAGAGAAGAGAAAGTTATGCATTGTTAGCTGTAATTTTTTTGTCAGTTTGATATTGATGTATGCATTTATAGTACTTGTACTTTTTTGATTGTCAAGCAGATAATGTACAGCGCCGCGAGCTTGTAAATTTTTACAGGGTATAGCGCTATATAAGAGTCATTATTATTATTTGTGTATGTTTGTTACAGTTGAATTTTTTTTAACCCTGGCTTGTTTATTCCAAGCTGTACATGTCGATCAAAGCAGGATTCAGCACATTAGCAATGTATTATTATCAGTGTAATGAACTATAGTGTGTGTGTGATGATTTGTCTACAACTGTTGCAGGGTCAGGTGGTCATGGCATGGGAGCAACCACAGGGAGAGATGGTGGCTTACAGGTGTGCTGTTTACCTTTATCAGTCAGTCGGATAACTGCTGTTTGCATTATTGTCTGATGGTGGCTTACAGGTGTGCTGTTCACCTTTATCAGTCAGTCGGCTAACTGCTGTTTGCATTATTGTCTGATGGTGGCTTACAGGTGTGTTGCTTACCTTGATCAGTCTGTCAGGTTGCTCTTTGCATTATTGTCTGATGGTGGCTTACAGGTGTGCTGCTTACCTTTATCAGTCTGTCAGGTGACTGCTTTTTGCATTATTGTCAGATGGTGGCTTACAGGTGTGCTGTTTACCTTGATCAGTCTGTCAGCTGACTGCTCTTTGCATTATTGTCTGATGGTGGCTGATGTAACAAATGCATGATGAAATAATCCGTTCACTTACTCTACCTGCTCACGCCAGCTTAAATGACCTTGACCTGTTTGAAAAGTTTACAAGATTAATGACAGTAAACCTGAAGCGTTGAAATATCAGTGAAGTGCCGAGTCAGTCAAGTCACTAGACCCTCATGATTAATTTGTGGGGATCGCTACCCTCTAGATGTGTCCTGATTGTTTTGTACATTGATATCTTTTTGATGTAAACTGAAACTGAAGTTTGTGGTTATAATGCCTGCAGGTCCTTCAGTCCATTCTTTCCCCTGCTGGACTGTTTTGACACTCCATCTGTTCAGCTCTGGGCTGTGTGGGCCATACAACACGTGTGCACCAAAAATGGTGAGTCATTGAAAAGGGGGAAACACCAGAAAAGTATCCGAAGAGTCACTAGTGTCGGTGTGGCCATGAGGCTGTAGGGGACCTCTGCAGAAATGGTGGCTTGTTTTATACAGAATACAGAATCTTTATTGTCTATGAATAACATAGAAATTTGCCTTACGACTGCGTAAAAGATACAAGTAAAATAACACACAGTATAATAATACATGAACATGAGTACACATAAAACACATGATGGTTTTTGGTGTAGTTTGTTGGTTTTTGAGTGAGATTTTTAAAACTGTGTGACAACATTGAGCTTTATCTGTGCAACCTGGTTTCAGTTACCTGAATTGATTTACAAGGTCACAGGAGAGAGTGGGGGGAAAAAAAAGTTGTGTGTTCCTGTAAAAAGTGAATGTGATTTGACTAAGCATTTCTTGGTTGGGGGGGGGGGGGAGAGAACTTTCGTATTGTTGCTGCTGCAAAGTGTACCAAAAAACAAGGGTTCTCCACTGAAAGATGGCATGGATAACACAAAGAAGAAATGTTTTCTTTTATGCACTGTTTGTGTCGCAGTTCTCTTCTTTTATTTATGTGGTTGTGTTTTTTCTAATATATATTTTTTTCCACTGTGTCTGTTTCTCAGGAGATCGTTACTGCCCCCTGCTTCAAGAAGAGGGTGGGGTGGACAAGATTCACCTGCTGATGACCACGTATCCTGCAGACTCCAATCTGTCCAAGATCTCAGCCGACATTCTTGACAAGCTCAAGAAACATGTCCTCTCTCGGTGAACGTGCTGTGACCAAAGTTTGCCAGTCTTCATGACTGGTATTTTGAGATGGAAAAAAGATTAAGATACTCAGTCCCATGACAGGCTGTGGCTGATTTTAATCCTTATGAACCACAAAACATTTGGAAGGGTTCAGTGGACACGTGCTAACCTGGAAGGCACAGGTTTTGGGTATTACAGCATGCAGTGGACTTGTGCAGGGGGGAAGTGTGATGGAGATATTTTTTTCTTATAGAAAACTGCACATGTAGAGCATGCTTGTCTGAAGCAGTCCACATTTCTCAAGAGAACTTTGAATTCTGAGGTGGAGCTGGGTGTGTTTTAAAAAGTGTACTGTTCTGTGATTGAGAAATGCCAGCACTGTTATTGAGATCGAGGGTTTGAACGTGGCTGTGGGAGAAGGACATCATGTGAAGCTAAGAACTGTAATGAGTAGTGCTTACCTACACCACTGCACAGTATGTTTCACATAGAATGTTAATGGTTTCGATGTGAACTGCATGTAGTTTATTTAACAGACTGAAAAGCAAGAGTGCTTGTTTGGATGATCAAGAGGTTTGAGGCCTGGTTTGTTTGGAGGACGTAACAGTTGGGCATTTGGTGTAACTGGCAAACTTCAAAAACAGACTGGGTTTGGGGGGTAAACTTCGAAAAACAACTTTGTTTTGCCTGTGAGTTTATTCAAGAGCAAACTTTCTGTTGCCTCTGGCTTTGTTCACATGTCTGCTTGAGTCCTTGGTGGCTTCAAATTTTGTGTTGCCATTGACTGGGCTGATCGACATGTCGCTGCCAGTTTCTTTGAACTGTGTTGACAGCAGCTCTACTCTGTGAGCAAGCCAGTTGGCAGTTGTTATAAACTTGTGTTGCCTTTGAGCTTTTTCAAGAGCAAACTGTTGTCTGCTACTGCTTAGATGTAGAATGTAACTCTCAGCTGTTGTTGTTATTTGTTTCCATGGCCATGGGGAATATTTTTTGTGTTCTCTTTTTTTCTTTCTTGATTTTGTTTTTGTTGCATGAGGAATCCTTTTGCTTATCTTTTCACACGTTATGCTACCATCTGCTTTATTGAGGAGCATGTATGTTTCGCTGCTTAATTCACAGTTTTTGTTATCAGCAACTGTGTTCAAGAGTTCTTGGAGTGCTGCCTATGACTGAGTCCAAGGTAGCAGTGGTGAAACAGAGTTTGCCTGCTTACCTCTTGCATCTGCATGGAAGCAAAACAGGTGGATGATGCGGAGGTGAATCGTGGCTGTGGTTTACGGACACTGCATAGCAATTTGCCTTCCACAGTAAGTGATGCTGCCTGTCTTGCTGCAGAGGCTGCAAAGACTACATACCGGGATAGCGCATTCCTTCTTACAGTCTACTAAAAAGAGTGGCAACAGATTTCCCTTAGATCGAACTGTCTCTATCATCCATTTCTTCTTTGGTGACAGCAGCAGGAACATCACATACACCACACAGTGTACAGATTTCCCTTAGATCAAACTGGCTCAGTTAACCGTTTCTTCTTTGCTGACAACAATAGGAACATCACACAGACCATACAGTGTACTGATTTTGCTTGGATTGAACTGGCTCAGAAACCCGTTTCTTCTTTGCTGACAGCAGCAGGAACATCACGTAGACCACACAGTGTCATCAGAAGGAAGACGTCATAATATGCTAAGCGTCATTCCCTTCCCTTATTGATTTGTTTCCCACTCGTAGTGAAGACACTACATACGCTGTCTTACCACTGAGCCACTTTCAAAGAGCCATAACTCTCTGTGCTCAACCTCATGTTTGGGTGTAGATTAAGTTGTCTTAACTACTATCCATCTGGAGCACATTTTTCTAAGTCCACCTGTGAGCAAAGGCTAGGCAGTGTGCCACTGCCTGATCTGAGCCATTTCTGAGTGCACGGACATTTTTAGGTAGGTTGTATTTATCAAGATGTGTGACTGCCTAAGTTAGTTACATATATGACAATGAATGTCAATGTACTCAGAAATGATTTTTCTATTGCTTTGTAAAAAGATGAAAAAAAAAAAAAAAAAAATTTTTTTTTTAGGTGAAAATAGGATTTTTTTGCAAAATTATGTACAAGTGACTTTCAGCAACATATTTCACATAAAAAAACATTTTCAATACAGAGTAGATGCTTTGGAAATATTCACCATTCAATTATCTACAAAACAAAACAAAATAATGGTGTGATTTCAAAGAGAAGTTTAGGTTGTATGCTAATTTTAGCGCTAATACCTCACTATGCATTTTCTGTCAAATCAGACCCTCAGATTCAGCCAGTTTGTTTGTTGCCCCCGGGCGCTGGTTGCCTGGCTTTTTCTTGCACACAAAGCAGACCTTCCTCTTTTCAAAGATCTGCTCAATCTTGTGGTTAAGTGTTGCACCCGGGGCATATCGCGGGCAGGAGGAGATCTGGTAACAGTCTTTGTGGTCAGCTGGTGGGTAACATCCTCCACGAAGATCTGGAAATTCGGCCATGTCTTCTTTGCAGCAACATCACGGAGGTGGAACTTGGTGATGATGAAAGCGTGAGGGAAACTCACCATCAGGTGGTGAAAGAAGTTCCGCCTCCACCGCTTCCAGGACCTGTGGTTGATCAAATAATATTGCACCATTTGGCCACTGAAGTCGACTCCTTTCATGAACTTCTGGTAGTCGGCCAACTGTTTTGGCACAACCATGTCGACTTGGTCACGCTGGCCCTGTTGACGCTCCCTGTTGACAATCAGCTGGATCGTAGTAGTTTGACAGGACACACACAGGCTTCGTGTCCTGCCAGTTTACAAAGACCAGTTCATCCCACTGAGTGACCTGGAGTTCATGTCTGGGCAGTTGTTGTCAGTTCCTTCCTGACACAGTTGCAGCAGGCAGGTCCTTCCTGTTGGCAGACAGTGCCACATGCCTGAATGCCCAGCAGCTTCAGGTTCGTCGTCAGAGTCACACTGGAGAAGTAATTGTCGAAAAAGACCTGGGCACTGGTCCTGTGAGCATCATAACCGTGTCCATGATGACTCTGTGGCCAAGGCCATGCTCCACTCCATGCTGGTCCTTGCCGGTGTAAACTTGAAAGTTTACAGCGTAGCTTACAGTGTAGCCAGACTCACTTTCGCAGAGGGTCCAAAGCTTCACACCCCATTTGATTGGCTTCATGGGAAGATATTGCCAGAAGTCCAAGCAGCCCTTGAACTTCACCATGGTCTTGGCCACAGTATAGTGCCCACCTGAAACATACATGAAGTAACATAAGTGATCTGCAAAAATATCTGGATTGTAACACACACAGTTGGCTTTTATAAATTTCTGTATATCACAAAATGAGCCACACCCCTTTTCAATTCCAGACTGAAGCAAAACAAAAGTACATCAGAGATAGTCTAACCAGAACTTCAAGAACTTTAGGAACAAAAATTGAAATGGAAGCAAGATTTTTTTTTAAAGAACGAAAAAAAGGTTAAAGGAAAATGATTGAGAAATAATTCTGACCAGGCGTGCAGACAGACAGGTAGCATCCCACCAGGTAGTTAACAAACCACCTGATCTTGATAACACTTGTCACCAGTGAAGTTGGCCTGGGAGTTGGCCTGGAGGTGTAGATAACGCCAGAGGGAATTAAAACAATCTCTGGACATTGTCTTGCCAAAGTTGGTGTGGGCCAACCACCACCTCTCTTGCCCCCTCCAGTAATCGTTTCGGCAAGGCAAGCACAAAATCCCCATCATGAGCGAGAGTCCAACAAACGTTTTCATTTCTTCCATTGTTGGAGTCCACCACTTTGCAGAAGGAGGAGGGGTGTGTGTCGTTCTTTGCTGTGTCCCATACTTCTCTGTCTCCTCAATCAGCCGCTGCCACATCGTGTCAGTCCAAAAACAGAGACAAAAATTGACTGCTTTGGGGTCCTGGGGCAAAAGTCGAGTCGTTTAGGCACTAAGGCCTTTTGTGCGACAGTACATGTGTGTGGCCCGTGGAAGGAAGTGACTTCCTTCCACAGGCCACACACGCGTACCGTCGCACATCGTTCTCAACCCATGTGTTTTGAAATCCCTCAAACTCTTCGTCGCTGTCGTTGTTCGATGCTAAAATGTTGCGAGCAATGTCACCCAGTTCATCAAAAACCCTCTGGTCTCTTACCTCCTCTAAATCTCCCACTCCAACAAATAACCTAATTCTTCTTCAACTTTAGCATCACTGCCATCGCTCAGAACTTCCTCTTTGTCAAACTCCATTTTCCTAGCTTCAAATGGCATGCAATTAAAAATGCTCTGACCTCAATTTTGGTTGGCTCTTTGTTTGGAAAACACCAGCAAAATGTTCATTAACATATCAACTTTCTGTGACTTTAACATTTTACAGCCACGTCTGTAGAAAGTGTGCTTTCATCTACACACGAACCATCGACGAACTACGCATGGATGCATTTTCCCTGACGCCTAAGGGAGGCAACACATGTGTGCATATCCCGATGGTAAAGGAGCGCTACTCATGGATGTGTATCCTGATTGATAAGAGTTAAGCCCGTTCTTAATTGGGCGAATTGTTTGTTCGCCAAACATACTTCAGACAGAGTAACAAACCATAAATCAGTCAGAGGCAAGATTTGCCTGACTGGGTGAAAATTTCAATGAATACCCCGAACTATGTTCATGAAGCAAATGTTCGTCCAATTAAAAACAGGCTCTATTGTATGTAGTGTCTTTGGAGTCAGTCTGCAGGTGAAAGTGTAGCATTAGGTATAGGTCATCAGCTGCCAAGTGTTCACTGATGTTTGGATTTGCTGTGGAAACCACACAGACCACACGTGACTGTAAGAGAAAATGCTGATCAAGACAAGGTGGCATAACCTTCTATTTGATTGAAATACTCATACTGGCAGCAGTTTTGCTTCTACCTTCATGCAGATGGCCCATTTTCCAACAGGTTTGCCCTGATATAACCTTAATGGTTGACTGGGCATAAAACACCAACTCACTTACTTCCAACAAGTACGGGCCGAACTGATTCCTAAATTGTGCTCCATGATGCGTGGAAGTCAGTTTTATCGCTTGTATTTTGTAAATGTCAGCTAGCTGGTAAATTTTGTAAGTGTCACTTAAACAGATTTTTGACAGGTGAGGTCAGTTTGTAACATACCAGGTCTTGGGGTCCTTTGAGGGAAGCAGTTTGATGTTTCGTTTTTGTGTGTGTGTGTGCAAAAATGGGTTAATTGCCTGTTTTTATGGCCAGTCCAAAACTTAGTGCGTGCTTGGATCACAGGTTGCTGTGATTTCAATTCCCACCAGTACCTCTTCCTAGACGACTTGACATTAAATTGATCAAATCAAATAGAAATCTCCAGAGAAGAGATTTCTCAGGTGGGACATTGCAGTGTGTTTAAAAGTGCAGCAAACAATGCAGTAATACAGCAAGCCTACTATTGCATCTTATGCTGGGTGACTAGTTGTTCAGCAGCTCAGATAAAATACCATCATCAATGTGTATTGTTTGTTTTTTTCCCCCTTCTCTTGTGTGTTTGTGTGCCTATGGTCAATGCAAACTATTTTCAGGTACTGTACATTACACCATAAAACAAGTTTTAGTAAGTGACTTTCTGGTTAGTTTTATGTACTCTTTGATTCTATGAAAACTTCTGTTGCCCAGGCAATACTGTAGTACATTTTGATTGTATGTTAGTTACTTTTTTGTGACCATGTGATTGAAAAACTGGACAGTGTTGAATATGTGTAATAAGTGATTTTTTGTATTTGATTTTTTTTAATTCAGTTTTTTTCTTTCTTGTGCATGGAATTATTGCATTGTGCATGAGCAGGAGTTGGCACATCATGCACAATGGAAAAAGACATAACTGTTGGATGGTGCTGGCTTGTGTTGTTCAGAACTTGAGTTGTTTAGAAAGTGACTGTTGCAGTATTTGACCTTTAAACATTTGTCTTTTGGTTACTTCTGCTTCACCCACCTCCCCTCCTCCCCACACCTGCCTAACTGCCACCTGTCCCACCCCCTGATAATTGCTCTCACAGTACCTTTTTACTAGCACATTTCCAACTAAAGGTTTATGACCGAGCAGAAAAAAGTTTACACACACTCACTCACACACACACACACACACACACACACACACACACACACACACACACAATGAATGCTAACATTATTTTATTCTTGATTTGCTGATCACCACCTGCCATTGTGGTGGTGCATTGTCATGGATTGTTTAGTGTTTTTGTTTGTATTTCAAATTGTCTTAAGTTGATGGCAATATGTATGGTATTTTATTGTATGTTCAGTCAGATGTTCAGGAGCATGCTCTCACTTGCATTTTCTCTGCTTCAGGGAGTTTCTTTACTATCTTTGTGATGAACGATCACTATCATGATCAGTTCCACTTTTTATTGCTTGTGCTGTATGCTCTGCACCACAGCCCCGCACCCACCCATCCCCAACAGACACACATCCCATCCTTGCCATTCACCATTATTTATGATGATCAATAATCTGCATGTGGAGTTTGAATCTGATCTCATCGTGGGTTGAATGTTTCAATGAATCAACAAAGGGAATTAATTTACACTGGAAAGGTATCGACTCAACAGCAAAGACCTGAATCGCCTGTGGTAACTCTTACCTGGTACATGAGTACATACAAGGTACATGAACTCTACGAAACTCCACCAGCTTCAGATTTCATTGTGGACTGAATGGTTTTAAAACTGAGTTTCCTTAAAGCTGTAGGTATTAGACATGAAGTGAAGGTTTGAAATCCCAAGTTCTCTTGAAGATGACTGATTGACGATGAAGACCTGTAGAGTGCTAATAATATAGTCCATACTGCAACAGCATGCTCATTGTGCTTTAAAAACAAAAACAAAAAACAAACCAGTGCACAGCCTGAGCAGATCTAGTTCTCTGAGAACAGGTCGGTCTTCAGTTTTTTAGTGTTTTTTTAAAGTGTCTTTCAAATTATGCTCTCTCATTCTCAGAGTAATGTGCAACATGTTCTTTGGCTTGGGTGGGAAATGGATTTATACCTGACAGATATGACATCACTTGACCCAGCAGTCATGGATGAAGGAAGACTGGATGACTGTCCCAAGGAGAGGAAAGAGGGCTGCTGTTTCAGACAAGATTCTGTGAAGTTGAGGTGGAGTGGGGCGACATAATGGCAGAGCAGGGGGGTGCTGACAGTGGCAGCAGAGAATAGTGCTATATAGTTGCCACTGGGAAGTGCTTTGGGCGCCTCTGGAGATGAGGCGCTCGACAAATGTTCATATAAAAAAAAATATATATATAAAAAAATATATAAAAAGACTGAGCTGAATGGAACATGTTGGGAAAAGGAGTTCTTGGAGTGCTCCATAAAAACGGGGTTTAGTGATGAAGGTTACTGGGGCACTCTTTCGTGTCACTCTTTGCTTTTGACGGGGTAAGAAATGTAACACTTTGGTAATGGGGAGTGGAGTGGAGGACTATTTTGTGTTGTGGCAAAGGGGCTGGAGGACTGTTTTGTGCAGCAGGAAAAAGGGTGGGGGGTGGATGGAGGTGGTAGGAAAATAACTAAAAAACAACAACAGCCAACTACAGGTGTTCATACTAACCGCTTGTTCATGATATATATTTTTTTGATTGTGTGTGTGACACTGAATAAGCGCACAACATACATTTCATCATCTATTTATTTTGACTTGAAACAGAGAACATGTCCTAGTTTAAAGGCAAATGCTTTTGACTGTAAATCACCTTTTGTTAAAAGATTTGGAGAATGTGGGGAATACACATCACTTCATCAGCTTGGAATTTTGATTTCAGTTTTCTGTATCCTTTATTGTCACAAATGGGAATTTTCCCACGAGATATCTGGGTTTCTTTTAGTGAAAAAAGTTAGTACTGTGATGCTCATGCTATCCATACTAACTTGCAGTTTTGTCGTGAAGCCTTCACAGAATTTTACCAAAAGAGGATTGTTTCCACCACTGTGAGTTCTTTAACATGTGCAATTCTGTGGCGCTTGGGACTTTTGAAGACCACCCTGAAACAAAGGCAGGGACAGGAGGGAGGGTTACTTCCAATGCTGGGATGTAAACCCACAGCCTCTTAATCCTAGGTCTAATGTTTTGGCCATGCAGCATCCTATCGAAATTTGGCAGACCTCAAACAAAGCACCCCATATTCTAACCCAAAGATATTTTGTGGTTCGGGTTAGAATATGGGACACTTCCTTTGAAGTCTGCCTGTAATTGTATTTTATCATCAGTCTCTATATAGTCATTAAATAAAAGGTTAAATGTTCCTTTTTCATCTATGATCATGGATAATTACAGAAGCCTGTTTGTATATTATTGAAAATGATCAACTAGTTTTCTCAGTTTGATTTATGATTGCCTGTTCCGTTGTGACGTGTACGTGAAATCACTATTGTAAAAGAAAAGTCTGGCATCCACCTGGTTTATTATTTGATGCAAGTTTGTTTTATGCGTTGCTGGTAAACAAATAATGCTCCCATTAGTTTATTCTGGAGTCAGAGTAAGATGACTGTGATTTTTGTTGGATCAAAGTGATGCTGTGGAATAAATTGAGACTTCTCCATGCTTCTTACCGTTTGAAAATGAGAGAGAGAGAGAGAGAGAGTTGATTCTTGATGCTAAACACCATATCAACCACAAAGGATCATCTGGACAAAACACACAAGTCACTGAACTACAAATAAAAGTCTGGCTCATGGTTCTGGACCCAACACAGTCAACAGGACACACAACTAAGTGAAAACAGTATCTAAATATTTACATCTTCACTTGTTTGCAACTGATCAAAAACATTCTCAACCATTTTTTTCTTTCTTGACATATCCAAGAAAGAATGTTTGCTTAAAACGTACAAAGTCAAAACACAATTTATGACAAGTGAAAGTTGGACTTGCGGTTGAGATCCACAGAAACACGGGTTCTGTAGCCTATTGTTTGGGGCTCTAATACTGAAACTCGTATCAAACGCTTCTTACTACAAGGGTGACGTATTTCATTTCACGTATTTACACAGAAAAAATACGGTTGACGAGAGGGGATGAATGAATGAAAATTTATATATTGCGCATAAAAAACTTCCACACAAAACCTTGCGTGATCTGGAGAACATGTAGCTGAATGGACTAGGATGAGAAATTCCTGGCAGTAGACGAAGCATGCATAGCTATATTCTGACCTACTTCAAGTTTTAACAGTTATGTTTATTTCTTACTTCAAATCCTTGAAAGCTCCAAGGTCTTCCAGTATGAAGGGGAAGAGGGTAACAAATACACAAATGTTATACAATGTGTCTACATATGGACAGAGGAAAACATTCGAGCACAGACACATCTGTAACTTGTACTCTCGTCCCCCCCACCCCTCTTCCCCCCTCTTCCTCCCCCCCCCACCCCCACCCCCCACCCCCTACGCCCCACCCTCCACCAAGAGATCACAGGCGCACACAGAGGCAAAATGTCCGTCCTTAGAACATGGTGTCCTTTGACCGTAAGTGTAAGAATGTGGTGGGTGCCCTAACGTGAAACCAAAGGAAGGAGAAACCACCACAGCCTGCTTCTTCTTTCATTGCACTCACTCCTGCAGCCTGCAGCACCAATGATGCAGCTGCTGCGCCGACTCCAGAAACACAGCCTCTTCTTCCCCCGCACAAAGACTGGAACGAACTGCCGCCAGAAGGAGCAGAATCGCCCTCATGTGGCACCTTCATTTCAGTCGAGGATTTCATCAATCCTATGGTAAGACTGCAGCTGAAGATACGGATTTTTTTTTAGTACCGTAAGTGTTTAGACATGTGTTTTACTTAGCACAGTTTGATCGTCCGTCTCAGGGGACTCAATCGGCAGTCCGAGCCGAGGTTGGTAGGACGTTCAAATTTAACTTTGCAGTTATAGATATTCGTTGCAAATACATTTTTTCTCGGGCTTTGTGTGTGTGTGTGTGTGTGTGTGTGTGTGTGTGTGTGTGTGTGTGTGTGTGTGGTGTGTGTGTGTGTGTGTGTGTGTGTGTGTGTGTGTGTGTGTGCCGTGTGTGTGTGTGTGTGTGTGTGTGTGGTGTGTGTGTGTGTGTGTGTGTGTGTGTGCCGTGTGTGCGTGTGTGTGTGTGTGTGCCGTGTGTGTGTGTGAGCGTGCGTGCGTGTCACTGTGTGAGTGCGTGCGTGTCACTGTGTGAGTGCGTCACAGTGCGTGCGTGCGTGTGGGTGGGTGGGTGCGTGCCGCCCCGTGCGTGCGTGCGTTCGTTTTGTAATTTTCTGATTCATTTAGTGTGTGTGTGTGTGTGTGTGTGTGTTTTGTGTTGTTGTTTTTTGCTGAAGAGGACGGCCCCCAAAATCAAATCCATACAGCCAGTGTGGGCAAAAAAGTCATTTTTTTGGTATAACTTAGTCATGATTTTTTTTAGATCTGCCGGCAAGACTGAAAAAAATTACCCATAAATAGACACAAAAATCATTATGAGGTAAAAATAGACTGGGGTAAAACCCAATAGACCACACCTTTTCTCGTGCACTTACATATCTGCAAAACGTCAACAACTTGAAACTTCACTCCACAGAGACTGATAAAAACAACTGGTGACAAAATGATTGCCGCGACCCAATGCATTTTTCGGTGTTAGTCCTGTACGCAAAACAGAGAGCTTCTGGTTTTCCAAGTAAGTAAACATGGTGCTTAAGTCGTGACGTCCACAGAAACACGGCAACTGAGGCTTATTCGGCTTATTAGGGACGGGGAGACTGATGGGGGGAAGGGGGCATGGACTGAGGTGGGGGGAGAGGGTGATTATATACCTATCGCTACACTGTCACCACCAGAATGACTCCTGCATTAAGATGGGCAGCCATGAGAGCCATTAGTAATGTTTCATTAATTGTGAGGGACAAAGTCACAAGCAAGACCGCAGTGTCCGGCCACAGACTGACCACACTTTGAAGAGAAAGGAGAGCCGGAAGCGGATTCCGGACGGATTCGAACCGTCCTTCTGCCGCCTTCAGCCTAACGCCATACCCGGCTAGGCCGGCCAAACTGGCCCACCCGGCCTGGTGTTCTATCCATGGACCTATATATACTGCGGGAAATAAAGTGCCAGGAAAAGAGCGCACAACGTTATAAACAGCTCGTGAAACAAGAGTCAGTTTCAGTGTGTCCAAAAAGTCACTTCAGTATCAGTAAAACCGATATAATATCAACTTGGCACGTTCAGTCTAAAAACATTGACTACGGACTGATCATGCTCATTTAACCTGTTCCAGTGACACGAGAAGTTTAGCCTGTGAAGGAGTCAAGGAAACAATATGAAACTTATGCCGTATTCTCAAGTTCACGTCAGTAAAAGTGTTTAGAACTCTCCTTCACAGGTTAAACTTCTCCGGCGTGTGATTGGAGCAGGTTAAGTGAACATGATCTGCAGTACAAGTTTTGTGACTGAACGTGCCGTTGATTTAAAAAAAAAGTTTTTATATTTTTATATATATATCAATTTTACTGAACTAGTTTTTGCTGAACATCAACTAACCAGGCGGCTCTTGTTTTAGAGATGATTACCGAGTGTCGTGCGCTCTTTTCAGTTGCCACGATATATTTTGACGTCATTAAATCTGCCCCAATATATTTTAAAATCATAATGATTGATCTTTTTTGGTAAAATTAGCAGGCAGATAAAAAAAAAAAAAAATGCCGGCAGCAGACAAACCATACACTAATAACAAAAATTCATTCATATTTTTTCACTTTTGCCTATGACCCGCCTGTGAAGGCTAGTTCCTTTAATGCTCTGTTGATTTACTGACTTCGATCAACGTGAAAGAAAGAAGAATAAGAAGCTAAATGCGACACAAATGTGACAATCCAGTCCCCAGTCAACCAACGATACCAGCGGATTTACTGTGCCTTCAAACAAAACTGATTTTTTTTATATATTCATTTTTTAATGAAAACTTTGTTCCCAGTCTGGAATGCATTACTGAACCAATAGCTGAGTGAAGAAGTTGTTAATGCTTCATCTGCTGACGCTTTTACATCTACAGCCGTTAGAACCCTCAAATTTTCGCCATCTCCGTTGAATGGTTCCGGCGATTTCTTTTTTGTTACCATCCAGATCCAGATCCAGATCCAGTTACCATCCAGATCCAGGTTTGATCATTATGGCGGCAACTTCGTAACCTGTAGAACTGGCCCATCGATAGGAAGCATGTTCGACTCGCCACTGACGTCATGGTTCGCGAATCGCGAGATTTAAACGAGAGCGAACCTCGATGTCACTGAAGTGAAAATAATGGTGGCCGGAATTTTTAATGAGGGTATTTTGCAGGAATAAATTGACATTCAGCATAAGTCCAGCTTCATTGTCCTTATTTCACGAGAAGTTAGATATAACAACAAGCTTCAAAACCGAACAAGTAGCAGTATGAGCAACGAAAATGCTAAAGGTATGGGCATGTATGCAGAAGGTAAATCGACGATCTTCTGTACAGAGTAGTTTGCAAGCGTTATTTTTTTTGTTTTGTTGTTGCAATTTTTATTTTGGGATTTTTGGTCTTTGTGTTTCAGGCATACGAACAGTGTTGTTTTTAACGTACACTCGAACTTGGTCAGATATGATGGGGGTTGCATAAACTTTTTAATTAACCGCGATTGCTTTTGTTTGCTAATTTGTAGGTGACAGTATAGTGAACGTGCTGGATGATATCCTGGACGGACACACAGGAGAAGATGAATTGGCCGAAGAAATGAACGAAGTTCCCGTAAAAAGTGGTGAGTGAACATGTCAGCTCATTTCACCAACACGGACCCAGATATATTTTGATTTTTTTTTTCACGCTACAGATACTGAGATATTAGAACTAGAAGATGCAAGATTTGTATTTGTTTGCTTTTATTAATTTGATTTTTTATCTTGATCTTGAGTTGAATACATCGCAGATTCGCAGGACCTAACTTCGGTATTGATGGGAGGGGAGTGCGCACATGTGAGTTAGATGATGCATGGGGTGATAATCAGTTTGAAGTTTGAAATCCTTCAAAAAATTATTCTGGGTAAAATGTTTGTTTTAATGCGCTGTTTTAAATTTAATGCACCTCAGTCTTGCACAGTTGAAGTTCAAAATGATGAAGGTGGTCATTTAATCAATAAATGGATTGAAGAACAATCCAGTGCCCCTTGACCAATAATGTCGTTTTTACTCCTTTGACCTATTGCATTCCACGTGTTCACATGGGGAATCTACAGTGGTGGAGAACACTAGAGCCAGAGGGGATTTGGAGAACATGAATTTGAATGGACTTGAAAGAGAAATTGCTGGCAGGAGGTGAAGCATGCATGGCTATATTCTGACCTACTTCAGGTTTGAATAATAATGGTTATTTCTTAGCACAAATCCTTGAAAGTTCTAAGTCTGTTACAGTATGAAGGGGGAGAGGGTAACAGTGTGCAAAGTTGTTATGCAATGTGTACATGTGGGCAGAGGAAAAATTTGAGCATAGGCATGTCTGTAAGTGTAACACATACTCTCCCCCCCCCCCCCCCCAACACACACACACACACACACACACACACAAGAAATCACAGGTACACACACACACACACCACTGTCGCACAGGCCACACACACATACAGTTACAGTAAAATGTCCGTCCTTAGAACATGGTGTCCTTTGACAAGCATGGGACGGAGGCCCTGATATGAAACCAGAGGAAGAAGAAACCACCACTGCCTTCTTCTTCTGCACTCACTACTGCAGCCTGCAGCACCAATGATTCAGCTGCTGTACTGAGTGCAGAAACACAGCTCATTCTCCCCAGCACAGAGACTGCATTTTTAACAAAAAACTTTTTTTTCTGTTGTGTTTGATATTTTACTAAAGTAATATTAATAAAGACTGCTCTGCCACCCTGATGAGATTGAGAGACCACTGTGATGAGATTGAGACTGAGAGTGAGAGACAATTTTTCTTGAAATGTTTCCTCCATGTAATTTCCATAACTGTTGACATTGTAAATCAACACATGACCAGCTTACCTAGGATGACCACTGTTGTGTAAGACTGTAAGACTTGAAGAGTCTGTAAAGTAAGACTATTAGGAGTAATTAACTAAGACCATTTTTGCTCACTGTTTAGGCTGTTTTTTAAATATGGTTTTTATATTGGGGGGGAGCAAGTCATCTTGTACCACTCATGAATGTGGGAGGGGACATTGTACATATTAAGGAATTTCCATTTTGAGCAGCTCAGTTCCAGAATTAGTCTAATGTTTTGCTTGTATTAAAATTAAAGCCACTGCATTGATCATTGTAGAGATGCCCCCCTTATTCTATTGTGTGACACAGATATGCCTGTACAATGGTAGTACTAGTAGTTAATACTACTGCTACAGTTATGAATCATGCTGCATCAAATGCCATAGCCAGAATCAGTGAAGGTGGTCTTAATTTAGATTATAGTTAATACACACCCTGTCTTTGTTATTATTGCTCTACTAGGACGCACAAAGCCAAGAACAGCTGCAGCACCAAAGTCAAAAGCTGCTGCAAAACCTAAGTCAAAAACTGTGGTAGCTCCAGCAGCCAAGACAACCAGAAAGCGTGCTGCTGCTAGTGCTACCAAGGCAGCCACTGAAGGCAAGGAAGCAGCCAATGGAGATGGCCCATCCCCAGCCAAGAAGGCAGCAGTGAAAAAGACAGCAAGTCCCAAGAGCAAAAGTCCACAAAAATCAGCCACTCCAGGTACAGATCTTGGCATGCCTGAATAAAAACAAAACAAAAATAACACGTAAAAAAAAAAAGAGACTCCTAAATTGAATTGGGTTTCAGCATTTAAATGCTGGTAGAAAATTCTTTTGAACAAATGTTTTAAAGAAAGTTGAGAAGAAGAAAAAAGCAGATCTGAGGACCAGTTCCAAGAAGAGCAGTGAGGTGTGAAAATGTGGCATAAGTGCTAGTTAGTAGAATCCCCTTGTTTTGTTTTTGGCAGTGTGCATGTCAAATGTTATTGACAGTATTGTTACAATTGTGTAGCATGCTTCTGGTTCTGATTGTTGGCTGGAAAATCTTGAGGCGGAGCTCTTGCATCCCTTATAAAGTTAAATAAGCTATAGGAGTACTTCTAGTTCTGGTTCTGATTGTTGGCTGGAAAATCTTGAGGCGGAGCTCTTGCATCCCTTATAAAGTTAAATAAGCTATAGGAGTGTGTCCATGTTGTTCAGTACTAATGACAGTTGTATAACACTGCTGTTTGGCTTAGGAAGATAGAAAACAGTTACTTTGATGGTATGAAAGCTTTTGGGTTTTGTATTTACTAGTGTCAGTTGGTTGTGCTAAATACAGTTTTTGCCATGATAAATTTAAGTCACTTCTGAACAAAATTCATTGCAGTTATACATAAGAGCTGATGGTAATGATTACAGAAACTAAAAATAATTGATGATGGGTCTTCTCATGGACGTGCATTGAAGAAAAAACTTGTCATTAGAAATGGAATTGTTTGTAATCATATACATGCATAGCTGCATATATCTATCACATGCAGTTGCGTCTTCTTGATCCTGAAAGTCTCTTCTTCATATTGTGATCTCAGCAGCTTCCAAGTCACCCACCCCCAAGAAAACTGCCACTGCCAAGACGGCAAAATCCAAAGCCAAGTCAAAGCCAGTGAAAGAGCCAGAGCCAGAAGAGGAGGAAGGAGAAGGTACTTCACTTTCTAAACCATTTGTGGTTGTCGGCATTGGGTTTTTTTATTTGGGGGGGGGGGGGGGTAGAGGACAATACAAAATGACTGTTGTATACAGTATGTATTTTCGGAATCATCACAAATAATTGGTCTGCTTTTACTGTTCTTCAGCTAAAACACTGAGGGCCGCCCAGTGTTCAGTATTAAGACATTGTGTAACAATAAAATTATTAGAGCTTGGGCTTTAGTCATCAGCAATTTGTTTTGTATTTTGCTTTATGTGGAGGCTTTATTGGGATACTGGAATCTGTCCATGTTTCCATGTTTCTTGGCTTTGTCCAGAAGATAACTTCTGAACCACTCAACCTTTGAAACCAAACATGGTATGGTTGTGCATGGTTATGGGCCAAAGTGTTATGATTTTTTATATATTTTTTATTACACTAGATCAGTAGATGATTTCTGGAAATAATGATGGCTGCAGTTTAGGGTGTGTATTCTTTACTGAAATAGAGTTGCACCCTCCTGTTTGCCTGATGGGGAGGACAAGCATTGCACTTGCAGTCTCTCCTTTGCAATGCATTGACAAAAATAGAGGCAGTAAGCGAAAAGACCATTTTTTTCCCACTCAAAATTATTCATCTTGTGTGTGTGTGTGCGTCAGTCATTTCACTGAAAATATTTGTCTCATTTTGTCATGTCTGATTAAGATAAGTGTTCTTTTTATAAATGTTAAGCTTTTGGTCTTGTTTGGTCTTTATTCATTGTCAGTTGTTTTGTAATTTGTATTACGTAATTTGCAATAGATTTGTGTGCAGTTAATTTCTTGTTATATGGTCAGTGATTCTCTCTTGAACTGAAACTGGTACATGTGTTGCTTAAAGTATCATCCCTCTTGTATGTTTTTTTAAATTTATTCCTTTCTCTTAAAATCATTGTGCATCGATTGAATGTGAACCTGGATACTGCATTCAAATTTGTTAATTTGCTCACTGAGAAGCAAAGTGCTTTTTTTTGTTTTTGTTTTTTTTGCTTTGCCTATGAAGCTGAAATAGATTCAGCCCCTTTTCTGCTTTATGTTTTGCCGCTGGTGAACTGCTGAAAGAAAATTGTATTCCTATGTCCCACATTCATTGAAAATACAACACTTGTGAACCCAGAATTTAAAGGTTCCTTCATTGTGGATGACTCATTGACTGGAATCGTCCTTCCACTTCAGTTGAAGGCACAGTGGCAGAAAGTCTGTATCTTGCCTTTGCACAGTTACTGCAGTTTTTCCTGCTGTAGCTTTCAAATCTTTAAAACCCCAAATGGTAATTTGTCAAACAAACAATGAATGCTAGTAATAAAACATAACCACTAAGGGGGCAAGTCTCAAACTGATCAGCTTTTAGTTGGGGGGGAAATGCTGGATGAATTGTTTTTGATTTTTTGTTAAATTTGTGACTGAATTTTTAAGGGAAAGTGTTATGGACATGTAGCTACTACAACATGGAAATAGCAGTAGACAAAGGGTTAAATTCTTCACTGCTGATTGATGGAAACTTGTGAAAGACATAAAATGTTAAAATTATAAATAGCCATTTTTGCATTGCTGTCACCAGTCTGTAATTAATGAATGATCATGTGTGTGTGTGATACAGCACATTTGAGATCACATCTGAGACGGTTTTTGCTGCTGATCATGACATCATGCTTCATCCTAAGGGAGCTGTTATTAGTGTTAACTTTTCTGGCTCTGCGGTTTGATAGTGTAGTTGGGTTGATTTTTAGAATGTTATATATCCATTCAGCCGGTCACCTTGGGGATAAAGACAATTCGTCTGACGGTAGAACAGTTTTCATTTCGGTTTTTGTGATGTAAGCAAAATCTTTACTTTTGTGTGAGTAAAAAATGTGGATTTATTTACAAGTGCCAATGGTTGGATGCTTTGTATCTTGTTGCATTTGAATTCTTGCAGTTGCATTGTTGTGTCAGCTCTAATTCTCTGCTTTGTCTAGCTTTGTCTGGCTTTATAACTGTGACAGAAGAAGAAGAGGAGGAAGAGGAAGAAGAAGAACAGGAGGAAGAATATGAGGATGAGGATGATGATGAAGATGAGGTTAACCTCAGCTTGAGTGCCGATGAAGAGGAGGAAGCTGAAGCAGAGGCAGCCAAAGGGGAGACCATTCAAGGGGAGGGGATTAACTACGATACTCGAAGTGAGGCAGGCAGTGCAGTTTCCGAGTTTACAGATTCCAACGCAGGTTTGTTGGGATGCTTTTGTGATTTTTTTATATGTTTGAAGTTAGATTTGAAATCGAGTTAATACAATGTTAGACTGGTGGGAACTAAACTGGGTGCATAATGTTTTGTTTGTTGGGTTAGAACAGGTTTTCCTTTTTGGTGTGCTGACGTTATATTCTGTTGTTAAGAGTTCTTTTCATGTTGATGTTACTGCAGGATTCTTCTTCTGTGCCATACTATGCTGTTCTCATTGCCTTGTTACTGCAATGTTAAATTTGGACGTGTTGTGGAGTTGAACCTATTGTGACTGATTTGATTGAAAGTTAAGGCAGTTATTTATCAGTATATCTTTTGACTCGTGTTAACAACGACTTTGAGTCTATAATGTAATGATCAGTGCAAGCCAGCCAGCTGGCTAGTTTATTGTTTATCATGTCAGAAATGTTCACTGAGGTTACTTGCTCATACCGCTTTCAGTATCCATGGCCATGTTGAAAGATCACAGCAATATCAATCACAAAATTTTATGCTACCTGATCAAGTTTGAAACGTTTTGAACAGATATTTTTTTTTAATGTGTTTGTATTGTTATTATTATGAGTTGGATTTGGGGTATATTGTTTCCACAGTAATAGCAAAACACAGACCAGCACCATTGTGACGTGCATTCTGATAGGTTTACATAATGCTCTGTAACTTGAGTATGTAAGCCATGTTGTGTTAGTTTTTTTAAGCCCTGTTGATGTTGGTGTTGTTACTGTGATGCTTATTGAGCATACCATGGTTATAACTGAGAAGGGTGTTTCTGATGTGAAGTACCTGAGCTCAACAGTTGCATACTGCTTTGTAATGGTGCTGGCCTCCAAAACATCTTTTTTGGCAAAATGTAACGTGGCAAAAACAAAAGGTGGGTAGGAGGTTGGGTCAGGGACTCACCAGAAAATCAGTTCTATCTTCTCTCGTTTTTTCTCTCTTTACCTTTCTTCTCCTTTTATGTGTGTGTGTGTGCATGTGAAGAAATAAAAAATAACCTTTTTGTTTGTTTTTGTTTTATCAGTTATGTAGTTCTTGCGTTGTTTTTTTTTCTTTTCTGTTCACCACATCTGAACAGACTGCAGGAAGGGGGGAATAGAGAACTGCAGTGTGAAGGAATCTGTACTGACAGAAACTTTGTTTTACAGCTTATTTGTTTTACTGCTTAAAGCTGTGGCTACTTTGTTTTATTTCTTGAAGTTGTGTCTGAGGATGATGAAGAGAAGAGGAAGAAGCATACAGATGGACGTGAGATTTCCCCCATTGAGTGGGACAGAACTAGCGAAGGAGCAGTGGGAGAAGAAGAGCATGAGAAGGATGAAAAGTCAACATGTATGTTCGTGATTTTTATTTCCCTCTGAGTAGAACCTTTTTTCTTTCTTTTTTAAATAAAGGATAGAAATATTGTAGTGAAACTGTAGATCTGTATTTATGTCTTCTGCACTGTTGTTGTTTAACTGCTGCATCTTCTCTTTATTCTCTTCTCTTAATGTTCATGCTAGCAGTAACAGACTATGATTTTATCCAATTTGATTTTTGGTTTAATGCGATACTGTTTGTATGCAGCTTCAGTTCAAATGCACCTGTATTAACTAGCAATGTGTCTAGTTTCAGTTGTTCTCTTTTAATTATCATAGTAGAATGTCTGGTTCTGAACAGTTTGCTATTTCCAGTAAATGAAAAACTAAAAGTTTTTATTATTTTAATTTTTTTTGCTTTGACTTGTATAGTTTTTAGTCATAAAAAGATATTCTGTCTAAATTCCAGAAGTTTGTGAGATAAAGAGAATAATTTGTATGGCAGTAATTTCAAGCTTAATACTAGTAATAGTTCTGTTATAAACAAGGGTGTCGTTACACATTGATTGATAGAAGTTTCTTTTCTTTTAAAAAGAACTTCATGGAGCACGGTGTGAGCATACTCATTTTTGTCGGTAAGGTTTGTTGGAGCTTTCCTTTGTCCAGTGCTTAATAACACGTTTGTCTTTGATCAGTGGCAGAAAACCACCTGTCCAAGCTGAAGTATCTCTTCCGTGGTGCTCGCTTCTTCTTGATTAAGAGCAACAACCACGAGAATGTTGCTCTGGCCAGAGCCAAAGGGGTGTGGTCCACCCCACCCCAGAATGAGGCTCGTCTTAACCAGGCTTTTAGGGTAAGAACCAAGAAGTGTATGCGATTGACAATGTGATTCTTTAGTGCTTTCATCTTGTTTTTTCTTCCTGTGTGTTCCAACCATAGTCAAGCCATAGCCCTCTGTCAAGAAAACATTTTGCTCAGGGTTTAAATAAATTGAGTCAAGATTGAGCTAGCTAAGTTTAGTACTTGGTATGCAACTGGACCTTTTGTATAGAATATGAATGTGAGGATAAACTGACCATATTATTTTCCAGCAGCATTTGTACATTGCATCAGAGTTAAAGCACATATAAAGTATGTATCCTTAAAGGGGTCCCAGGTTAAGAAGCATTACGAGTTCTGTTGATAGGAATGGAGTTTAAAAAAAGACCACCGTTTTTCCAGTCAATTTATTAAGGGTTGACTGTCAAAATGCAGGTTACCCTTTTCTATTTTCAATAACAATGTAGAGTACTGGCAGTCAACCTTTGTAATGGTCTAGTTTGTTAAAGTACCATGTTTGAAAGTAACAACAACATAGACACGAGTGTTGGCCTTTTTGTGCTTAGCATTCTGTGTATTTGACGTCACGATGAAGGTCAGCATGTGTGGCTGAAGTGTTTATTGCATTATGAGCAAACCGTTTTCTGCTTTTCATTGGAAATGGGAACTTCAAAATGGCTGTGCCCAGAGGAGCTGAAATTCAAAACACAACCCCAACTTCTGTTGTGTAAACATTGTTGGAGTGAATATACTAAACCTGCAAGTGGAAGTATTTGCACATTTTCTACATTTTCAGGCAAATATGCTTTTTCACTGGGAGACCTTAGTTGGACGAAAATTTGATGATGTACTTGGAAAACATGTGATGAGATAGAGCATGCTAATCAGACTAGTGGTCACTGAGTTTAAATAATTGGTGTGGATGTTTCAGTTGTGAAGTTTTTGACTTCCTTGTGTTCCTACAGGAGTGTGACAATGTGATCCTGATCTTCTCAGTAAAGGAGAGTGGAAAATTTCAAGGTAGGAGTCCTGTGGTGTTCTTTACTGGCTTTGGTAATAAAATTGGTGTCACAGCAGTAGAGAGGAGCTATTTTATTTGTCTGCTGACTTGAGTATTGGAAGAGTACTGCTAGCGCTAGTATGCTTGTGCAGATTGTTGAAATGTTTTCACTCTTTGTGTTGTTGTTTTGGGGGGTGGGGGGTAGATTTGGATTAGCATTTACAGAGGAAGTTGATAATAGATTAGTGCAATGATCTTTGGATGCTTTCAGGATATGCACGCCTGGCTGATGAATCGACTAAAGACCACCCTCCCATTCGCTGGGTACTTCCCCAGGGTATGAACTCACGTGCCCTCAGTGGAGTGTTCAAGCTGGACTGGATTGGCAGGTAATGCACACAGGCATGACTAAGAATGAAGTGGTCCTGCTTCATTTGGATTCTCTCTTTGAAGGCAGCTGCATGATTCAGTGATTCAAATGTTCTTTGCATGGGGTACGGAATGGTGCAGGCTAATTTCCGTGTAAACATTTACAGCAGATATCTGGATTTTCCTTTTTTTTACCTAGCTAATGCTGAACATTTTATATACTATAGGACGTCTACTGATAGAAGTCTTGAAGAAGCAGCTAATCAGATTGTCTTTGGAGAATTTGGCCTGTGTGTGTGTGTTGGGGGAGGGGGTATCTATTTTGGCCAATGCTTTTATGACTGACATTTTTGTTTGTTGTAATATATTGATGGTAATTATTATTTTGTTTATCCTTGAGTGGGAGTTGCTTTAGCACTTTCTAGTTTAGTGATGTTATTTTTTGGTTTTATGTGGTTGCTATAATTGTGATACACCTTTGCAAATGTTCTGACGAATTTCAGACGTGAGCTTGCTTTCACCAAGACTAACCATTTGCACAATCCATGGAATGACAACAAGCCTGTCAAGATTGGACGAGACGGACAGGTGGGTTGAAGTGGGCACCACAGGCACCTTTTTTTTTTTATCAATGAGCTTATGCATGTCAGAGAGTTTGTAGTTGCAGAGTCTCTATCCATCCATGTGGTCTGTCACAGAAAGGCCACACTTGTTCACTGTTTCCTGTTAAACCTTAAAGTGTTATGGCTTTGTTTTGGGACATTGTGTGGAAACATTTTGAAAAGCAAAATTGGAGACCACAGGAAAAAACACCTAAAGATTGCACTGTTCATATGATGCGTAAACTAACTTCAATCAGAATACTTTATTTCTTGTTTTTGAGTGATCGTTTTTGCTTGGAAATTTGTTAACGGTACATTTCATTTACACAAGTTTGTGTCAGGAGACTTTAACTGTGTACAGTGATCAGTCACAAAGCCCTTTCTCTGTCCTTGGTATGTGTTTTGTTGGACCGTTCATTTTAATTGATTTACTTAAGAGAAAGTCTTTAGAACAATTTTTTGGAAGATGCCATTCCCTGGACTCCTCCTTCAACTTTCTAAGGAAATTAATATTTTTGACAAATTGTAGTTAAGTAAATGTTGACGAAATTTACCTAACACTGTTGAGTTGTGAGACTTCTATTTGGTTACATATATTTTATGAAGTAGTGTTTAATGTTGATATGTGTTGAGCCCAGATATGACCTACCAGGTTGACTAGGCATTAAAGACAGATGGTTTACTTTTGGTGAGTGGTTTCATACATGCTTAACATGTACAGCTTTGATGTTAATGTTAACAAGGCCATGGAGATCACGGCTTATACAGGTGTTAATTTTGCATGTGTGCAATATTGTCTTGAAGCAACACTTGTTTCTTTTTTGTTGTGAAGCATTCCCTTGCACTGAAGTGGCTGTATACTAACTAAGGTTATGAAGTATTCTTGGCTTGAAGCTGCTGTGACTGAACAGCTTTCTTCTGTGTTGTTCATGATGTGTCTTGTTTGTGCTGGGGTGCTGGTGACGCAGGAGATCGACCCTCGCTGTGGTGAAGCGCTGTGCAAGCTGTTTCCCATTGATGAGAACCTGGATATCAACTCCATCGTCCGCAAGGCCAGGAAGGCACATGCACGCAACGCCGAGCGAGCCCCAGCAAGGCCACGCCCTGGAGGACCTGATCGGGGCCGTTTCATGAGACGACCCGACTTTGGTCCAAGGTTAGCTCTGCCAGCTGCGGCCTTTTCATCACGGAGCTGCTCGGTCTGCTGCCATCGCAGCCGTGGAGTGACGTGATGTGTGCTGCTGTGAGAAATGTGTCGCTCACTCGTCACTTCTTGCCGTCTGCTTTCTGTATTGTGTGGGGATTGTGCTCCACCCTCTGTGGAGAGAAGGAATGAGTGCTACCCGTGGCAGTGGAGAAAGCGAAAAATGAGAGGAAAACTGAAAATGTATCAGTTTAAAAAAAAAATAGGCTGGGTCAACACAAAGTGGTAAGTGAAAGGAAAGCAAAGGTGGACTCCGTTGACTTGTAGAGAGGACAGAAGACGAGAAAAACAAAGCAAAAAGAAGTTGAGAATCAGGAGATCTGTAATATGAAGCGTTTTCTCCTTTTTGAAGATTGAACGTTTTTTTGTTTTTTTGCTCCCTCTCTCTGTCTCAAAACTTGTGTCTTTTAAGTTTGTTGGCAGGATAACCCAAGTGTTGGGGAAGTTCCCAGCTTTGAAACGGAAAGCTGCGAGCTTACAGCTAACAAAGCCCACACTTAGGATTGCTGAGGCATTGAAAACTAAAGAACTTTCCTTAAGTTTCTGCACTTCACACGTACCCAGTGGCTACCCTCCTCTGTGTGCAACTGCCAAAGTAGTTTGTCAAATAATTGCGGAAATAGAATGAGATGATATGAAAAGCAAAACGAAACAAAAAAACAAACACAAAAAAGTGAAAAGACTTTCAAACACCATGAACAATTTTTGTCTTACCTAAAGGCAAAAAACAAGGAAAAATTATTATAAGGAGATGACAATCTATTTTGTGTAGTTTTCATGCCTCGTGGACATTACACGTTTCAGTGTGGGTTGGACTTGTGTGTGTTAGGCAAATAGCCAGTTTCTTCAGCCTGAGCATGGTGGAATGCTGCGGCAGCCGATCTTTCAAGGACTTTCCTTCATGCGCATCATTGTCTTGGGGGGTAGGTGGAGCGGGGGTAGTGTGTGTGTACGGACAATGTGTGTTCAGTGTCGTGCACCTCCGAGGACTTTGTTTTTTAAGATTTTATGTCACCTTTGCTCTTCGTGTCATCTCCGGGTATACTGTGCCTTTATGTGGACTAGCTGTGGGTACAGTATACCCTCCAGTGTGGACTAGAGCCGGTTGTTCGATACCCTCCAATGCGGACTAGCTTGGGGTTGTCAGTACCTAAAACGTGGACTAGCTGCGGGTATTCTGACGCTCTTAAAAATGAGGACTTGTCTGGTTGAGCCTTTTCCATTTGAGGACTTAAGTTTTCACCTGTGTTCGATCTTCCCTTGGACTGATTAAGCACACCACATTTTTCGTCTTCTTTGGACTGAAAAAGAAAATCGTCAAGATTTTACCAAACCAAAAATTCCACCGGGAGCCCCCCCAAAGAGACAGTCGTTCCGTTGTGATTCCGTAAGTTCCCCTAACTGAGGACTGAAGGTGCATTCATTTGGTGTAAGCAGGCTCCTGCTGTCTGGAGGTCCAAGCTACATGGACAAAAGGGTATGTTTCTCCATTCTCTCCACTCTCCTTCGATACGTAATGACACCCTTGAATCATTTATCCTAAAACTATTATGGTCTCCTTGTCTTGACCTTTACAGCTGACCTGTTGATTTTTTAATTTCTTTTCTTTTTTTTTAGCTTTTCTGTTTCTCATTTTAAATTAGAAGTCAGAAACCTTGTAGACAGACCATAATTTGTAAGATCATATTTTGAGGAACTTGAAATAGAGGGGTTGTCTCAGATTCACAAAACGGTTATTGCACAGTTATTTTGTGTGTGAGTGTGTGTTGCTGAGAGGATTCAAAGCCAACTGCTAAGAAAAGTTCAGACATCTGGCCAGAATAATTTGCCATTATTATAGATAATGGCCCACAGTTCTTTCAATTATTGGGAAGCTTTGAATGATTAATGATCATTGGTAAACTTCCAAAAACATTTAAAAACCACAAATTAATAATTCTCTCTGACTTAGTGTATTCCAGCAGTGGTTGTATTACACAAGTGTGCAGAGTATATGAGGCTGTGGTCATTTACATAGGACCCATTCTCAAATGGTTGATGCTCATTAGGGTGACTGAGCATTTTCTTTTTCTCTTTCATAACCTCTCACTTTGAAACAAAGACCGCAGACAATAACACATACACGCGTACATACACACATACATACATACATACATTATATGGCTGCATTTATCCAGATACATTTTTTTATGAAACTGAAAAGTTCCCTTTTCAACGTTTTAATTTTTTGTGCAGGGCAAAAAAATAAGAAGGTGATCAGTGTTAAAGTCATCCAGCCAGTAAAAAACACACTTGACATAGCTGTTTTTATGGACATTATAAGTATACATTATTATACTAGTATAAATGTAATGAATGTGAAACTGAAAGTTGGTATGACAGGACATTCTGTAGTTGCTGTACCCATACCACTTATAAGGAACTTAAACATACTCCAAGGCGGCAGAGGTAATTGAACACTGAAGTGGAAAGTTGGTTATGCCAGTAAGTTCTGATCAAGTTGAAACTTTATATAAATTATAATTGTTAAGTATACGTGTATACATATGGATAGTTTTTTTGACTTGTAATCAACAGAGATGATTGACACATTCTTTAACCTGACAGATTTTCTTGTACATTGATTATGAGTGGGGTCTTTGAATCTTTGCGTAATCATTACCTCAGTTAAGATTTACCCATTAATCATTTAAATTGTCAGTTTTGATGTTGATGAGTCATAAACTTGACTGTACTTTATGGTCATAGGGGTGTCAGGAAGATACACAGGCTTAGTATATTTCTCTGTAGTTCTTAATGGATGAAGTTTAAAATCAGTGATTTGTGATTGTTCCTTGCATGGATAAGCATGCACATAATGGTTATTATAAATTTGGTATATATATATATATATATGTCACACACTGCCTGAAACACAAGCTTACTCAGTGCTGCTGTGCCCTTATGAGCAAGCCATGTGTGCACTGTAAAGCATGCGGTGACACATCCTGCCTGCAATTGCGTTTAGTAATGGGCTGTAAGTTTCCACTAATTGTGCTTAAAATGGTCAATGATTTAGGGCTTGTAGCAAAATAATTTCTCTTTGCAGTGGTGTAAAAATGTAAAGTTGACATTGTTTAGGGTTTTTAATGCTACTGAAAACTATTGTGACCGTACTAACAATAACAATAGCACCATATCATTTTCTGCTTTAAAAAAAAAAAAGGACAACAAGAAACATCAAACATAACATTGTTTTCCGTGTTACCTTTCATCCAGTTGTTTGTTGTTTACTCTTCAGAGTCCGCATTGTTCCTATAAATCAGTATAATTACTATAAATACCATGCAGCACATCTTCTGCCATCAAAGGAATGAGTCAGCAGCACTAATTTTTGTGTTCCTGTCAATTTAAAACAAACAAACAAACATGCAACGAATGTCATGCAAAATGTAAAAAACATGTTGTGCTATGAAATGGAGGTAAGGGTTACATAGAAGAGTAGCAACAGGTAATTAATGTGGCACACCTTCCCAACATGACAGATGGCTTAGTGTTCAGCTAAGGGTGATATTGGTGGTCAGCAAAACATTTGACTATAGACTAACTTGACAATGAACCTAGTGTTTGACTATACAGTTGAAAATGGAGGCAAAAGAGTTAACAGAGATAATTTATGCATGTATATATACCCATATAATTATAGAGAGAGATTCATCATTTCTTTTCATTCTTGAATTAAAAAAAGGTTTTTATGCAGAGTAGTTTTAGCAGAATGATAACCTGCATTGGCTTTATTGAGCTTTTTACTCTCATGCCTGTGTCAGTAACATTCATTGAAAAATCTCACTGGGGTGTCAGAAGTGAAAAGTGTCAAGTGAACTAACCAGTAACGAAGGTGGGTGGGCTTGAATCACTGTGTCTCGGTGTCTAGGCTTTGTCCTGGAGGTGTCTCTTGTACCACTCAGTCTTTCAGTTTTGTAACAAAACTTAGTTTGGTGGTGCATCATCATGAACGAGAGTGACATGCCAAGTATTTTTGTATTTTTTTATAGGTTGCTGTCCTCAGTGTCAGGGTCACATTTAGCACTTGTAATCAAAATGACTATCTTCTGAACTAATGATTCTTTTGCAACCAACCTTAAGTTAATGTAAATTGTAATGGCAGATCATCATAAACTAAAAAGTAAAATGTCCAGTGAAATTATTAGATTGTACTGTTGAAGGTCAAGGTCGCAGCAGAGGTTCCACTTTTTCATCGTTTGTTTGTCTGGATGAGATCTTCTGAACTGCAGAATCTTTTGTAACCAAACTTGTTGATACATCGTCATAAACTGGAGTGTTTTGCACAAAAATTAGGTTGCTGTCTTCAGTGTCAAGGTTACAGTTAGGGCTCAGATAATCAAAACATGACTGTGTCTGTTAATGTTTTATTTATCTTCTGATCTGCTGATCCTTTTTGACCAAACAAATTTGATAGCACATCATCATAAGCCGGTTTTCTTAGAATGCCATGTTTTATAACATCACATTACAGATAACCCAGCCAGAAGTAAGTTCATGTTTTGTTTGATAACATCACATTACAGACACCCCAGCCAGAAGTAAGTTCATGTTTTATAACATCACATTACAGACACCCCGGCCAGAAGTAAGTTCATGTTTTGTTTTATAACATCACATTACAGCCAGAAGTACAGTTTTATAACATCACATTACAGACACCCCGGCCAGAAGTAAGTTCATGTTTTGTTTTATAACATCACATTACAGCCAGAAGTAAGTTCATGTTTTATAACATCACTACAGACACCCCAGCCAGAAGTAAGTTCTTTTTGTTTTATAACATCACATTACAGCCAGAAGTAAGTTCATGTTTTATAACATCACATTACAGACACCCCGGCCAGAAGTAAGTTCATGTTTTGTTTTATAACATCACATTACAGCCAGAAGTAAGTTCATGTTTTATAACATCACATTACAGACACCCCAGCCAGAAGTAAGTTCATGTTTTGTTTTATAACATCACATTACAGACACCCCAGCCAGAAGTAAGTTCATGTTTTGTTTTATAACATCACATTACAGACACCCCAGCCAGAAGTAAGTTCAGCAATTTCCAGCTGTGCTGCTTAGTCCCTGGGGCTGGCAATGCCTTGTTCCTGCTGCATGTGGGTTAACTCAGTGGAAGTACACTGTTTGTTGCCTTTTAGAAAACGAGTTTAACAGTGATGAAATGTTACCTTTCATATGTTAACAGATCCTCAAGAAAGTTAGAAAAACATTTTCCGTTGATGTAGAGCAGCTATATATTTAAAAATCTAAAGTTGTGAAGGCAGAGATGAAAGACTTCACTGTTAGTGTCATGATAAGACCTGATAGTTATGATAGTGACAACATTGGAGTAGACCAGATTGATAGTACAAGAGCAGCAACTCTGTCTAGAAAAATGGTGGCAGTTTATGACGTTGTTTCCCTTGGATCAGTGGCTCACATCCAACACAAAAAATGCTTGAATTAGGACTGGTAAGCCTCAAGTGAGTTAAGTCATTGCTGTGCATAGAAATGTTATATGGATGTGAATTGTTTGGGCAAGGTTGTGCACAAACAACAACATGCCTTTTTATTACTTTGGCATTCTAGTGACTTCTTAAGTTCTACCTTGACTGTGAAGAATATTGGGTGTTCATTTACTCAGAGAAAAAAGAAAAAGAAAAAAAAGAAGAACTTGCATGAAAAGTCCTTGGGAAAAATAAATAAATGTGTAGAGTCCTGCAAGCTTTGTGTTAACAGAGTAATTTTATTGAGCGTTACAGATTCATCATACCATTTAACTGACCTAGATTATAAATAAAGGCTATTTCTGGTGCCCCTCTCCCCTGCCCAGTTCAAGGCTCTTATAAAAGCATTGAGGATTAAGGGTGGGGTAACATATTAAGTAAAGTATGTATGCACATATATATACAACTACTCTATTAATCATAGTATGCAAATCCACACACTTCATAGACAGATTTGACCCCCCCCCCCCCCCCACACACACACACACACACACACATATTTGAACATTGTCATAGCATCTAATTCTAAGGTTAAAACTGAAAGTTCCGTTTGCAAGTGGGTGCAGACGTCAAGTGATTCTGCAAACTCTTACTTAGTTTGATCTGTCATAGCCTTATCAGTAACACCCTTCCGTGCCTTGATGTATAATTCTACAACTGGGTATTAAAAGCCAATTACTTACTAATTATTACTTACCTAAATGCAAAAGCAATAAGTCTTGAATGTTCTTAGGCTTGGAGCAGGAAAACATGATAGCCAGCCTCTGTGTCTTTTTTGGGGTGTTTTTGTTGTTGTTGGCATTTTGGCAAAAAGCTTGGTGTTGATCATGATAACTTGGATGCTGTAAAGCGTGATGTTGACCTCTTAGTGACTGGGCTGTTAAACATTTAGGACCAGTTTCAGTGACCTTGACTCATTTTCAGAGTCAAAAGGAGCTCTTGAGAAACGGTATAAGTATGGTTCTACCATTTTGAATAACTTCCCAACTGCCAAACGTTTTACCCAGGATTGGTATGATGGCTCATCATGATGAACTGGAGTGTTGTGTTGAATATAGCTATCATCATCACAGTATAGGTTTCAAACCCTAAATATAAAGTCTTGTGTGCATAGCATCTGAACTGCGGAAACAGACATTGTATGATAGTGCATCATCATGAGCTTGAGTACAGAACTTAATATATTATATCTGTGTTGTTTTCTTTGAGGTCACAGTCACAGTGCTGGATCAGATTTTTATTATTTATAGTTACTAAACTAGTGTCCCTTACCTTGTGCACTTTTGGACCTTTTCCTGCTAAAGAACCAGGGTATTGTGGGGAAAGTTTTAGGCTGTAAATCATTGCACATAATTTGTGGATCTGGCATCATTTGAATTTGTAAACCTCTTGTAATTTACAGTCAGTATATATTTGCATTATAAAACCTGGTAGATTATTAGTAATATTACCAGACATTAGCTTAGTTGGCTAAGTTTAGGGTTTGTTAGTTTGTGTGCTTGTGACTTATAGTTATAAAGTTATACTGATTAGATGATGCTTATGCAAGAGCTTTGAAACTGGATCTTGATCACTTCATGATAAAAGCTGAATAAGATTTAAATATGAAACCAGTGGTGATGACCCTGAGCTGTTTTGTGGGCATGGGGAGACTGTGAGAAAGTATAGTTACATATTTGCCTGTTCTGAATCATGTGAATCAGCTGAGCCCTTGCTCTTCTTCTTGAACTGCCTTTTGTAGAATAAGTAAAACACACTAACACCAGGTTGTGCTCCAAATTTCCAGTTTTCTGGAAATCCTTTTCAGTGAACTGTGACTAAAAAAAGCTGGGCTTCGTACCAGATTACTTTCTGGAGAGTCTGCATTTTTGTTAATTTCATCTGGCTTAAACTAATTAAAGGTAAATAGAAAGTAAAATAAGAAAGTGCACATTATATTAATCTGCAGAAAAACACAGTTTCACTTTCAGACTGCAGACCTATCTTAGCAAGATTGATTTACTGTTTAAAATATGCTTGTCAGCTTGAAATCTGCTCCAGAGATTGATTTGTGGTCTAAAAATAATGCTTACTTGAAAAACAATTTTGACGTAAACATGGAGGTTAGGCTTCATGGTAATGTCACTGTGATGAGTTGGGGAATGTAGATTATGTATTCCTATTGCTGGAAACAACAATTTCACTTGTAAGTTGTACTGAGCTAAAAGTAAAATGGCATTTCAAAAAAAAAAAAAAAGGAAAAAAAAAAAACCTGAACATTTTTGTGTGCAAATATCACCGTTCAGACAACCTCCAACAGCCTGTAAAAGTCAGAGTGATTAGGACTCAAGATTGTGATTTTCCTTGATGTTCCACAATGGTCTTGAATTATGTTGATTGAGCACTGGCTTTTTATTGACTTTAGGCACCTCATTTTACTTTGTTTCAGCCATTTACTCATTTTAATTGTGATTATTGCAACTAGCATAGTGCTAATTGTTAATGAGTAGTCTTTGAAAAAAAGAAGAAGAATGTTTGTCAACACCCTTCATATGTGTGCTAAGACGGTACGCGCTTACCTGCTTCATCTGTGCTTTTTATATTTTAGCGTTGACTTGTTAATTCTGCTTCCTGAATGTTTTGCTTGTTTGGAAATGGTTAAAGTGAAACCCCTTGACCAGTGAAAGAAGAAAGAGCACCCTGATGAGAGACCACCCCTCTTTTGTGACCACTTTTTTCCATGATTGTTCAGGTGGTCAGCTGCATGCATTTTACAGTCTTTGGTTAAAACATAACACAAGTCATCCATCCCATCAGTTTGCGTTTTTCATGAGTGTTTGGTTTTTTGATCGATGCGCATGTCTGACTGTGACCTTTTTGCCCCAAGGAGGCGAAGGAATGATGAACGACAGGAGTTTTTTAGCGGTCCACCCAGAAACAAGCGAATGAGAGGCGACATGGAGCGTGAACGTGAGTTGAAATGTGGGCAACTGCACAGAAGATCATGGGGCAACATTTGCTACTTGACACTTGTTATGTTGAGGCAACTTTTGTTGAACTAAATGCGTGAAAGTAATATTAAAAGCAGCACTTGCTTGGTAGTGTTTGTTCTTCTTCCAGACTTGGAGTCCGAGCAAAGTAAGGTGTTTAAGCATTGTAATGTGCAAAGCTTATGATCCTCGAGTTCATTGTCCCCCATTTAGGTGCTTATGAATTTCCCATGCCTTTAAAAAAAAGGAAAGCTCAGTTGTTGTTTTTTTAACCCTTTTAAAGGTTGAAGTGGACTATAAAATAGCACATGAGCTTAGCAGGACCATTTAAACTTAAACTTTACAATAAAAGAAGGTGAGTGTCATTGACTTGCTGATATAAATTTCAAGATTTGGGGGAATCAGCTTATCATTGGACACAAGGTGACTGTTGGCACAGTGATATTTTGCTGCAATCACTGTGAGTCAGATCAGGCTATCAGTGTTTCAGCCATGAATCAGTAGTTCATGTCTTGGCACTAACTAGATTTGTGGCTTTGTCAGATTTTAATTAAACCAGGAATCAAGTGCTGCAAATACAACTTATGACAGTTTCTTTCCATGGGGGGGGGGGGGGGGGGGGGGGAGGGGTTCCATGTTTTTTTAGTACAACAGTATTAGATTTTGGCAGTGTGATGTAGATAAGGAGCTTGCAGTTGGGTGGGAAGTATTTGTCACAACTTAAAAGAGCATAGATTTGAGGATGCTAGAATAATGTTGAACTTGACCACTTACCTTTCTCATTTGCAGCCTACCGGAGAATGGATGGCCCCCCACGGTAAGTCATGGAAGCTGTACAGTAAAACTTGAATTTAACAGCCATTGAAGGGTTTTGACTCACAGTGACATTGAAAGAAATGGGGAATATCTACTAATGTTTTGCCAAGTCAGGCAGGAAAACTGGTTTTGTTTTTGTATCTCAGCTGCCCAGTAGCCGCGTACATGTACAGGCATTGCCACAGCTGAGTGTTTTTATTGTTGTCTGAGGGATTAGGCATCAATTCAGTTTCTCCACTTTAAGAACACTGTGGTATGTTTACACTGTTTTCAGGGGAGGAGGAAGGTTTGGAGGTCCAAGGCGTGATGGATTCACCAATGGGGTATGTAAATGAGCCTCTGTTTTTCAGTGTTCATTTGTTTTCTACACTTCTAATCCAGACAGCACGCCAGCTGTCTAGCATATATATGGATAATAATGCATGCCTCCATGAAAAGGTCTACTAAGTATGACATGTCCTCGTTCCTGTATCAAAGTAAATTGTGTCCAGCTTAAAGACTGAAGAGAATTGTACAGTTTGAAATTGCTTATGTTGGTAGTGAAAGACGTGTGCTGTTGTTTTGACCAGTTGTGCATATTTCCTAGCGGAGAATGAACAGAATGAACTATAACAACAGAGGCAGGCGAATGTGGCGTCGGGTAAATATTTGTGGTGGAGGCACGCGCCCAACCTCTGCACTACAGCTCTGCAGTGTTTCTACAGCAGTGTCAAAACCTGTCTTGAATTTCTTCAATATTGTCATCTTCTTCATACTGTCTCACTCTGGCATTGTGACAGACAAAGTGGTGAAGCTTCATTCTGTCTTCATGTCTCTAGCTTACGTTATACATGCTAATATTTCTCTGCTATTAGTGGTTGCTGCAAAGTAAGTGTCAGTGTCCTAACAACTGAGCTTTCAGTTGACTGTGCATTCATGAGGCAGTGACATGATCTAAATGTGGCCCACCACTTGCACAGCTGACTATTCCAAGCAGTCACTTAACCATTTGCATCTAAAAAATAGTTTGAGTTCACGTGAAGAACATCAGTGACAGTTGAATACAGACAGCTGAACCTCAGTTTAAATTGTGCTTTGAACACTTAGCCGTTTGCTGGTCAGTGGTAATGTCTGAACCTCTCTCTTTTAACAGCATGTACACCTAGCGTTATAAGCCAAGGCTTTGTCTACTGTAACACAGTGTGTGCATGTCCCACATTTGGCTGTATACTGAGGTTCTCTTGTCAACATGCGCCACAGGTTTTGACACGAGGCATGAAGCAGTCAGGGTCTGCTTTCATACTTGCGTTTATGACTTGCAAGTTGCATGAACCAAGCAATTGAGTGTATAATGATCAGTGTTAGACTGACTAGCTGGGCATGACAAAAGCTTATGTTGTAAAAAATTTGGAGGCATTAAATTTTGCACATGCACAGCAGTAGTAATGAGCAGGGGACAGCTCAGTTGGTAGAGCATCTGACTGAAAAGCCAGGCGCAATGCTGACGTGGGTTTGAGTTCCCAGTGTGGTAGGGGATTTTTCTCCCAGAGTCAGCCTCCAGTGCAGACTCTCTTGTACATTGTACAGCTCCCATGTGCAGTCGCATGCATTAGCATCTGTGCACATTGTGAAAAACACACACACAAAAACAACAACAGCAACAAAAAGCAAAACAACTTCGGTGCCAGTTACAAAAAGCATGCTGAGTCATTCTGTGAACTGTGAAGTTGAAGCTGGCAAAGATAGCTCGTAGTGCAAATTGTACCTACTGTTACTGTTGGGGTACATGTTTTTCAGCAGGGTTGCTAGTGGCTGCTTGGCTGGTTTCTGTGTTTTGGTGTACATTACATGTGTGTGTGTGGACATGCGTGCAGCGTTGTGTAACTTGCATTGTGTGTGGCTGTGTTCTAAGGGCCACGGTGACCCTGGCTATGACGGCGGCTTTCCTCCCTTCCATAAGTCATCCGGCTTTCCCAACAGCCCCCAAGGATACTACAATAACAAGAAAGTATGTTCTGCACTAACCACTCCGTCCGCAGTCACAGCTTCACCCACCCGTAAAATAGTCCTGTATGGTGTTCTGGTTGTTCTCAGAGAATTGAACTGGACTGAGCCCTCCCCCCTCCCTTTCCCTCCTGCTCCACTTCCACCACAGCGCATTGCTTGTTATGCCGTGGAGATGAACGTGGCAATCACCAGCCACTCTTTCATTAAACTTATTTATGCTTTGGGGGGGGGGGGGGGGGGGGGGGGGGTTCTTTAATGTTTCATTTGTCTACCAGGCTTCTGCTGCTACTGTATTAGTCAGTTGGTATGTCAGTTTTGCTGTTACAAAAAGGCAGTGGGGCTTGCTTCGATGCAGGTCGGTTTTGGGTGGGTCTGTTGTGGTTTTATTTTGGCGCGGTATACACAAAATCTTTAACACTCTCAGTTCAGATATGTAAAAAAAATAGTTTTTTTTTTTCTTTTTCTTTTTAGAAGTGATCTCTTGAAAGCTGACAATTTGTCATCAAGGCTTAAGTGTATATGGTGCAGCAGGCTGTGCAGAAACCAGAAAAGAGACTTGTAGGCGTGTGATTTGGTCTCCTACCCTTTGGCTGTCATGGGTTGTCTCTAGCAATTTGAGACCAATAGGTGTGTGGTTTGGTCTCTTACACTTTGGCAGATACATATATTTGGCTTTTGATCAACCACATAATGGAATGACTGAGTAGTTAGGCTTTTTGCTGGTTAGTTCTGGCATATTCTTTGCATCATCAACACATCATCATATCCATAGTTAGCTCCATCATTGAGATTAGTGTTATTTTCTTCTTCTTTTTTCTTAATCAAAGGATCATTTAGTTTTGATTGTTCGAGAGAGAGAGAGGATGGGCTGTACTGAATGGAGATGTGTGTGCAGTGTGCGCCATGTTGTGAAGTGCCATGTTGACGTGTCTAAGTGTTGTGTGTTGTGCTGTGTGTTTATTGCAGTCCTATGGCGACTACATGAGAGACTATCCTCACATGAGGCAACCACCACCTCACCCCATCCCCCCTTATGGTCCGCCAGTAAGTTGATGCATGGTTTATTTTCCTTAGTGTTATACTTCACTGCATTTAGAGACCCTGTACATGCCCTTCCCTCCATTGCATGGATTTCACACAAGTTGCAGCTGTGGTAGCTATGATTGTATGGAACTAGCTGGAAGACAGAAAAGATGCATACGTACTCACAAATCTTGTAGAGGGGCTTTTTGCATGAAACAAGATTGTGTTCCCCTCCCCTCCGTCTGAAATGTTTTGATTTATTGTTAGTTTGCTAGGGGAGATTTTAACTTTTCTTAATGTGCTTGTTTACTTCTTTGGTACACTTGTGTATCTGGAGTAGACCTCTGGCTTTATTTCCTTGGATGTTTGTGGGTGCGTGCACATGCATACAGTTGGTTGGTTTCTCCAAGCTTGACTTTGTTGACTTCTTTTGTTGTTTTTTGGTGTTGTTGTTTTTATTTTAGGGGAAAGATGTTCAGATAGGAAAACATCATTTTGCATAAAATGATGCAGAAAGGCTTTCTTTGTTCTTTTTGCTATTTTGATGTGCTTCATTGCCCTTATTCTTTTTTCATTCATGGCCATGCATGCAGCATTTTATGTGGTACTATTTTTCCACTATGTGGGGATTTTTATGTTTTGTTCCACCTTAGAATAATATAGTTCTGTGATTGTGATTGCTCATGGGGACCATTTTGCCAAAAATGCAGAATAAACTGGTGGAATGAACCTTGAAATCATGCACAGAGTTGACATTGCTGAAATAATGCTAACAGATGCGATTGCAGTTTAAAAATAAAAAAGTTGGCTTTGGGATGATTTGAATAAAATATGCCTTTTTATGACTGCACTTTACCTTCTGGTACAGGCATATTTCGTTGGTGTTTCTGAAACCTGCATGTGAACAGGATCTGGCCAAACTCAATTTCTCTTTTTTTCTGTGAAGGGAATGAGTTTTGGTAGATAATGCTCAGTTTGTGTACTCCAGCAGTTTACCAGTAAAGTTTGTTAAAAAAAAAAGCAAAAAAAAGCCTATATGCTGCTGTGTGACCATGGCAGTTTTTGTATTATAGTTTAATGTTTAGTTACCAAGGCATTAGCTTGTACTTGTCTTCCATAATCATGTTTCTCACCTTTCCCTGATAGAAGAACAAACTCATACCTTTTGAATCAGAAGATGTCTCATTCCAGTTCTGTATACTAGGGTTAAATGTATGATTTGTTGTCCTTTTGTTCCATGAGGTTGTGAACCCCAGTTCCTGCATGGGTTTTGAAAATTACCCCTTTGGTAAAGAGACATCACGACAGTAGGTATTCGTGCACTTGGGATGCTGATGCCATGTACATGCTCTTCAACAGCCTATGGGGTACTTTGAACCACCACCAAACTCCTACCAGAACTACAATGACCGGTCGCGGGACTACCAGGGACAGGATTATGGGGCCTCAGCCACCACCTCCAGGACTCGCACCGACAGCAAGCGATCAGTGAGCGCTCTTTAAACCTCGCAGTTGTGTCAACAAAGACAGGTGTTTGTGTAAGGAATGAGAGGAGGAGAGGGAGGAGTAATTTCAAACATAAGAGTAAGAAAGTGCACCCTCTGTCTCTTTCCCCACTTCACAAACAAATGTAGCCAGAAAATGAGAGGGTTGTATTTGTTTGGCGTACTTTTTAGTTGGTATTTGAGGACAGACAGTCACTGTGGACTGGTAGATGCACAGTGTTGCCCAAAGGTCTTTGAAGTTTTTTTGCCAGCGTTGCCCAAAGACGGGACTCTGTGGCCTTTTCTTCATCATGACAATGCCAGTGTGTACACAGTAAGCAGCAAGAACAGTTGACTTTCTGAATGAGGGTGAGGTGCCACTGATGCAGATGCTGCACCCACAGTGTTGGCTAGACCTCTCTCCCAGTGACTTCCTATTCCCAGAAGTGAAGCAACAACTGAGGGTACCCTGTGAGAGTGCCAGAGACACATGTTGAGTGTTCACAAGGGCTATTGAGGACATACCCAAATCAGCTTAGGTTGAGGTGTGAAACAGCTAGTTCATAGCAAAGGGCATAGCTGCTGAAGGAAGGTTCTTTGAATAAAAAGTGGAGTCTTTTTTTCTTCTCCTATAGCGAGTGCAGTCAATAGTGAGTATCTGGAAACTTTTCAAGCATCCCTAGTAATAGTCTGTGCACGTTGAAGATCCCATGGCAGTGGTTGATTGCTGTTAGGTGGCATGAACATGAGAAATGGTGTTTTTGCATATGAGTTATAGAATGTGTAGTAGTAGTTATAGTTAGAAATTGATATAGGATAGAAGTATTCATCTTGCATGTACATTGTTTTGTTCAGTCTTTCTGACTTGACTGTTACTAGTCTGTGTTGCAGTATGAACGAGATGTGGACGATTTCTTACGGCGAACAACTTATGGCGTGAGCAAGTACCGTGAGCGCGAGCATCGAGATCATGACCGCGACCGTGACCGAGAGCACAGAGACCGCGACCGTGAGCGTGACAGAGACAGGGACCACGACAGAGACCGCCATCGGCACCGTGATCGTCGTTGACAGTCCTCAGTTCATGTTCTTGTCACTACTTTCCATTTTGCTTACTTCAGTTGCATCCTGAGATTTTGTCACCATTGTTATTTACTTTGGATCAAATGTTTTTCCTTTTTTTCCATGTCCATCAGCTATGTTTGAAAATATACCATGGGATTTTTCTTCTTCTTCTGCAATATGGTTGTCAAACCACAGCAAGTAGCTTGAATGAGAGAGCTTAGATTCTGGGATTGATAATTTTTCACTCTTTGCACACTGTTGCTGTCGTTTACAGACACTAAGGAGAGATAGGAGAGTCGCACAGTTTGCTTTTCCAGCAGTGGAGCTTGTCCATGTGCAAGGAACATTTGTGTGAGAGGACCATTTGTTCAGTCCAAGTTAACTTGGATTGTTGCTTGATGAGGTAATTGCCGAGTCAGTTGTTGTAAGGAACAGTTTTTGGCTGTATTCATTTCGTGATTGGTTCATTGATGTGTACAGACGTCAGGGGTGAAAAGGGGGGATGGGAATAGATAACTCATTAGTACAGAATGCATAGGTGCAGTCAAAAGCTTTAAATGAACTTTTTAAACAGTTCAGGAAAGGGTTGTTGATAATTTTATGTTGGTACATTACTTTGGGGGAAAAGTGTTTTGTTTGTTTTAAAAATGCGAGGCATTACAGAAACCTGCCAAAGATGTTGGCTGCAAGTATCCTTCTGCTTCAAATCCAGCTTTGATGCTGAAGAATAAATACAGTGTAAAGTGTTGTTTTGCACATCAGGCTCTGTAGATGACTTTTTTTCGAGGTCATTTATTTCTTGTTTGTTGAGTGCTTCTGTGATCTGATCTTCATGTTAGTCTAGTTTGCCTTGAACGGTGTCAGCCTGTGCACGTTTATCTCAGCAACACCCTTGGAGTTTGTGCCCCCTCTTCTTTCTGAGGCAGACAATCGATAGGGAGGTTGTGTTGTTGTGAATGTTTCCAAGTGCAGACTCTTCCCGGGACAGCAGTATCCACTGAGTTTAAAGTTAGGGGTGTGATGGCTGGGCACCGCAGTTGAGAAAGCCTGTTTCTGTTCTGAACACTGTGGACCCTTCCTGCAGGTATTGTCAACTGTCCCAACAGGCATGCTGTGTCACACCTTGTGTTCATTTTCGACAGCAGTTTAAGTGAGCTGACACTGTCATCATTCATCTGTGTAAGCACACTGATCTGCTTTATTTTGAATTGTGAAATCTGTGGCTGCAAGCTGTTTGGTGTGTGAGGGCAACTGCTACCTCAGTTTCCATTCATTTCTTCAAAAAGTTTGAACATGTCTGAATTTGTATGCATGCAGACCAGGTGTCAGAGAACAACCCCCCCCAAAGGAGATGATTGTTTGTGGAACTAGTGGTTAGAAAGTCTTTAATCTGAGGCTGATTTTTAACATTGCAGCGCATAGTGTCATAGTGTGCAGTTACTGGGGAAGGAGTTGCTTTGTCAGTGTTTAAGCTGTTGTGTGGATCTTTGCTCGTGCAGAATGTTCAAGGTTTTATTTTAGTAGACATACGCCCTGTTGTTTGACAGTCGAGTTAGTTGTCTTGAACTGTGTTGTTGCAAAAGCCAATTATTAAACTTGATTTCACTGCTGTAATTTCAGTGAACTGAAGCATTGTAAGCTATGGCTGTTTTCTTCATTTGGTTTAGTTTCCAATTATTTTGGAGGCTGGTATTTTATTGTGATGCATTAAGTAGGCCAGAAGAATGGGTCCTTGGCTGGTATGAAACACAGCTTCAGAAACCAATTCAGCATTTCATTTGCTTAATTTTGAAGTACTTTGTGTAGTCTTGTTTTATTGTGGGTTTCTAGGCTTGTTCGTGTTGGACAGTATACTGCCAGACTGCACAGTACTAAAACTATGGGGATCTTCCCACCTCAGCCACTTGCTTTAGGCATTTTCCAGACTCTTCCCTCCCTCCCGTTTTCTCCTCCTCCTCCTGTTTGCTCCGCTGCTGCTTCAGTAAAGGCTGGATCTGCAGAAAGGGGGTAATCAAAAGATGTGTATTGTGATAGTCTCTTTTCAAGCACTTGCTTCCATGTCGGTTTCTCTGTTTGGCAATTTTAATCCTTATTTTGAGACATCATTCTCAATGGTGTCTGGTATGGAAAGATGACTAGTTATTAAGGCATCCCCGTTTGTAAGTGGATGAACTTAAAAGGATGTTTGGTCTTCTTGAGGGGTGGGGTGGGGGTGGGGGAGAGCGAGAGAGCGTGCAGCTTAATGGTGTATGATGCAAAAGAGAGAGAGTGGATATTGGTGGAGATTTTATCTCGTTTTCAGTTTGTTTATGTTTGGTGTCTAGATGGATGGAAACGATGAATGCATTTTGTATTAAAAACAAAAAGAATACCAGAAAAAGAATAGCTCGTGTTTCATTGGGGAAAGAGTGCACGTGTGGCTGTTGCGCGCTTGATGTGAGGTGCTTGTACAGTGGAATGTAATGCACATTTTGAGGAAGGATGTAAAAAATGGAATAGTCAGTGGTCATATTCACAACACACCTGAAACTTAAACTGAGGACATTGTGTTACGCAATAATTTTATGTTATCTGGCTGGCCATCCACATATCTATTGAAGAAAACTTTATTACGACTTTCTTGGACACTGAATGAGATGCATGTCAAACTTGAGGTAACAGTGGCATTGGATATATGACGGTTAAAACTCTAACCCCTTCACTGCTCCAGCCTGTAAAATTTCCGTGCTGAAAGATGCATGGACGCGCCTGCAAACAGTATATTTTCCAGTCCCATAAACGTCTGTTTTCAGTGCTGTGGGTTTTGATGAAAATCCCTTTACATGCCAGTGCCAAAAAGAAGACAAAAAGGATTAATGGTTTCAGATTTTGCACATTTATGTGTCGTTTTTAAACGACATCATGGCAGTGAAGGGGCTAAGAAAAGGGAACAGAAGACTTGGTTAGCGAGGTGAACACAGCACGGACTGGAAGGATGCCAGGGACTACTCTTGGCCATGGCAATTCTCCGTCGCAGGCAGTTCCAGCAGACGATTGTGCAAGTGAAAACAGAATTTGAGATTAACCAGTTCTACAATATGGGAGAGGGTATTGAAATAGACGTTGAATGTTGTATTTTTCCTTGCTGATTCCGAATTGTGTGAGCATTTGCTTTGCTTTTGGACCTTTATTGACGTGCATGAAGTATACGTTCACATTTGTGGGCTAAATAATTGTGTAACCGGTAAGTGTTACTGGGCGAAAAAAATCGAGACACAGCAACAACCCAAAACTAGTATAACACGGTATCCTGTCGGCGGATTCAGGCGCAGAACATCTTCCTGAGATTCAGGCAGTAAAAATCTCGTACAGTATATAAATATAATAACCTGCATAAAGGTAGGCATACGCACACAGGTATATATATTACTGGCACTGTTGCTAAACCATGGCAACATAAACCGTACAGTGACCGTCTTTTGTTTGTAGCCTCGCAGAAGGTCTGATAACCTAGGACACCGCCAGTGACTTCAGTCACCCACTGACCGCCAACATTGACTTTGTGGATGCGGCCACCCAGGCTATGCCGGTTGTGTGTGAGATTCATCGCAAAAAAATGTAATAATAATTCAAGAACTTGTCATGGTTCATCAATAATAGATGAATTTTGTGTAAAGACACAGAATATCACACAACGACACGTGCTGCACCTGCCGTTGATGAAATACTTGGGGTTTTCGTCCTGCCTGTGGTAAAATGTCATGTGGTGAGTTGTTCTCACCCTCCCCCCCCCCCCCCCCTCCCCCCGTCCCCACCCCCACCCACCACAAGGGCAGTGCCGCCTCGCCTGCAAGATCTGAACGACCAGCTTGACACACGAAATGGACGCAGTTACATGATCCGCTGCTCTTCTGTTGATGACGTCGAGAAGTGACCGCCATGGCATAAATACAATCATTCTCACAGACTCGTGGACCTTGCTACAAAAAAGCGGACGAAGAAGCCCAGGCTGGCTTGTGAAAATGTCTGAAGACTTGTCATGGTTCTTCAAGGGAGAGAACGAGCAGACAGACTGGCCGGGAGGAGATGCCGTCACAAAGTGGCTTGCGTCATGGGTAGCAGCTAATGACATCACACCATCGATCGCCTGGACAGCGGAGATGCAGAAAGGGGCTGCAGCTCTCGATGGTCAACCTTGAAAGGACGAGAAAGGTCCATCATCAGTAAGACCAACACTGGAACGTTTCACTCTAAAGGCAACGTTGTCGAAGTTTCGGAGAGACTATAGATGCAGCGTGTACATACATGGGGGGCAATCCCAAGTGTAAACATCATTCTGTATGTGTATCTGATTTGAACCACAGAACGTACGAGGAAAATCTGGAACATTATGTTTTTTGTTTAGTTTTTCTTTCTTTTTCTTTTTAAATTGACCTACATAGACTAATGCATTGTAACTGGTTCAGTTTTCTCAACGTCCCAGGCTCCCTTAAACAGCCAGGGTCAACTTGGTGTTGACCGCATTACCGGTGTGTGTGTGTGTGGGGGGGGGGGGGGGGGGGTAATGACAAAAATAAACTTTAAAAGGGAGTGGTGTTGAATTTTCACTAGCAGAGCTTAGGAGCTGTGTGAAAGTCGAGGTGGTCGTCCTGGGCTTCCCGTCCCTAATAGCGCTTATGGTCTCTGTGGACGTAAAGCAACACTGAACTAACTATTCACTGAACTGTTAACTTTGTGGGTCGTAGCAGGACGAACTAACTGAACTAAGTAAGCCTACCAGCCGGCTTTCAGTGATCTTACTCCAAGGTCGGCCACATAGCATTAACAAGTTGTGGTCCTTTGTTAGGTTTTGTCTATTCATGGTAAAAAAAAAATTGTTCAATCAAGAAACATTTTTTTTGGTTCCAGTTCAGACTCGACAAAAACTTTGACCGATTTCCCCCATAAAACACTGTTTAAGCAAATTATAAAAAAGAAAAAGAAAAAAGTTCGAGATTATAACCTCTATTGAGCCCCATACATGTTCATACAATTTGAGCTTGGTTGTTTCCTACGTGGCCAAGATCACGTACAAAAATACTTCAGTGACTGGCACATCACAAGACAGCCGGCCGGGACGGTTTACCAGCGTATTTCCAGACTCGGCAAAAACATCACATTTCTAGACTACGGTGAAATGTTTCAATTCAGCTTTGTCCCATGATGATGATGATGAAGTGATGCTTAATGTCCTCAGATGTCAGTTGACATATTAGGGACAAGCTGTGACCAATGCCGAAGCATGGTTCAATATAGCTTATTAATAAACCAGAAGGCTCGTTAGGACGGACAGCCCAGGACGGCCACCTCGACTCTCACACAGCTCCTGAACTATGAAATGTCCCATGATAAGTAAAGTAAACATGGTGCTTAACGTCCACAGAAACTATGAGGCTTATTAGGGACGGGGAGAAGGGGGGGAAGGAGGTATGGAGGTGGGGGGAGAGGGAGACTATATACCTATCGCTACGCGGCTGTCCCCACCGGAATGACTTCTGCATTGAGATGGGCAGCGATGAGAGCCATTTTAATGTTTCATAATTGTGAGGGACAAAGCCACAAGACAGTGTCCACAGGCCACAACTTTTGCAGACAAAGGAGAGCCGAAGCAGATTCGAACCGAGGTCCTTCTGCTTACCAACCGAACGCCTTACCGCTGGGCCAAACCGGCTCACAAAATGTCCCATGATAAGTAAGTAAGTAAACATGGTGCTTAACGTCCACAGAAACCATAAGGCTTATTAGGGACGGGTCCCATGATCACCTTCGCTGAGCCTTTATACCGGTACTGGTGACCGAGCAAACTGTGTCGGAACAATGGTGACATTTTGTCAGTTTGGCAGAAATAACAAATTAGGACTGGGCGGCACCTACCAGCCGTGCATGCTTGGTCATTAATATGTGAAATCTGTAAACGTGTTCTACCCTCAGACCTGACGTATCAGTAGGTTTGTGTTTTTGTCTGACAGAAAGAAGCTTAGCCTACAGAACACGCACGCACGCATACACTGACACACACGCGCGCACACGCACGCAGAGAGAGAGAGAGAGAGAGAGAGAGAAGAGAGAGAGAGAGAGAGAGAGAGAGAGAGAGAGAGAAAACCTTTTCCAGACGAGTCGCAATAATCTTTACTGAGTAAATAGCAGTAACAAACAAAAGCAACACCTAAAATCAACAACAGTTATTACCTGAGTAACAAAGTTATAATAATCTTGGATTTATATATGTACACATCGGCTAGGACCTCTTTCCTCCGCCTTGGCAATCACGAATAGGTAGTTGTGATGTCATTTATTAACTACTTCTTCTGTAGGCTATCTAAAAGATGAGCTAAATTTGGAAAGGTAATATTCCCAAAATAAAGCAATGCGACTTTCTTTCTTTCTTTCTTCTTCTTCTTCTTTCTTTCTTTCTGCTTCTTCTCCTTTCTTTCTTTCTTTCTTCTTCTCCTTTCTTTCTTTCTTTCTTCTTCTTCCTTTCTTCTTCTTCTGAATTTCGGTCAAAAGGAGCCGCAGTAAACCTGCCCAACGGAGAGTGTAGCGCTGACCTGCTGCAGGTTTCAATCTTTTGTTGTTCTCGCACGCAGGAAGCAGTGTGTGTGCGTGCGTGCGTGCGTGCGTGCGTGCGTGCGTGCGTGTGAGTGAGTGTGTGTGTGTGTGTGTGTGTGTGTGTGTGTGTGTGTGTGTGTGTGTGTGTGTGTGTTGTGTTGTGTTGTGTGTGTGTGGTGTGTGTGTGTGTGTGTGTGTGTGTGTGTGTGTGTGTGTGCATAATGTGAAACAATACGAAGTGGTTTTCGCGAGGAAGTCATTGTGAAACGTTACAACGGGACTAATTTTTCGTTTGATGTCCTCCTTGGCGCGCGCATAATACACACAGTCAATCGAGTTCTGGTGATGAATGTCGGTTCTGGTGATGTCGGTTGTTTTTAACTTGAGTATGAAATGTACTCACCTAGGGCTTATTTGAGAAAGGGCGCTCTAAGACCACACTACTCTGATTGTTATTAATGTAGTCGTCTTCTTCAGGTCACCTCTGCAGCCTTGGAGTTTGGTTGTCAGTCAAGCGTCGGCCAGCATCGCATCTTATTTTGCCTTCGGTCTTAACTTTGCAGTTTATTCACTGTGAAGTGTCACTGACGGACGTCGTTACTTTCTTAACGTTGCAGTTTATTCACTGTGAAGTGTCACAGACGGACGTCGTTACTTTCTTAACTTTGCAGTTTATTCACTGTGAAGTGTCACTGACGGACGTCGTTACCTTC
>JABMCL010000707.1:315000-327500 GCA_018857735.1 Alviniconcha marisindica
TAGACGATTCAGGTTTCCGGCTGCTGTGCCTCTTGTTACACAGTGACGCCAGTCGAGCACTAAATAACGGAGCTTTTGCTGACAATTGCAAAAAGAGAATGGCGGTCTCGATGTTTCGAGCTGTTCTCCCATTTCCTTCTTACAAAGGGCATGTCCTTCATTCCGGTAACCTCAAAAGCTTTTTTCCTTTTTTCTTTTCCGTCGCGTTTCATTTTGTTTGTTTTCCTTTTCCTTCTTCCTTCGCGGTTTTTTTTTTTTTTTTTTAATCTATTATTTTCACGATTAGACTAGGACATACATGCATGTTGTTAGCTACTTGCTACTGAACTGTATTCATCGAAATCAGTCCCATCATCTGGATAAGCGGTTTTATGCACGGTGACAGAATAGTTTCTAAATATGACGTTGAGACTGAATCAGTCCGAAGAGTGCAGACTGAGACTGCATCACACTCCAAGCCTCGCTTTCCGGCGCCCTTCCTCCAAGGGGAGGAAGGCTATCGAGCTTGGAGTTTGAGACTGCCTTTGTCAATGCCCAAAATTATTGGACCGTAGCACACTCCGAGCATCGCTTTCCGGCACCTTCCTCCAAGGGGAAGAGGGGGTGAGGATGTCGTAAACGTTGTTCGGAGTTTGAGACTGCATTTGTCAATGCCCAAAATTATTGGACCGTAGCACACTCCGAGCATCGCTTTCCGGCACCTTCCTCCAAGGGGAAGAGGGGGTGAGGATGTCGTAAACGTTGTTCGGAGTTTGAGACTGCATTTGTCAATGCCCAAAATTATTGGACCGTAGCACACTCCGAGGATCGCTTTCCGGCACCTTCCTCCAAGGGGAAGAGGGGGTGAGGATGTCGTAAACGTTGTTCGGAGTTTGAGACTGTATTTGTCAATGCCCATAATTATTGGACCGTAGCACACTCCGAGCATCGCTTTCCGGCACCTTCCTCCAAGGGGAAGAGGGGGTGAGGATGTCGTAAACGTTGTTCGGAGTTTGAGATTGCATTTGTCAATGCCCATAATTATTGGACCGTAGCACACTCCGAGCATCGCTTTCCGGCACCTTCCTCCAAGGGGAAGAGGGGGTGAGGATGTCGTAAACGTTGTTCGGAGTTTGAGACTGCATTTGTCAATGCCCATAATTGTTGGACCGTAGCGCACTCCGAGTATCGCTTTCCGGCACCTTCCTCCGAGTAGGGAGGGAAGGATGTCGTAAACCGATGTTCGGAGCTTGAGACTGCATTTGTCAATGCCCATAATTATTGGACCGTAGCACACTCCGAGCATCGATTTCCGGCACCTTCCTCCAAGGGGAAGAGGGGGTGAGGATGTCGTAAACGTTGTTCGGAGTTTGAGACTGCATTTGTCAATGCCCATAATTGTTGGACCGTAGCACACTCCGAGCATCGCTTTCCGGCACCTTCCTCCGAGTAGGGAGGGAAGGATGTCGTAAACCGATGTTCGGAGCTTGAGACTGCATTATTTTGTTAATGCCCACGATGGATCGCAGCAGCGAGGCCAAGGTTTAATTAGATTATCGGGCACTAAACTGAACAGGCGACTACATAAAACGTAGACCGCGGGAAAGCGAGAACTCACCCCGACCCTTTCGTACTTGTCGTCTGCCCACAGAACGGCGGAAATGAACTGGATGATGGGTTGCAAAATGGCCGTCTGGAATATCATCAGTCTCACCGTCACCAAACTTTTCCTGAAGAAAAAAACAACACAATTATTATTTTTTAAAGTGAAAACAAATTCTTAGTGGGAATTCTATTGTTTGTTAGCTTTCCTCAGTTAAAACCCTGAAGTTCACCCAGTGTTGGGTGAGACAGTAGTTTGTGTAACGGTTTTCCCATTCCTGTTCATGCTGTCATACGTACATGTACTGAGACTATTCTAAGCGCACACATACAGGGGAGTACCACTTCCACTACCGTGCCGACTCAGCCGTGCCACTGAATACACACACACACACACACACACACACACACACACACACACACCACACACACACACACACACACACACACACACACACACACACACACAAGCATTTTGACTATACAAGGCAGATATACTCCGACTTCGGGGATTTTAATGGTGGAATTTGTCATGTCATGCCATGTCATGTCATGTGTGTGTGCGTGCGTGCGTGCGTGCGTGCGTGCGGTGTGCGTGCGCGTGCGCACTGACGTGCGTGCGTGCGTGTGCGTGCGTGCTTGCGTGCTTGTGTGTGTGCGTGCGTGCGTGCGTGCGTGTGTGTGTGTGTGTGCACTAACACTGTAGGGGGCAGCACAGGGCAGCACAGACAGCAGCAACAGAGGGGTCGTGTCCGGAGACTGAACCCCGTGTCCTTGACCTTTGCCAGCAAGTGATCCACGTGACCAAAATAGAGCAGCAACAGCGAACTGAACTGGAAGAAACACGCTGAGAGGTAGCTGTCGACAGAAACACACTTAGTTACTAACTTACCGATAGCTGAATGAGTGAATGAAAAAATTTATACAGCGCATAAAAACTCCCACAAAAAAACTTGCGTGTTCGCAGCGCCAATAGCTAACACACACACACACACACACATTCACACACACACACACTCACACACACATACTCACACACACACACACGCACACCACACACACACACACACACACACGCACGCACGCACGCACGCACGCACGCACGCACGCACGCACGCACGCACGCACGCACGCACGCACGCACGCACGCACGCACGCACACACTCACGCACGCACGCACGCTAAAGAAACAGAGAAAAAAGACTGGAAAACAAACTTTTGAAGAGAAAGGAGACGAAGCAGAATCAGTCGAACCGGCGTCAATCTGCTTACCAGCGTCTAACACGCCTTACCGCTGGGCCAAAGGGACTGACAATGTGCAGGCTTGTGTGAGATGCACAGGCTTCCGCCTCTCTGTAATTGTTCCAAAGTCTGATGTGTGTTGATGTGGAATAATGCACCGTTGTTGTACTTGCCCTTATCTAAATTTGCCTAGTATGTCCTTTGATCAGTCTTTAAAAGAAAGTTTTGTGTTGTGTTTTGTTTTGTTTTTTTAATAACAGAAACTTGCCGTTCAGTCATGGGTCACACTGGTGTAGACAGCCAAACAACGCATACAGTGAGTTGACTGACACGTCATGGTGTAAAGCCACACTGACATTACTTCCGTATCCAACGCAATTTAAGTCAACACGGATACTTGGACTGTACACTTCTCACAAGGATTCTTATCGTCGCTGTTGGGTGTTTTCTTTGTTAGCAACAAAGCGTGCTGGGTTCAAGAATTTTCTCCGGTCTAGGTGTTTTCTTTGTTAGCAACAAAGCGTGCTGGGTTCACGCATTTTCGCCGGTCTACTGTCTACACCATGATAAAGATTATTTTCAGGTGTCTTCTCTGGCACGTATATGCGGTCGCCGTTTTGACTACAACTCTTTCTTTGAGTAGCAGAGGAAATGCCGGCAGTGGCAGACTAAAGATTCATGCCAGTCAACAGTACGTGAATAAACATGCACCGGCCAAAGGAAAACTCTGTTTTGAAGACAAATGCAGGTGTGTTGGCGATTCAGCGGATTGCTCGAGAAATTACGGCAGACTTACGTTCATACCGAGGCTGCCAAAGCGCATAAGATTCCTCAACTTTTCGCACAATCGCCTCCCAGACATTAAGAAAAGCGATTTCTTCACGAATGTGAGTGGGCTAAAAGTTCTCGATTTGGGTGAAAACAATCTTCAGCGGATCCACCCAGACGCGTTCAGGGTGTTCACGCAGCTAAACACCTTATTTCTGAACAGAAACAACAAGCTGAGCCTTCAAGCCCTTCATCCCGCTTTGACCGTAACGACGTTGTGGCGACTGGAGCTCAAATTTGGTAACGTGCGCCGGCTGCCGGACGACCTGTTCCTCCGGTTTCCCCTGCCTAAGCTCCACACTCTGCAGCTGTTCGGAAACAGGATAAAAACTCTCAACTTCAGCATCACGGCGCCCTTGACCAGTCTGTCCAGTCTGGGGCTGGGCAACAATGAGATCTCGGACATTGAGAGTGACTTCATGGTCAGCCTGGAGCGTCTCAACCTTCAGCTCAACCGTATCTTTGACTTCCCTGCCACCTGCAGGAACGGTTCGTCCTTGTTTCCGCGCCTGACGCAACTGCTCTTAGCTCACAACTCCATCTCCACCATCCCTAGTCAGGTGTGTCTTCCTCGGCTAAGGAGTTTAGAACTGACTCGCAATGCTCTTTCCTACTTTCAAAAAGACACGTTCAACGTGCACCGATTCCCTAGCCTGACTAGCCTGTACTTGCAGAACATGAACCAAGCTGCGAAAAAAGTTGCGGCCTACGCCTTTCGAAATCCATCTTTGACTGGGATCAGTTTGATGTATAGTAACATGGATTTTGGAAATGACAACGTCGTTCATCCAGACTGTTTCGCTGGGTGTTTCAATCTGACCAAACTTCAGCTGAGTCACTCACGCTTTGACAATGTAAGCGGGGTGAAATGGCAACGGATATTTAAAGACTTAGGCAAACTCCAGTCTCTTTACATGGGAGACTGCTTAGTCAAAAACCTGTCAGCAGACGCCTTCTCAAGCTTGCCTTCTCTGACGACGCTTGGTCTGAACCTGAACTCTATTTCCAGTCTGCCTGACGGCGTGTTTGACGGTCTGAACGATCTGACCCACTTAGATCTCTGCCGCAATCGACTCTCAGCCATCAAGGAGTCCACTTTCAATGCCAGCACGCGGGGCAGGTTGAGAGTTTTGGACCTCAGTGGAAATCCTTTCGACTGTTCCTGCGATCTCCTGTGGTTTCAAGGTTGGTTCAAATCCAACCCGCGTCTGTTTTCCCGCTCTTGGACTGGTTACGAGTGCAAGAACCTAGCAGGAGCTGACGTGGCGTCGTACTACATGAACCTGCAGGCCTGCCTCCTGTCCCATGCCGCCAGTGTCTTCATGGTGATCAGCGTTGCCATGGTGATGCTGACGCTGACCCTGGTGTCCTTCCTCTACCGCTACCGCTGGCACATCCGCCTCTTGCTCTACGAGGCCTTCCGAGGTCGTGGTGACGTCAGACGCAGATGTCAACAGGAGAGGCACTTCGATTACGACCTGTTCGTCTCCTACGCCGTCGAGGACTCCGAGTGGGGTTTTCAACGCCTGAGGCCTGAACTGGAGGGACGGCTGGGGCTGCGGCTATGCCTCCACCAGCGAGACTTCATCCCAGGCAAGAACATCGTGGACAACATCGAGGACAGCGTGCAGTCCAGCAAGAAGGTGCTGATGGTCTTCTCCGCCAGTTTCGCGCGCAGCCAGTGGTGTCAGTTCGAGCTGGCGCTGTGTCTGCATCACGTCATGGACAACGACGACGCTCTGCTGATCGTCTGCCTACATGACGTGGCCCCACGTGACCTGACGTCCACCATGATGGCGGTGTACAAGACCACCACCGTTATTCAATGGGGAACGGGAGCAGAGGTGCAGGCCTCGTTCTGGGGACGTCTCCACATCGCTCTGAACGAAATTGTGTCTTAAAGAGCCGCACAGTGCTTTTGACACGATACAATAATATATCTGATTCCTCGTCTGGACATGGCAGTGTGTGTGATTTCTCGTCTGGCCATGGCAATGTGCGCGACGTGGCCCCACGTGACCTGACGTCCACCATGATGGCGGTGTACAAGACCACCACCGTTATTCAATGGGGAACGGGAGCAGAGGTGCAGGCCTCGTTCTGGGGACGTCTCCACATCGCTCTGAACGAAATTGTGTCTTAAAGAGCCGCACAGTGCTTTTGACACGATACAATAATATATCTGATTCCTCGTCTGGACATGGCAGTGTGTGTGATTTCTCGTCTGGCCATGGCAATGTGCGCGATTTCTCGTCCGGACATGGTAATGTGTGTGATTCCTCATCTGGACATTGCAATGTGCGAGATTTCTCGTCTGGACATGGCAATGAGTGTGATTCCTCATCTAGACATGGCAATATGTGTGATTTCTCGTCTGGACATGGCAATGTGTGTGATTTCTCGTCTGGACATGGCAATGTGTGTTATTTCTTGTCTGGACAAGGCAGTGTGTGTGATTCCTCATCCAGACATGGCAATGTGTGTGATTTCTCATCTAGACATTGCAATGTGTGTGATTTCTCATCTAGACATTGCAATATGTGTGATTTCTCATCTAGACATGACAATGTGTGTGATTTCTCATCTAGACATGACAGTGTGTGTGATTTCTTGCCTGGTCGTGGTGTGTTTGATGATTTTTTGCCTAGCACTGGACATAGCTCAACCAAAAGAAGATAAATGGATTAGCTCTTTATCTAATTTTTCATCATTTTCCACCGTTTAATTGTTGTTTAAGTGTCGTTTTGTAGCTTGATAAAGGGGATTACCCCGAAAATTCGCATGTTGTGTTTTTTCCTAATAAATAGCGTTATTTTGAACCTTTCATGTGTTTGGATGTCTATGTTAGTTACGCAGACTACTTGACAGAGACACGTGTAGTGTGTCAAACTTGTGCGTCCAAGATTCTCGTTTTTGCCGGCGAGTACATTTTTCACATCCCTCCTCTTAGTCGAGGCTGGGATCCACTTTCGATCACTGTCATATGACTGCATGATGTATGACCAGTTGCTATGGGAAACCACAGACCGTGACGTCACCGTCTAGCGACTGATCGTGTAATGTAGGTTTCAAACTGGCTCTATTCTCATCTGATTATCAGAGCATAGCAACTGATCGTACATCATGTAGACATATAATAATAATAATGATGTACTTTTATCATGCGCTCATCAACGCCCTGAGCGCTCACATCATACATATTAACCTAAATACAATATTCTGTACGTACGTAGAGGACAGTCCTACCAAAACAATTTACATAAGGCATTATATGGAAACACACACACACACACACACACACACACACACACACACACACACACACACACACACACACACACACACACACACACACACACACACACACACACACACACACACACGCACACACACAAATGACTGTAGCAGAAACTGGGTACTGATATTAGTTGGGGCGGAAATACTGTGAGAAGAGAAAGGTTTTCAGTTTGGCTTTAAAAGATGACAGGGTTGAGCAGTGTCCAAGGTCTTGTGGGAGTGAATTCCGAATGACCGTGATGGAAAGTGCACCATAGCCTGTTGATAGTTAGATATAAGCGCCTAGCTATAGCGGGTTTGCTTGTCCCTAATAATTATGTCAGCCCGACAGCTGAGGACATTAACCCCTTCACTGCCATGATGTCATTTGAAAGCGACCCATAAGAGTGCGAAATCTGAAACATTTAAGCCTTTTTGTCTTCTTTCTCATACTGGCACGTGAAAGGATTTTCCTCCAAACGCGTAGCATTGAAAATAGATGTCATTGGGCCGGAAAATATACTGTTTGCAGGCGCGACCGTGCGTCATTCAGCCTGGAAATTGTACGTGCTGGGGCAGTGAAGGGGTTAGATCCCACATGGTCATCATCAGAGGGCTTGCTAAGTTGGGCCACTTCGCAGGTTTGAGGTCGAGGCAAACGTGTAAGTGTGGAAGTAATTTACGCGTCACTTTTCAATAATTTTAAGAAAGGCAAACGTTAAATGTCTTCTGGGATTAAAAATGCTGTTTTGTTTGTTCAGTTAGGCAAACTCAGAGATTGCGAATTATGGTGCTGTAGGGTCGCCATAGATCAAAAGGATGCAAAGAGAGCGCGTTTTTTTTGTTTTTTGTTTTTTTTTTGTTTTTTTTGGTGTGTGTGTGTGTGTGTGTGTGTGTGTGTGTGTGTGTGTGTGTGTGTGTGTGTGTGTGTGTGTGTGTGTGTGTGTATGAAGTATGCGGATACGAGAATGTCAACAGTCTATAAATATGTACATTGTACTTTCACAAAGAAAAGTGATATTTTAGCTTTGGCAAAATTCATTAGGTGTGCTTCACTGAAACAATCTGAAATCAATGTGTTTTACTAAAATAATTTAAAATCGATGTGTTTTGCTGAAACAATCTGAAATCGGTGTGTTTTAATGAAAAAAACCTTTCTACCTTCAAAGGCCTTTACAAACAAACATCGCCATCTAGCCAATTCAGTGAGTCCCATGAATCACGCTTGTGTCTCCTGACAGGAAAAAAACAGTAAACGTTTTCCTTCCTTCTCGGGCACAGATAATCAGGTTCCTGAATAAATACGGCCCAATCAACAGTGATTGTCTTATCAGTGTGGGAAACAGTTGTTCACGTCATAAGGGAAAGTCCGATTTACGTGTGTGTGTGTGTGTGTGTGTGTGTGTGTGTGTGTGTGTGTGTGTGTGTGTGTGTGTGTGTGTGTGTGTGTGTGTGTGTGTGTGTGTGTGTGTGTGTGTGGTGTATAATATATATGTGTGTGTGTTGATGTATGTGTGGTGTGTGTGTGGTGTGTGTGTGTGTGTGTGTTGTGTGTGGTGTGTGTGTGTGTGTGTGTGTGTGCGTGTGCGTGTCGGCGTACGTGCGTTTGTGTATGTGTATATTTTCAGTGTATGTCGTAAGAGTATGTAAAATATTACAGTGTACTAGTAAAGCAATTGTAAAGCGTGTTGAGCCCCCATCCCCCCCCCCCCCCCCCACACACACACACCCCTTTTTTTTTCTCTTTTGGAAATGGCGCTTTAAAAAAAGCGTTTCATTCTTATCATTATTTACCGGTCCAGCAAGAGTTAGCCTGCACTATAATGTTTTACACACATAAAAAAAAGAAGAAAAAAAAGAGAAGAAAGTGGGACCCTACAAAGTTCAGCGAACATGGGAAGATTCATTACTTTATCATAATTATACCTACCGAACTTGTTACAATAATTGTGGATTGTGATGGTATTATGTTAAAAAATGGACAGTGAGGATGTGTGTGTGTGTGTGTGTGTGTGTGTGTGTGTGTGTGTGTGTGTGTGTGTGTGTGTGTGTGTGTGTGTGTGTGTGTGTGTGTGTGTGTGTGTGTGTGTGTGTGTGTGTGTGTGTCGTGCGCGCTTGATAAAGGTGGGCGATGTGATTTTTTTTAATGTGGGTGTAGGTGTGACTGTTTGTGTGTGTGTGGGCGTTGTTTTGGCTGTGAATGTAAAGGTGGTGGAGGGTAGGAATACGAGTAATGTCTGTGCACTTAATCGATCTCAGAAATGATGTTTTATGAAGTTTTACTGTTTTACTCGGTTCTATCTGTATACGCCTATCTTTGTTGTGTTGTGTGAGCTGTCTACTTGTCCCATTTAGTGTGGAATTCGAGTGACCCAAAAGACACATTTTTATTTTATGCAATTATTATGAATAATAACGTTCTTTTCTATTTGTATTTGTATAAGATGCATGTTGTCTGGGGGGGTGGGGGGGGGGGTGGGGTGGGGGGGGGGGGGTACACCTCTTTTAAAGACTCCTAGACTAGCCTAGCAGATTAGTCCCATGCAGTAAGCGGCCGTTCAGTGGCCCGTCAGTTCAGTTCAAGACGGTATCTATGCGCTCGGAAAATCCCACATGCGCTCCACCCCGTCTCTCAGACGTTTCCCCAACGTCGCCTTCAGAGAGTGAGGGAGTGATCTGACTGACAGCTTACCATGTGGAGACGAAGTCACAGATGTAAGAAGCTCTGGGAATCAGTACGGCCAGGAGTGCTGATAGAGCCATCACCTGAACACAGACAGCGTTTTTTACTCCTCGTATACAGAAAGCAGTGCCATATACCGTGTAATATATACTTAAAAAAACAAAAATACAAACAAGAACACCCACACACAAACACACACATACACGTAGACACTCAGAGAGAGAGAGAGAGAGAGAGAGAGAGAGAGAAGAGAGAGAGAGAGAGAGAGAGAGAGAGAGAGAGAGAGAGAGAGAGAGAGAGAGAGAGAGAGAGAGAGAGAGAGAGAGAGAGAGAGAGAGAGAGCTTCCCCCCCTCAAACACACATGCATACAAACACACCACACACACACACACACTCACACACACCACACACACACACACACACACACACACACACACACACACACACACACACAATTTACATACACAAACACTCACACACACACACACACATACACACTCACACACACATACACACACACACGCGCGCGCGCGCACACACACACACACAACACACACACATTAGCATGGAAGGAAGGGGTGGAAGTGTTTTATGTGCGACGGTCGTTTTTGATTTTTTGTTTGTTCTCTTCATTCTCCCTACCGCTTCCAGAAACCACCCCAGGAATAGTTTTCGTGTGGGAGCCATTCTGCCGTACTACAGCAGGGTGCACCCCGGGTACGTACCGGGTAGATGGAGATGAGCCAGATAGACTTGGTGGTGATGTTGAAGTGTTTGTAGGTTTTGACCACGAAGTAACACTCCTCAGCGAACAGCAGCAAGACGGCCGCAGTGAGCACCCCGTCCACCCACAGGAAGTAGAACTTCTCGTTGGAAATAGCTGCAAGGTGATGAAAGTGACACATTGTCATCCGCAGATGAGCATGGGCTAGGCAGAAATCAGAACTCAGAACTCAGAGCTTTATTACTCAAGGATTGAGATTTTAGGCAATAGCCTATTCTTACAATCTGTCTTTGCTAAAAAAAAAAAAAAAAGCTACATAGACAACACATATAAAGATTATTAATGACACTTTCAAAACTCACACAGTCTTACAAATCGGTAGCAACATCGGTACTAGCAATACAACTGACAATGGGTTACTGAATGTCACAGGCAATATAACCTGACGGAGACGTGATATCCACACTGATGTGTATCAAAACTGCATATACAGTCGTGGTGTTTTATTACATTACATGCAGATGAATCGAGAAAGACTGAGCTTCATATGATGCTCCAAACGTCACGGTAATTATCATAACGATAATACAGAGTGACATGGAGAGAGAGAGAGACAGAGGGAGAGAGAGAGAGAGAGAGAGAGAGAGAGAGAGAGAGAGAGAGAGAGAGAGAGCAAATACAAATCAAGAATCAAGGATATTTATTCGTCCTCTGTGAACACAGGAAAGTTGAATCACGGTCACGAAGCAAAATAAACAAACAGATAATTAATAATAAAACAGATAGAGTAGCTCGAATCTATCTTACACAATTATTTTATATAGCCTATAGCATAACTTAGACGGTGAACAGTTGTGTAGGCCTATTCCATAACGTCTTCCATCACCCACCTAGATCTGAGCATGCTCGCGTGTTTTTTTTTCCTTTCTCTGCCTGTTTTTTGTTTGTTTTTCTTTTCACTAAAATATATGTCAGCCTCCCCCTCCCATTCCCAGAAAAGGTTGTTTAACTGATTAGGCTTAAGTTGCTAAAATGATATTTGTACAATAGTTTTACCGAAATGTGCGTGTTGACGTACAGTTTGTCGAGTTTCGTGGCACAAGCGTGACCCAGTTTCTGCCCTTTCTGCATGCCTTTCCTTCCGAGTAACAGTATCGCACATCTAATTAAGTTTGGAGCCCGCTTAACCTTAGAACAACCCCAAAATATCCAGGGTATAATTACAACAAACCTCACACCTTATTTACGAACGTTTCCCATCAGCAAAACGGTGATGATGCCTACGCGTTTAAGTTCAGAAACAGTCTGATCTGAAATGACAGCAAAATGGTGGTCGAAGCCACACCGGACAGACGCTGATCCCCAGCAAATCCAAGCAAACACGCACTCAGCTCGTGAAATATACCCCGCATAATTTGAATCAGGGATTTAGTGACTACCCTAAAGTCCACTGTGTACTTTAGGGGTCCTAAAATGGCAAAATTACTGGAGAAAACGGAGATGAACCAATAATAGTAGGAATGAGAGCCAGTGCAAGATGGCGATCGAAGACAAAAATCTGTGTTTCAGTTGTGTCATGAAACTCCGGATAACTCAACAAAGAACTGCCCAACAGTGGTGGAAATAGTGTTAGAATAAAAGAAAGGATTTATTTTACGATATCACATCAATATTACTCATAAAATCTACTTGCAAGTTTAGGAAGTGATGTCTTTTTTGTCGCAAGTTTGCTTCTTGGAGTCTTCAGCGACTGATTCTTTCACATATTTCTCAGCAATCATACGTCAAAAACACGTAGACGACACGTCAGAAGAAAGGCGAAGTTTTATTCTTGTCCGAGATGCCATTTGCCACCCGTCATAATCAGGATAACAAGTTCCGCACGGTTGAAAATGAATGACAACAAACACAAAATTGTCGCGAGAGCGCCGCTTGAGGACCGAATCGGTGCGTGCACAAAACTGCTTTCTTTGCGGCCCGCGTCGACTGCTTATTTTTAAGAGCAGAGACGCGACGCGGCATTGTACTCTATAGCAGCCTACTGCTACGTTTAGATCTACTTCTTCCTATTGCGTTCTACAGTCGCTCGCTCCACGTCGAAGCTTAGCATGGCTGATGTTGCTGATGCATCTGGTGCTGCCCCTCCGTTGGCTGCCAAACCTTCC
>JABMCL010000707.1:340000-342500 GCA_018857735.1 Alviniconcha marisindica
CATACTCTTTCGTGCGCGCAGGCAGGCAGGCAGGCAGGCAGGCACGCACGCACACACACACGCAAGCAAACACACACACACACACACACACACACACACACACACACACACACACACACACACACACACACACATGTACACACACACACACACACACACACACACACACACACACACACACACACACACACACACACACACACACACACACACACACACACACACACACACACACACGCTGTTGTAGGTTTCTTGTTGGAGTTTTATTAAACAATCCTCAAACGGGGTAAACGAGCCAATTCGTGGACTACCACGGGTTCGAGACGTGGCCGGTGTAAATGAAACAAGTTGTGGATATGGTCTGTACTGAAACATACATGACAAATGACAGTAAAACTAAACTAGCAGTGTAAACAGAATTAAGTTGTGGGCATCGTCGTTACTCAAACATACATGACAAATGACAGTAAAACTAAACTAGCAGTGTAAACAGAATTAAGTTGTGGGCATCGTCGTTACTCAAACATACATGACAAATGACAGTAAAACTAAACTAGCAGTGTAAACAGAATTAAGTTGTGGGCATCGTCGTTACTCAAACATACATGACAAATGACAGTAAAACTAAACTACCAGTGTAAAAAGAATTAAGTTGTGGGCATCGTCGTTACTCAAACATACATGACAAATGACAGTAAAACTAAACTAGCAGTGTAAACAGAATTAAGTTGTGGGCATCGTCGTTACTCAAACATACATGACAAATGACAGTAAAACTAAACTACCAGTGTAAAAAGAATTAAGTTGTGGGCATCGTCGTTACTCAAACATACATGACAAATGACAGTAAAACTAAACTATCAGTGTAAACAGAATTAAGTTGTGGGCATCGTCGTTACTCAAACATACATGACAAATGACAGTAAAACTAAACTACCAGTGTAAAAAGAATTAAGTTGTGGGTATGGTCTGTACCGAAACATGAGAAATGACAGTAAAACTAAACTATCAGTGTAAACAGAATTAAGTTGTGGGCATCGTCGTTACTCAAACATACATGAGAAATGACAGTAAAACTAAACTATCACTGTAAACAGAATTAAGTTGTGGGCATCGTCGTTACTCAAACATACATGAGAAATGACAGTAGAACTAAACTACCAGTGTAAACAGAATTAAGCTGTGGGCATCGTCGGTACTCAAACATACATGAGAAATGACAGTAAAACTAAACTACCAGTGTAAAAAGAACTAAGCTGTGGGTATTGTCTGTACCGAAACATGAGAAATGACAGTAAAACTAAACTATCAGCGTGAAAAGAATGAAGCTGTGGGTATCGCCTGTGTTGAAACATACGACAAATGACAGTCAAACTAAATTATCATCGTGGAAAGAATGAAGCCATGGGTATGGTCTGTAATGAAACATGACAAATGACAGTAAAACTAAACTATCAGCGTGAAAAGAATGAAGCTGTGGGTATCGCCTGTGTTGAAACATACGACAGATGACAGTAAAACAAAATTATCAGTGTAAAAGGAAACCTCTCCAATCGGAGCAACTGGCCCCGTTCCGACTGGCCAGCTTCCCGTGAATGATGGATGGTGTGCTGGAGAAACCCTGGGCTGGACCGTCATCTTATCGAATCGTGCAATTCCCACAGCGTGTGTTTGGTTTAGCATGAGTCCCGTTGTGGCGCAGCAACTGAAAAAGAAAACAAAACAACAAACAAACAAAAACAACAAAAACGGCAACAAAGGCCTCCAACACCACTAGCAAACGGCAACAAAGGCCTCCAACACCACTAGCACAAAACTACAAACAACAAAAACAACAAAAACGGCAACAAAGACCTCCAACACCACTAGCAAACGGCAACAAAGACCTCCAACACCACTAGCAAACGGCAACAAAGACCTCCAACACCACTAGCAAACGGCAACAAAGACCTCCAACACCACTAGCACAAAACAACAAACAACTAAAACAACAAAAACGGCAACAAAGACCTCCAACACCACTAGCACAAACCAACAAACAAACAACAACGAGAAAAAAGAAAGAAAGATTTTTTTTTAATTTTTTTTTTAGAGAAGATGTAGAAGAAGGATTCATTAAAAAAACTAAAACAAAATAAACTAACAAACAAACATACACATACACATAAGCACACACACTAGCACACGCACGCACACGCACGCACGCACGCACGCACGCACGCACGCACGCACCACGCACATACATACAGAGGATTTGTCTTGGTGACGTTCCATTCATACAGTGCATAAACAGACAAAACATTACAATTAGCCATGGCATGTATCAAAGTTATAAATGAATAAAATTTTAATTCAGCAATGTAACAATGTAAGTGCGTAAAAACGATACAACGTATTGAGGGGCTGGGGAAAGAGGGGGGGGGGGGGGGGGGGGGGGGGGGGGGGGGGGGGAAGGGGAGGCGGGGGCTTTTAGCGTACACTATGTATGCCATGCATTAGT
>JABMCL010003523.1:0-295000 GCA_018857735.1 Alviniconcha marisindica
CCACAGTGATTCACTCTTCGCCTTGGCAGCCAAGTGATTTATTATAATTACCATTTTTGTGACAATTACATTTGTACTTGTTACCTTCACTGATGTGCTGTATTCCATTGGAACAACCTCGAATGAAACTGAGGCTGTTCCATTGCTGTTCCAATAAAAATAAAAACTGTTCTATGGCCGTTCCGATAAAAAACAAGTCAGTGAAGGAAGCAAAATAAAGAAGTAATTGTCGCAAAAAAGGTAATTACAATTGATTATTTGGCTACCTGATGGAGGCAAAAATCACCGTGGAACTGTGAGAATCCAAGATCCAGGCAGGGCCATTTTGTGACTGAGAGTCGGCCATATCTACAGTAAAAAAACAAAACAAAAAATCGTGGGTGGTGGGGGTGGTGGGGCATGATCTCCCACCTTTGCCAGATTATTTTTCCTGTTATGCAGTTGAACAAATGAACACATCCAAAATGACTCAAATTGAAAGGACTAGGAAAAAAGTGTTTTTATGTATCATGTACTAAATGACTGTTAATGTGAAGATAGTAATAATTAATTTTGTGGTGTGATTTTTTTTAACAACACAAAAACGGTTGCTACTAAATAGTCATATAGGCTACTTCAGTGTTGTGACCCCAGGTTTAGTCTGTTTAACTCTTAGATTTTTTGACAGGGGGTCATTGTGACCCTCACTTAAAATTTCTGTTGGGAGCACTGAAAATGTGTGACCTGGATTGCATTTCTGAAGCAAATGATAAGCAATGTAAGCGATCAAGTGGACATAATGAAATGACAATATGATTTTGGCCAAGAGGAAAATGTTTTCCTGAATTTCATTATTACCATTCAAGATTCAAGATTATCTGATCAGAGAAATTACCACATCACAGTACACAGTTACACTTTACAGTTACAATTTGTCACTGGCACACTCACCACTCAGAATTTTATTGTATCATGGCCTTACATTCTTTAATACGTATGTATTATATATAAGTTACAACTTACTTTCTTTTAACTTAAGGTTGCTAACCTGAATCTAAATTCATGATTTGAGCATGCCTGTGTGAATTTTTGTAATGGGGTGACTGCATCCATTACTTGCAGAAAGTTGCATGTTATAACAAGTAATATTATGGTAGAGGTATCAATTGCTTTTTTTCTTCTTCTTTTTGTGGTTTTGTGGCAATATACAGAGTATTGGACTCTATGAATGTAATTGCTGCAGCATATTCTGGGGCATTATCATTGACTTGCTTGAATTTTTTTTTGTCTATGTAAATGATCAATGCTGACTTCCAGAAACTTTAACTTTTACTTGGATATAATTTGTGTAATAAATTTAAGATTTTGCATGATGGTATTTTGGCATTTTGCCTGCTTAGATTGGGGTGTAGAAAGAAAACAACAGAGCAAAGCAAGTAACTTAATTCTTTGTTTAGGTGTTATATTCAGACCTGGAAGACCTTAAAGTTAAACAGAGTAAATCCGGAAAGAATTTTACCTTTTCTGTGTAGATATTATTCTCACATTGAACATATTTCAAGTCAGCAGCATGAAACAGTTTGATTTACCTGAAATGGAACATTTTTAGTTTAATATTCATATGGTTGTTAATTACACCAGCTTGATCATGAACCTACCAGTATTTTGGCTTACAAGTTAATGAGATAATTGATTTGTTCAGTTATTTTATCAATAGTTTTTTGTTGTTTTTCCCATGACTGTTTAAATGAAGTCTTTCAGACTGAATGATTATGACCTTGCTTATGGTCTACAACTAATTCAGGCCATATTTGAAGACTTGGACCTTGTTTTACGGCCATAGGTGTGACAGAAACAACTGAAATTGTGTAATTCGGTGCTTAGCGAATGTAGTTTAAACAATGTATGGCAATTTGAATTGTATGTTTGATATATTAGATACATATTGTGCCCAATATCCTTTTCCTGAGAGTTGTGTATGTGAGAGAGATTATTAACTTGGTCTTTTTCTATTTTTTGCTCTTGAATGCGAGTTTGGGTGTAATTGCTCTTCTTCATCTTGTTACTATTCTTTTGCTGCCCTGCGATCTGGAGAAGGTTATGTATGCATACTGGAAGTGCAAGGGTGAGATGAAGGATTTGAGAAGGGAGAAAAAGTTTTAAAAAAAGAAGAAGAAAAAAGGTCTGAAAGCAAGTAGGTCATTTACTTGGCAGCATAAAGTGTAGTTCATGTTTTTATTGGTGTTATACTACTTATAGAATTGATTATAGACTGATGACTGAAACAGCTTTTCTTTGTTGTTTAACAATGACTTTTGATTTATTCAGTGACGGAAAGGGAAATGGCCTCAAGATGGCGAGTATACACCATGCCAAAATACTACAAACAGCATGGACACGAAGTGGTGGAAACCCAAACTCTCACATGTGTCGCTGCCACCGAAAAGTGACTGTCATGATAACATGAAGACGATTTTATTATGGTTGGAGGCTAAAATCTTGCCATAGATTTAGAAAAATTACTGCTTTTTACTGGAGCTTTTCATCTGCAAGTACCATTGGAAACTTTCTAGTCTGTGTGTGCAATATGTTTGTGCAGCCTCCATGCTTCCATGCTATCTGAACATAAGAACAGATGCATTTGTGAGAACTAATTCTACCAGCAGCGATTATTGCAAATCGGCCATCTGTGATACATCTGACAAAAACTGTCTCGGGCATCTTGGATGGACTTTCTTACCATTTCTGGCTTCCTACACACTGGTTATGTAACATTTATTGTGATGAAAATGATACATTTCACTGTGGACAGAAACTGAGAAAGGTATTGGAGGTGACCAGTCTGTACTAAACTGCCCTACAGTTTCACCTGGAGATTTACAGTTGCTCAAGGAGTGATACTGAATTGTGTCACTGCCAACCACTCTAGTCATTATTAACAGTTTTAAAATTTGTTCAGAGATTCTGCCATTCTTTGAAATACTCAAGCAAAAGTACTGCATTTTGTGCAGTACTATGCTTATAGTACTGCGTTCTTTTCAAACTTGTAGTCATTTTGGTCTTCCACAGTTTAGTCCATTGTTCAAATTGAGATAAATCACAGTTTACATCACATGTACTTCCTAGAGGACTGCAGAACTGCACATGACTTTTTGAAGTGGTTTACTCCATAATCTGCAACGAATTGTGATCAATTGTTTCTGTGTGACTTGTTGGAGATTGGGCCGGAGTTAGTGAGCAGTGCATGATACAGAACATAAACACAGACTCTTGGACTAAAGAAAGAGGTCTGCAGACTTTGTGATGTTTTTCTGTACCTCGCCATTCCAAAGAATTTATCAGAGCTATACTGTCTGAAATTGGTGATCATGGCCTCAAAACGAAAAGCTGCGGCAATGAAGGGGGAGAAGGTGCCATGCCAGGACTTGCGTCAGTACCTGTACGGTGTGGACACATACAGGCAGGCTAGCATGCTGCGCAAGGGCAGAGAGGTCCACAAGATCTACGTTGATGTCCACAAAGGCCTCAGCTTCATGGATGATCGATTCTCACTCACAGAATTTGGTCGCATGGTGTTGGAGAGTGGCAGTGTGCGAGCAGGACGTGCACGGAATGTACGACAGATAGTTGTGGCAAGAGAAACCCTGTATTGCAGTGGCACAACAGGCTGCATGCGAGCTTGTGGAGGTCAAGGGCAGTGTCTTCCAGGTGAGACTTATTCTAGTTTTTTTTTCTGCTTGTTCAGCTTTGGCTTATTTTACTTCCCCAGTTATGATCATTGCTTTATAAACAAACAAATGAAAAATCAGTACTGGAAAAGATTAGAATAATATGAAATTCATCATCTAATCTCTGCCTTTAACAATTGATTATCTGCATTTTTGCAGGTGCATTCTGCTTTTAGTCATGCAGATATTTTTACACATCCTTTTTCCACTGGTTGAGAGAAGTTTGAAGTTCTACTGACCATTTTTGAATTTGCTCTATCATATTCATAGCCAGTATTGAGTTATTTTTGTTTGTTTCATGTTTGAGTGACTCCAGTCTTAATTTTGTTTACATGTTACAACAGAACTGAATATTAAAATTTGTGGTTTTAATTAAGTTTGTTATTGGTTGGTTCCATGGAAAAATGTAGGTCCGTGTGATCATCAGGGCCTGTCTGTGTAGCTGTGCTTGGACTGTAAATGTGATAAATAGTGATGGTTTTAGTGTTAGTTCTGCTGTACACATTTTTTGTACTACTGATGCAAAATATATAATGCCAACCCACACAAAAGATCTCGCAAACTGTCAAAGTCAGTGTGACCCATGTTATTTCTTTGAAATTATCCAGTTATCACAGGAATGACAATGAAATGTTGCACACTCTGAAATGACATGAATGCTTTTTTTTCTTCTCCATTAAACTGAAAAGGTGTGACTGCTCAGAAAGCAGGCTGGCATGATATTGGTAATCAAACCAATGCAAACCATGATGGGAAATAAATGTGAACACACCGACAGGGAAAGTGATAATGAAAAGAAAGAGTCGGTGGACAGCAAGAGAGACAGTTCTTTGGACATAAGAAAGCAAAGTAGATTCTGGCCAACTCAGTTACATCTGGTCCTCTACCTAGATGGCATGGGCATGTGGTACTGGATTAACACTTGTTTACAAAGGCTACAGATAAAGCCTTTATCATATGTGGAATTTTGACTCATATGGAAAATGCCAGCATCTTAGGCTTTTGGGGCCGGCTGGGTAGCCAGACATTTTATCATGGCAAAACATTTAATAGTGCAGTTTCTGCAGACACACAAAGTGGTAGGTATGATGTTGGTATTCCTCAGCTTTACTGGTTGATACTACTTTTGGTGACCATGACCACAATTTAAGTTCACAGTTTCTTTTTGTTTGTTGCTTCTGCACTTACTTTGAAATAATAACTTTGAGGGCCTCAAGTACTGTGGGATCAGTACTGTTCTGCTGCTGCTGGTCCATAGACACTTCACTGTTGGTGATGCATACATGCTTACAGTGCACATTCATTTCTGAATCTGTAGAGTCTGAACTACATTTGTAAAACAAACTTCTGGTTTGTTTTTGGATTATGTAGCAAACTGCTGTGGACCATTCTTAGGAATATTCATGAAGGATGTCATGTTTAGTCATGAAATCAAAAGTGACATTGTGCACAGATGAAATCAAAAGTGGCATTGTGCACAGTGTTGACTAGGGTTCATTCATATTACACTTCACTTCAGCCCCCCCCCCCCCCCCACCCCCACCCCACAACCTTCATAATGAAGTATGAGAATATTAGGATCACACTGTGTGCCATCTGACCTGAGGTCATTCTTATTACACTTCAACCCTCCCCACCCCCTTCATAATAAAAGTGATGTGAATATTGGAATCACACTGTGTCATCTGTCATTCTTTTGATATTCCACTTCAGAAAGATGCAGCGTCACACAGGCGAGACCTTCACTAAATCTTGACCTGTCCTTGTATTTTTTCTTCTCAAAACTGTGTTGGGAATGTCTGTTAAATTTGTATCAGAAAGAAAATGGGTCAAATGCTAGATACATAATTTCCTTCCCTCTCCGTTTGATAGGCTTTTAATTGTAGTCAAATTGGAATGCTAGCAGTAAAACAAACACTACGTCATTGCTTCAAATCAAAAATGAAGTTTACTGCTTGTAAAACAAGTAAACAAAACATTGCTGCAAAAGTCAGAGCACTGAAAAGGTTGAGAAAACATGCCTTATAAAGAGACAGAAGGCTATCTTTTTCCAAGCAACAAGCAGTGGTGTCACTGACTCTTCTAATAAAGACTGGGGATCTGTGAAAAGATGTTTTGTTGTTATGCTTGGAATTTGGAAAGTGTAGGTGACACAGCAGTAGACTAGTACTCAGACATGATTTACTTGTATTCATTGATATTTGTGATTTCTTGAATCTTTGCCAACTGCAGTGTAAACCTGCAATCCAAACTCACTTTCACTGTGTGACCCTCCATGGCCTAGCTTATTAAGAATTACTCCAGGTCAATACTGTGCCCAATCTTGCTTTTGATTTCATGATCCACCATGACCTTTCTTATTTACCTGAAGGACCATGGTGCAGAAGTCACTCAGGTGACATGGTGGTTACATATATTGTTACAGGGCTCCTCATTTTTTGCAACTCTAGAGGGTAGACTTACCCCAGTATTGCAATTTAAAAGGGTATAAATTTACACCCTCATCTAAAGGGCATCCATTTTCAGATTTAGGAATCTTGTGTCAGGGCTCCTGTTAATTGTGTGAGTAGTACTGAAACATGCATGAGAGCACCAAATTTAGAATCAGGGAGCTCATGCACATGTAAACATTGTAGTCGCTGATTCAGAATGACACTGTGTGTGACATCACTGTTTGACAGTGTTTTGCACTGATTGTCTGCACTGGATTGTGTCAGTGACATTGTCACCCACTAGACATATTTCTAAGGGTATTTTCATGCCTTACTGCTGATTTTAAACTAAAGAGTAAATTTCATGTATAAAATTAGTCTAAGGGGTGAATTTGAGGTCTTAGTGCATGGACACAAACGGATTGGGTTTTTTCGGGAGCCCTGAATTATATGGTCTTACCTGGTGCAGCTGTGATAGTGGTTCAAAATTCTGGAGCTTTTGGGGGAAGGGACTAAACAGGGCTCAAAAATTCCTACTGGTCTGATGGGCCATGACCACTAAACTGTGGGATTCCTGTACTAATTGCTAGACCAATAGTGTTCATGAGAAACAGCAAACATTTTCTCAGCCCAGAACCCAGACTGCATGAGTACTTTCACACTTCAGATTGATTCTTGTGATAACTGGCTAATAATAGGAATACTAGAGAAATAAGTTCATGTGATGGTACACTTGGCAGACTTGCTGCCAGTTGGTCTGAATGGAAGGGTAGTCACTAATCTTGTAATCAGTGGTCTGACCTAAAAGACACACACGTGCATGCACATGCACACATGCACGTGTGCACACACCCACACACATTTTCTGTATGCTGGGGCCTGAAGCAAAAGGGCATTTATTTAGCTCAACACATGTTCTAGATGCGAAGTCTTCACAGTTGAGAAAATGGTAACTGCATGGTAACTTCTATGCAGTTTTGAAACTGTTTTCTAATTTGCTATAAATATTTATATTTATGTCTGCTCACCCTCATTTGAACTTGTTGAAGTCATCTGTCCAAATCCATTGCATGGAGATGAGAAACGTAAATTTAGTAATTTTATGTAACTTGTTCTAGGGCTATTTTCCACCCAAATAGATTTGAAACATGGTTTTGTTGCATTATTTCCATCATATGTTCACCAGATATTTATATTTTTCTTTCGATTCACCAGTACTTCCATCATCTATAAATCTTTGTTTCATTTATCTTGGTGATCAGTATGTCCAGTGGTGATCAGTATGTCCAGTGTTGAGGTAGGTTTTATTGAATTAACAATGTATGCTGATGCTAGTAAAGTTACACCCTTAAAAGACCATCTCTTGGTACTGATAACGCAATAGTAATTGCAGAAGATTTTCTTGATTTTGTAAATACATCATGTAATATAACTTTTTCAGATTGTGACAAGGCTAAAGTGCGTGGCCACAAATGCAGTTTTCGTGTCAAGTTGACAATGCGGCTAGGTTTTGTGGATCACTGGTTTGTTGAGATCCTGGGAAGTCACAATTCCTTTAAAGAGAGTGGAGACTCACCTGTGACCACCCCAAGTCGAAGTGGGAAAAACAAAGCCACTGAACCCACCGACTACAGCCTTAGTGGTGACAGCAGCCTCAGTCCTTCCACATCCGATGACATTCATCAGCGAGATTCTCCCATGCCAGAAGTGGCTGCACTTTTACGGCAAAATGGTGCCAGTGCAGCAGCAGCAGCAGCCATATGTGAACAGTATCGAAGTTCCCCTCCTGTTCTCTACCTCAGCACAGCTTCTCCTCTTAACATCCCTGTCTTCCCAGAACCCTTTTCCATCAGTGCTCAGCATCGCCACCGCCAGGCTGTTGCTGCCGCCACTGCTGTCATGCACCCTCAGCCACAGTTGTCTTCCCTTGATCTGAGTTGTAAGTCTGAGGTGGATTTGGCTGGCACCAGCAGTGGTATACAGCCTGAGGACAGTGAATCTCCCATGGAACTCACCAGCAAGGCATCCACCATGGGTGTGCCCATAAAGAATGGACATGTAGCATCATCTTTCACTGAAGATCCATCTTGGCCTGAAAGAAATGAACTGTTAAAGTCATATTTAAATGCAAACACAACTCACAAAAATGGCTTGGCAAATAATGCTAGCAATGGTGTATCAGACTTGTCAAAAGGATGCGCTGAGTCCCAAGAGCCACAGAAAAATTACTGGACATACCAGTTTTCCACCCCAGACCTGTCTCCCACTCCAAGCCCTTTGGATGGCAGCGAAGACAAGACGGTCACTTTTGAAGAGGATGATGTTGAGAGCAACTTGGTCATCGATGATGAGAGATGCTCTGAAGATGAAGAAGGCCAAGAGGAAAATGTTGATGATGAGGAAGATGACAAGGTAGCTAGTCCTGTAGGTGATGGGAATGTTGGCATGAATACTTCCCCCCTTTTGCCCAGTTGCTTCCCTTTGGTCATGGCTGGTACAAGAGCATGTGCATGGCGCATTGTGTTGACATGCAAGTTTAGCGATCCTTGTTCTGTTGTTTGTTCATCTTACTGTTATGCATGTTCTTATTGTTGGTTCCCTGATGGTTTGGTATGTAGAGAGGAAAATCAAGGCTTATGTGGCATATTACAATATATATAATAATTAATATGGATAAGTGGTGTGCACATTTTTATGGTTGTTTTGTTCATCCCCATTTTTCATTGTTTGGGTTACTAGTTGGTGCTGTTTTAATTTTCCTTAATTTTCTTTAGTGGTAAGTTATTTTTAAGATGCTGTCACCTTCCATTATGAGCCTGAGGTGAATTTGTTTGGACAAAGAAAGGGTCAGTTCAGGCTTATATTTAAAAATGTACTGGAAGATAAAAGGTTCAGATTATACATTTATAGGGTAAAAGTGCAATTAGCCAACAGCTATAGAGATTATGATGGAAATGCATTGCAGATAGCAGAAAGATCAGTACTTGTAGAATTGTGAATTTCTTGTATGACATGCCTGCAAAATATTGTGAGAATGAAGTGTTTCTGTGGAATATTTGCCCTGATAGTACCATTATGGTTGATGGGACATTAAAAAAAATATGACGACAATGGCCCCAGAATATGCTGCCATTGCTGAGTAGTTCTAGGGTTTTTGTGTTTTTGTATTCCCCAAGACACATTATGTAAAAGACTGGTGAAGTTTATTTCTTACTGTCATTCATCAAATTAAACAACTTTATGAAGTCTGAAAGAAACATAACTAAACCTTGCACTATGCCTGGTAGTTGTTTTTTGTTCCTGTTGTTTGTTTATGTGTGTGTAGGTGTCTGTGTGTTCATTTTATGTATTTTATATGTATATATTTTTATAGGAAAGTGACATATTCATTCTTTTTAAACTCATGATTTCCAGTTTACCGTTTTAACTGTATCAGGTAAATGGTTGCTATCTAGACTGCACACACACACAAAATTGAAAGTAGACACATGTCCTACTCTCTGTTCCTACTTGATAGAAATGTTGGAATTGCTTTTCCTAAGGGAAATAGAAATGAAAGAAGTGAAATAACTAAATTTTGGCAGCTTGGAGAGTGACAGTATCTTTAATGTTTGTTCAAAGTTTACACTCTACAGGATGCATGGTTATTATTGCATTTTTTTCTAACTTGCTTTGGGTCATGGGATGCTTTAAAATGGGTTTATTATATTTGAAGACTGCTTTATGTATAATATATAATGCGTAATATTTGTTACACACACACACACACGCACGCATGCACGCACACATACTACATTTTATATATCTGTCTAGATGAATTTTGATTTATGAAGAAATTGTGTCTCTTCAGTCTTGATTGCAAACTGTTCAGTGTTGTTTTTAGAACTTGCAAAATGCATGATCATAACCCATATGAACATCATGGGTTAATTTTAGTGCCACTGACCTGATTTCATGGTTACATGTGAAGTGTTTTGGTTAAGATGAAGTGGAATGCATTAGGAAAAAGGTATACCGAGACATGCACATATGGTGCACCAGTCTCTCAGTCTCCCCTTGACCACTCAAAATATGCATTACAATTAGTGATTTACCAATACTCTCAAAAAACTCTTCCTTTGACTTTGAGATTAAAATATCAGATATTGTGTAAAGTACTTCACTGTATGTCTCAAATCCCACATGGTATTACATAGCCTTTTTGTGAAATAAGAAACAGGTCAAAGAACTTCCCACTTTATAAGTGTGTTTCTGTCAAGTCTTTCCTTTGGGGAGTTTGCTGGTTTGTTGTTGTTTGTTTGCTAGTTTTCTGTAGAGGGTGTTATTTTAACATCATGGAATCTTGGACAAAATAGGGCGTAACTGTTTAACATCGGGAACTTTGTGTAAAATAATAATGATAATAATGTACATTTATGATGTGCTCATCAACGCCCTGAGCGCTCACATGATACATATTAACCTATTGGGCAATTCAGCGAAGCTGGTTTGCTAGAGTGAATGCGCTTTGCAATCTTTCGCGCAAGAAGTCGCAGCGCACTTGCGGGCCAATTTCTGAGTAGGCATTGCTTCACGCTGTGTATAACAGTGGAACTTGAACCTAGAATCGCGAAGCAGTACAAATGCCAATACTGTTGCAGTTGCAAAAATTACCGTGGAAAGGGGATGGAGGGTTGAAAAAAAAAGGTGTCTTTGTGTTGTTTTTTGGCTGACCAGAAGATCGTGAGTTCGTAGAAAAAATGCGTTTTGGGGCAACAGCACGAGCAACAAGTTATTGCATATTGTCAGACACATTATGACTACGGGCCTCCAAAACTGCCTTTAAAGTTGGCAGTGTAAAATTTGCAAATTCACTGTCACCGCCTTCCATTGTGAAGAAAGCATGCACTGGAAGTAAAAGCAGCCAAGGGACTTAAGCTATGCCGGGCAAAAGTCAAGGGAGTTAACAACCCTGCCTGAATCACCCAATAATGGCATAATTGTCTTTTAGCCCAATATACAAGATTCTGTACACATGTAGAGCAGTCCTACCAAAAGCAATTTACATAAGGTATTATATGGAATATAACACACACACACACACACACACACACACACACACACACACACACACACACACACATGCTGATTGTGGCATAAACTGGGTATTGACATTAGTTGGGGTAGAAATACTGTAAGAAGAGGAGGTTTTTCAGTTTGGCTTTAAAAGATGACTGTAGCCAGAAACTTGTTAGATCAGCCTTAAAAAAAAAAAAAAATGACACACACACCAACAAACAACAACAAACCCATGTGTGAAGAAATGTGCCACGTGTAAGTGATCACTTAGGCTGGCTGGCATAATTGTCTCAGGCACTATAACTTGCATAAGTGTAATAGAATGTGAAACTGCATGATGGTAGGACTTGCTGTACATATTGATACCGCTTTTAGCAAATTGTACTCACACGATTTTGTTGTTGTTTTTAATTACTTTTTTATGAACCGCTTAACCTTTTGCAACCAAACTATTGGGATGAAAAACAGTTTTTCAAATCACACTTTTCACTGTTCAAATCACACATCTCATTAATAAGACATGTCTGGAGAGCATTTTGGCAGTCAGTGAAGCATACCATTACCAGCAGTGAAAATCCAGCAATACAAACACAAGACTTGTGCCCCCACATTTGGAATTCACTCCCACAAGACCTTAGACACTGCTCAACACTCATATTTTAAAGCCAAACTGAAAACCTTCCTCTTCTCACAGTATTTCTGCCCCAGCTAATATCAACACCCAGTTTCTGCTACAGGCATGTGTGTGTGTGTGTGTGTGTGTGTGTGTGCGTGTTTCCATTAATACCTTATGTAAATTGTTTTGGTAGGACTGTGCTCTATGTTTGTATAGAATATTGTATTTAGGTCAATATGTATCAATCATGTGAGTGCTCAGGGCATTGATGAGCGCGTGATAAATGTACATTATTATTATACAAAGCTGCATTTTGACCTGCTCCAAGCATTTTAGAAAAAGGGGAGAAAAAAAGCTTACTAGTAGTAGTACCAGATTCTCAGCAGAGGGGACCATAGTTTCTGTGTCTGTGGTAACACACTATTGGTTTGGAATATAGACATGCAGAACTCTGTGTTTAACTCCAATTTTAATTTTGTTAACACCCTCCCCCCTCCCCATCCTTGATAATAGTGTGAACAAATGGAAACAAGTTCTTAAATTTTGATCTAGCCAGTTCATCATTTTTTCTGGCAACTTGTATTTCCCATTTGTCAGTGAAGTACTTAAACCCATTGCATTAGGAACAAACAAGCATTGGTTAGAAATGGAAGTATTACCTTTCATCTAGAATTCTTGATTCTTCAGATGTTTTAGTGAATGGTGAGTTAGTTCTTGGATTTTAACCTCCGGTCAGCCACATAGTGTCTGACAAAATGAGTAACAAAGTACTTGTAGGTTAGTATACGTTATGAACCTTAATGCTATGACCTACGTGTTTATCAACAGTGCATTGTGAAGATTGTTATTCATATCTAGACTTAACTGATGCCAGAGCATGCTCATGTGATTTGTGAATGAAAACCCTTAACAAGCATGCAGTTTCATCTGATAGTCATCATAAATACTGTTAACTGTCCAAACACATACCCTAGGACCTTATCCTTCCAAGTGTTATTTCCGTATTGTTGGGTTGTCTTGAGTATGCATATTACTATGTTAGATAGTTTTCATCAACATGGAACACGCAGACTTAGGAGTGAATTTTTTTTCAAAGAGATTATTAACTGACTCTCATGCTTATATTTAACTTATTTGTCATGTTTGTACTTGCAGTATTTGTATGTTGCACATAATGTGTGCATTCTTCACATTGTACTGTACACTGATCAGTAATCTACTTGTGGATAGTGCGGTCTTATACATCCATGTTGTGCAGTGTGCAGACTGTATTGTAATAATTATAGTGTACATGATACACTTTTGAGTGTATAAGTTGAAAGATGAAGCTGAAAAGTGATGTGTGTTTGGCGACATTGGCATTGTGACTGAACCTTGCATGCTGCATGCAGACACTGGACCAGTGACGAATAAAATGAATACTGAATGTGGGACAGCCCCTAGTGTGTATGTGTGTGTTTATGTATATTATATACTATTTTATACTATTTTTTATTTATATGATCATTATTATTATGAGTAACCTGTAGTTACTGCTTAATATAGATACATGCATAGATCTCAAGCATTTATGATGTGCATTGGCTTGAACTGTAAGGATATATTTATTTGTGTGAAAATTACTGCTGGCAGTTTCATAGATCCTCTTAGACAGATTAAGACTGCAGCTTGCTTGTCACTCCCCCCCCCCCCCCCCCCCCATACCCCACCTGAACACTCCAAAAGAAATAAATACACCCAACAACAGTAACAACTCCCCCCCACCCCCCACCCCAGCAGTCACACCCTGAGTCAGATTGTGTTAAGTTGATGACAGCAGTATTGTGATGAAATGAGTTTACTAATTAGTGATGATCCTAATTTTTTTTAAATATAATTCACTGAAAAGGACATTTTGGCATTTTTGATCATCACAGTCCTTATTGCCATTTTCATTAATGTATTACAAGTTTAGTTGTTGATTGGACCTATTATTATTGTTTTTTTAAAGTCAGTGGAATAGTTTACACCATCTAATGATTTACATACTTTTGTAGAGGTATTCTCTGTATTATTGTGAAGGTGTTGCAGGTGAAAGATATATGTTGCCCTGTTTTATGGATTAGGGAAACAGACTGAGATTGATGTATGTTCTGTGTTGTGTTGCAGGACTTGATGTCCAGAGTTCAGCAGCTGGAGGCACATGTCACCCAGCTGCGTCACATTGTCCTCAAGGGAGACAAGGCCTCTGCTCGCAAAGAAAAGGCGCAGCGACAGTTTGACTTCACCAAGTAAGCTTAATGGATTGGAATATGTTTAAGTGTGCACTGAAGGAGGCAAGGACAAGGTTCATACACAAATTCAAATAGTAATATATGACAATACATTGTTTGTGGTGCTCCATCTTGCAAATGGTGCCCCATCTGGTAAGACAAAGGCATGTTTACAAAGGCATGTAGATGCATGCATGCACATTTAGTGATTTACACACACACACACACTCACACTCACACTCACACACACTCACACACACACAATCACATGTGGATACATCATTTCACACATCATCATCCCTCCCCCCCCCAACACACACACATGCAGATGTGCACACACAAACTAAAATACATGCGTTACCTGTGATGTGTTGGTGGATAATAAAGAAACAACAAATCAGTATTCAGAAGAGAAGAGGTGGGTTTTCAGTTTTGACTTAGAAGGAAGAATTAAGTACTGAGGGTGGTACATATTGGATCATAAATTCTTGCTGAGCTGTCTTACCTACAGTTACCTGCTTTCAGGGAGGTGTCAGTGCCTGTTTGTAGACAGTCCATTCACAACATTTATTTTCTTATGAACATTTAATTCTTTAAAGGTTAAAGTTAGCTGGTGTTTTCGGCCTGTGGTGTGATCCCAGTTCCAAAAATATCAAGTATGATCACTGACCTAGTTCTCACAGTGTTGTAATCTCTTGAGTCCTTTGGGTCTGGGGTGGCTTTCTTAGAGATACTTCAGTAAAATATGTGCTAAAAAAAGGAAGACAGAAAAGAAGGTGCATGTCACACGCAAAGTGAAAATGAACGTTGTGATGCCAGACATGGAGAAATAGAGATAAAAAGAAAGAAAAAAATTACGGTGGTTTGGCAATGAGGTGAAAAGTGACTTGTGTCATAAGATTGACTGCTATAATCAGCAGACACATTACCAAACTCCATTTAACAATTCCCTTCAACTTGCTAAGTGTTTCTCAGGACAGTGGATCATTATAATGTTAATGTGTGTTTTGAGGGCATTATTAGTTTTGTGCATTTGGGTTTGTTTTGGTTTGGAATGTATTTTGTCTGAGCATTTCTTCTTTTTCTAGTGTTTAGTTGAGAAGTACGTGTCTCTGTTTGGAAAAAAAGAAGAAAAAAGTATCCACATCAACAAAAAAAATAAAAAAAATGTTTTAAGATGGCAGGACATCTGTAGCAAAAATGTGCAGATTGTTTTGTTTGTTTCCTTTCATAAAGGCATTCTTTTTCAACCTTTTGTATGTGTATATTCTTCAAATTAGTTGGTCGGAGCAAGGCTGTAATATGTTGCTGAAGTATTTAAAGCCACTGGAGTCTGTTGTTTTGTTTAACTAAAAGTGTTAATTATCGTGAAGTTGCTCTAGAAATCATTTGACTGATATTTCAGTTAAAGTTTGAAGGAAGAAAGAGTTGAACAAAATAAAGCAGGAAACATTTCACAGAGACAATTGCTGAAAGGTTGATTGTTGTGTAACATGTTTCAGCTTCCACACTTATGAAGTATAATTATTATTATTATTAATCACCATTCTCTGCTCTTGAGCAGACCCATGTCACATGTGATTTTGAACAAATGACTGTATTCTTTTATAGCACGTTCTTTAATATTCGCTGAAGTGATGTACTGACAGCACTGCAGGGCTTGACATTATTTCCTACTTGCCCTGGCAAGTAGAGGAAAAATCAACTTGACAGGCACTATTTTTTGGTTGCCCGAACTTTTCACTATACACATTAGTAAGACACCAAAACAAACTAACAACAAAGTTAAACATTTGTCCACAGTTTTATGTCTGTTCTGGAAATTCATTTAACCTACTGTGGTAATTTGCTATTGCTGTTTTAATGCCCAAAATTATTGCTTTTATTTGGCATTCACTTATTTTCAACTTTTGGATCACACTGTTTAGAACCTTAATTGTTATTCAGCCTCATAGACGGAGAACAAAGTTTTCCAGTGCCATGTACATCATATGGTATCTAAAACAACTTGTAAGTGTTTGTTCAAGCTCTGAATATGAATCCTGAGTATATCAAAACCAAACAGAATGAGTTAAAATTGTATTCAGCCATGTTCCATGTAGTTCTCCTGATTTTGCAGGAATATTTATTTTATTTGAACCCGGAATCAAGTAACGGGTTGCACCTAGTGGAGGTCTACAGTTTAACAGATCAACTCCATACACTTGTATAGCTACATTTGGACACAAATGGAAAACGAGCTCTAAATGATAGGCAGTACATAATATTTATAACTTACACACACACACACACACACACACACACACACACACACACACACACACAATAACAAGATTGTGTACTGTAACATCTTACTACCACACAAAACTGAACTAGGCTGACTTTAAAAGAAAGGAGTTGCCTCCTTTCTTAACTATGTTATGAGGTTTTCAAAAAAGAAAGATTTATTCCACCACCAGATTCAGTGTATACTTCTTTTTTTAAAACCTATTTTAGGACACACACAAAAATGGTAACATGCAACTAATTAACTTTTATAAGCAGTTATGTTACTGTGACTGTTACAATAATAATTTAGAAACAACAACTTCATAATATTTTGTTTCTTCCTATGAGAAGCTCATAGGAAGAAACAAAATATTAAGAAGTTGGATTGATATGACTTTCAGAATCAGAAGATCACAGTGCCTGAAAATGTAGGGCATAAATATAAAATGACAGCATGGCACTGCTACCAACTAGGTCTCAGCCACACTGAGTGGTGTAGATCTGTGCATGTCTCTTGTTGGACTGTGCACATGTGAATGTGGGAAAATTGTAAAGCCAACAACTTGACTCAGAATGACAGATAGTCTGCTAGTCGCCCAGAGCAGTGTGTAGGTATCCCCTCCCCTCTGTGTACAAACAACCCTGGCCGCCACACTCGGCAGCCTAGTACAACTTTTCTGGACCTCACAACAGTCTGAGCAACAAATTTTCTCATTGGCTGATCCACAATAAAGCAGCTAATCACATCACATGTTCTTTGTAATGGTGATTAAAATGCTCAAGGGAGATAACTCAACGGACCTGTGGTATCAATGTTTACAAGTGCGAATAAACAAAAGCAGTTTGGTGCATTAAAATGTGAGAGAGGGAGAAGGGTGGGGAAAGGGAGAAAGAAGCCCGGTCGGGCAACTTCACCATGAAGATGGGTTGCCCGACAGCCAGGTCTACTTCCCCCCTGCTGTCCATACATCAGTTTACAGTGTCTCAGCATTTGAAGCCACACATGTAGGGTGCTTGTGTGTTTAGATGTAACTTGCCATATGCACTTTTGGCAGAATGGCCGGGATCTTTTATGTGCTACTGTGCCAGTGTGGTAACACAGGGGTGGAACAAAATAAGAGTCAGCACAGAAAGTTGACCCTGGAGAAAAGAATTCTCCCACCATTCCTGTGGTATATGAACCCATGACCTTTTGATCTGGTGCTCTAACCACTGAGCTATCCCTGCTCCCATGTGAAAAGTAGGCTTACTCCGAGTTGATAAAACTTGATGTATACCTTTAAATCATTAATGTGCAGTCACCATGCAGACTAGGGACATAAGGACTGAACAAAATGTGGTTGCTTGTTCAGCAGATTCAGTTTGACAATACAGATGTGAGATGATGTAAAATTGGAAGGAAAAAAAGTAAAGATGTGTTACCATGGTTAAGGCTTAAGGAACCAAATGAATGGAATGCCCACAGTTACAGGGAGTGGAGCTTTCAGTAGATAACATTGTTGTCCCAAACTTTTGTTTGCTCAGCACTTTCTTTCAGACAGGTGTATTTCTTCATGTGCTGGGCCTATTTTGAAAACATCTCCCGCTGATGAATAAAACCAACACTGCAATAGCATCTTAAACAGAGTGACACTGATTATGAGTAACACAAACTCTAGATACTGGAAAGAGAAAGGAATGGGATTTGTGGTTGTGTGTGACATGAATGATTGTGATTGTGATTTATGATGCACTGATGTGTGGTGACAGGTACAACACTCGTCACGTTGCCCTGAAGCTAGCATACCTGGGTTGGGACTACCAAGGCTTTGTGGTGCAAGAGGATACAGAACGAACCATTGAAGCAGCTCTTTTTGATGCACTCCTCAGAACTAGACTGGTGGAGTCCAGGTACCAACCACATTTTGTTATGATACCACCATAATAAAGTGTTTGTGTGTGTGTGTGTGTGGGGGGGGGGGGGGGGGGGGGGTATATTTGAATACTGTTTGTTTCATTTGTTGGGGGGGGGGGGGGCAGAATCCGAAACAAAGATGACTGCTAGCATTTTGAAACAAGCTCAAAACACAGAAAAAGGTTTCAGTGTCAGCACCTTTTTCAAGCTACAAACAGAAAATACACCACCAAAACAACAGGCTGAGTTGTCAGATTTCTTTCATTTTATTGTTTGTTAGTGTATTATTGTATTATTTGTGTGTTTGTTGCTTGAAAAAGGTGCTTGCATTTAAAATTTACATTGTTTTGTTTGTTCTGACAACTTGGCTTATTGTTTGTTGCTTGAAAAAGGTGCATGCACTGAAAATCTGCATTTGTTTTGTTTGTTCTGACAACTTGGCTTATTGTTTGTTAGTGTTTGTTGTTTGAAAAAGGTGCTTGCATGGAAAATTTGCATTGTTTTCTTTGTTCTGACAACTTGGCTTATTGTTTGTTAGTGTCCATTGCTTAAAAAAGGTGCTTGCACTGAAAATTTGCATTGTTTTGTATTGTCCAGTTAAAATCAGCATTCTTTTTAACCATTTGTGTGTTCAGATCATGGAATGCTTTGTTCAAGTTTAAGATGGTAGCAAAAGTTCAAAAGTTCAGCTCATGTTTAATTTGGTGTGGTGATACATCATCATGTTCAAGTGTTACGTGATACCAAGGAAAAAAATAGTTTCTTCAAGCTCATGTCTTAGTTGAGCCTCATAGGTTGTAAGTGAAAGCTGTCATGTTGGCTTGCATAATTTGCTTAGGCATCATGTGTAATTGTCAATTTTTATTGCCTTTATCCATTTTCGGGGTCATACGTAGAAAGTCACATTTTTGCTTTTTGAATTTGTGTCTTCTGAGATGGTGTTTGTATGTGACTTAGTGCCCAAAAGGTGCGCAAGAAAAGAGGACAGAGGTACTAGAAAATAAAGTTGACAGGATGTGAGTGAGTAATACATTTTTTGAATGAACACATGTGAAGTCATCCACCAGTGAAGGGAGAAGGCAGTGCTGCTCTTCGTTCCTGAGAAATTTGACTTTCAGTGTGATTTGTGACAAAATGTTTTACATTACACATTACAACAAGCCCACATCACTGTGCTGCTAATCATGCAGTTAACTGTGAAAACCCAACTGATCTTACAAGATGTGATCCACATGAGTATTACCAAGTAAACTGTTGTTGTTCTGTGTCACACAGAACAGCATGCTACGCATAGTTTGTTGCAATACATAACGTTCAACATACAGCCAATCTTGAACATTTTTAAATGAGTAAAAATAACACATTTTGAAACATAAACAGTTATTCTTTAATAGAACAATATGTGACAAGGAAGATTTGATGATTTTTTCCCCTCAAATTTAAGCTTTCTTGACATAAACAGCAAATGATGTAAGAAATATGTTGAACATTACTATTTCAACAACATGTACAATGCTGTTTGTTTCTTGATGAAAATGATAAATCAGTAACTTTTTATTACAGTAGAGTATAAAGACACATAACTATTTCCATGTGAACAGTTTTTGCTGCATTAATTTTGTTGTAGTGGATAGCTTAATGTTAAATAGACGACATGGTACTTTGTTTTTCATAACAAAATAAATAATACTATTTAACAAACAAGTAAGTGTTTTGTAAGAGAAAATGGAGCAAGTAAGAGTGAGTGCAACTTTTGCTGCTTTTGGGTGTCACAGGAAAACACACGCAACCTGTCATCCATGCGTTTCTTGGTCATGTTGACTCGGGTGCCTAGGACAAAAATAGTTGAACAGTTAACTTAAAAGTGAAAGAATTAATAATAATAAATAGAAAAAATTGTAATAAATATTACTAATAAAAATCACAGCCAAAGAATAATGCTGTTAAGATCGGCACCTTACATTTTTAGAACTCTGGAAGGCAGATAGGCATGGTCACTATAATTATGTTGAACGTAATTATTTCCACAGCTTGTTTTGTAATCGTAATGTTCAACATCTAACTTGACGACTTTAACCTGCGTAAATTCGAATTGTTTACCATATATGATGATTTGTTTGAAGACGTAGTTTGTAAACAAAACAAACTGCGTTAAGCGCAAGCAAAAAATGTAAAGAGTATGAGCAGAATATACTGTTTATAACCAATCTGCTGTCGCACATTATGATTTCAACACGTACCCATGTTGTAGGAAACTCAGTGATTTTTTTTTTTGGAAGCATCTGAACAAACTTTGATCGACAGCAACAAAAACTCACTCTGTATGCTAACATTCTGATACTTTTAAAAGATTTGGCATATACCAATATAAATACCGTATAACCGGAAGATTTGACTAAATCTCTGATGAACGTTTAAATAAAGTTGAACGTTACGGTCTTCAAAAATATTACCACACATCTTTCGCATATCAGAACGTCTCTTCCATGCGGCCATGTGCTAAAAGCAAATGACCCGGATGTATAACATGGCTGACCGGAAGTAGTGCAAAAGCGCAAAAACTTTATTATTTTCCTTTTGCTTGTTTAATCTAATACGTTGTTGAACGTTATTTATTGCAACAGTTTTATGAAGAATGGCAAAATATATTTTAAAAACTACCCAGACATTTGGCAGTAAAATAAAACATTGGCGCCTGATGCAGTGACGTACCACGTGACTGGAGTAAAGTTTCGATGAAAGAGAAAGCATTCACTAGATTGTCTGCGGATGCTGGTCATGAAACATTTCAGCACCCATAACGTTCGACCGAGGGATATTTCGGAGCCTCTAACTCCAAAAACAAAACTTAGTGATGATCAATTTTATATGCACTGTGTAAAGCGATATCTCCTCTGTGCAAATCGGTGACTGAGGTAATGTTTTGATTCGTCATGTATGTGAATGAAAGCATCGAAAGCACTCACCGTGAGCGTGTCCGTTTTCAAGGGTCGAATTTCGTGGCGCTTTTCACTTTCAAAAAATAATATTTCTCCAGCTGCTCCAGATTTGGAGCTCATATTGTTTCCACTGTGATACTGACCAATTATGAACGCACACACAAAGCAACAACAAGACAAAGTGTTTGAAACAGATTTTATTGACAGTCAAAAATCGGACCCCCCATTTGCGCACCTTTTGGCACTAAGTCATGTATGAATTTGACATGAGACACACTTCTGTATTTTGGTCAGTGTATTATTTGATGATGTTGATTATTATCATTATATACTTACAAAGTGCTTATTATCCACATTCCATTCTTTTTTATTGCGGAAATAAATGCAGTAGAAAGCCAGTATGTCTAAAGGTTGATTGAAAACATGCACATCTGTGGCTTTTTGGAAGTCTCTGACAGTCTTCACCTGTTGGTGGAATTCACCTGTTGAAGGGTATTCCACAGGCTAGGGTTGGAAAGAGTAGCATAATAAATTTAAAAAAAGAGAAAGTTTTGGTAGTTTTCCTTATTTTAATTACCCATTTGTTTCCTTATTTTGAGTACAGATCAGCTCCGGTTGCCTTTCTTTCATTTGTGTGCAAAAACTACAATAGAAATATTCTGAAGGTTTCTGAAATGGGGTTATGTGATTTTAGATGTGTGAGCAAATTGTGTTGTTGGCAAGTTATTACTCTTAATCATGCAGAGACTACTAAATACTACAGAAAAAGATTATTATTTTTTTAAAGTATGGGTTTGGGATTATAACTCCCTTAGCAAATAAACATGGTAAAATGTTTTGATTTGTTGTATATATATTTAAATTACCATTGGCCATGTTACTTTTATTTAGATGATGTATGAGTGTGTTTTTAATGGTTCACATATGAGTGTGTTAAATACTGCTGTTTGTGTTTGTGCAGAGAAACATCAAACTACCACAGATGTGGAAGAACAGACAAGGGGGTCAGTGCTTTTGGACAGGTCAGTAGTTTGGGTACACTGGACACCTGTTGTGGGGAATCAGTGGTGGGATGTGGCATGGTGTCACTGGACACCACTTGTGCACATATTTATACTCCCCGTGGAGGGGGGTGGGGGGTGGGGTATATTTGAAATCCCTGTGTCTGTGTAGCCATCTGTCCAGGTTTTGTTCAGACGATACATTCTGGACTGCCTTTGAAACCAAACATGGTATGGTGATGATCATGATGAGCTGGGTTCCAGGTTGTCATGCAAAAGAATTGGTTTGCTGTCTTCAAGATCAAGGTCACAGTGAAGGCTCATATAATCAAACTATGACTGTTTCTGCTGTATCTTCTGCAGTAGTAATTTTTTGCAATCATACTTTGTTTCATGGGTGGTCATCAAAAGGTAGTTTTGTGAAATATGAGATAGAGTGTTGTGTTCAGGGACATGGCGAAGGTTCAGCATTTTAATTAACATTTGTCCGGACAACCTGAAAAACTGCTGAACCTTTCGTAACGACCCATATATGATTGTCAAATAATACATTAGTATAATTATCACTATTTTCATCCTATTTCTTCACACCCACATCTATAACCCCCCCCCCCCTTCCTCCTTACTCCACTGTGACACCCCCCCCCCACCCAGCCACCCACCCCCCCCTCCACCCCCAACCCACCCCAAACCATGCACAGATATGCATACACACACATGTACACATACACAAGCGAGCACTCATCTTGGTCAGTTTTATGTTGTTCAGTATAACACCTCCCTTTTGTTATACACCTTTTGGGTCCAATCTTTAACTGGCTACACATTTTGATTTTTTTTTTTTTTAAAGAGCTGCTGATGTGACCCCAAACAGCACCCAGAAAGACCAACTGAAATGGGTCTGTTAAAATAGTGTATATGCCAGGAATGTTTGTGACATGGCTGATGGTGTCAGCATATTCTCATAGGTTTGTAATGCTGTCATTTATCACCAGAAAACACCTTAAAGTTAAACACTAACATGACTATACCTTAAGAATTTGAGAAAATATGGTTTCATCATTTCTGGATTGTCTGCAGTGATGACAAATTGTTTGGGGTGGGGTTGATGCCAAACTCCAAATACTGGTTTACGACTTCCTTCAACCACTGCCGTATTTAATTATGCCATAGGTTCCTGAAAACTGTCAGCTAACGAGCAGTTTTTTGTTGGTGCTCAAACAGTAGTAAGTTTGTTAAAACAACTCAAATAAAACAAGGCGTGTCATTTACAGCTGCCAACAAAGTTTACACTAGCACATATAAAACCACAATTGTTTGAATCAAGACAGAACTTTCTTTTACCCGCAGTGGATGTGTCTCATGTTTACGTGCGTGCTTGGGCGCTAGGTTGCTTCTACAGCCATATCAGTACCCAAACCTTTCGGAGGGCGCTGACCGTGTCGGTGGACAGCTGCGCGGAGATAAAGAGTGCCCCTTCAGTGGCGTAACCAAATCTGGCAGAGTTTGGAGGAAGGTGCCGGAAAGCGATGCTTGGTGTGTGGGTTGATGCCAGTTGTTTGTGATATTGACTACAAATGTGACATGTCCGTTTGATGGCAAAGAGCACATTTCCAATGAAAACCTGATTATTTGTAGTTTTGCAGTAAAAGTCTCAGAGATCATCTTTGTTTTTTTAGAGTAAATTAAAAATAAAACGGTATAGTCAGTTTCCATTTATAGTTATACTTGTAACCTTTGTGACACAGCAACTGCATTAGGTTCAGTACAATCTGATATCCAAAATCATTACCCCCTACCGCACACTCCACACCCTGTTCTCCCTGTATCTCCTGTATGAAGAAACGAAAAAATTAAATGAAGGCTAATAGGAATGGAGAACTGAAAAAGATGGAGGTTTTATGAAAGGAATTGAAGGAAGTAAGAGAGGTCCAGGTCATTGAAAGCACCTCTATATAAACTCCTGTCATCACAGTCAGGAGACTGGAATGGGTCAAACACACCCTGTCTGCTGTTTACCATTTTTATAAGGGAAGAAATGCCAAAAGGTTTATGAAAGTGAGATGAAAAGCAAAAGAAACATTATGAAATAGCTTTGAAAAATATGTTGGGGAACCAGGGAATTGGGGAGAGGAATTTTATTGCATCACAAATGTGATAAGTTGACAGTTAAGCTGGTTACCAGTCTGCTGCGCTGGTTAAGATTCTGTTTGTATCTCTGTGAAAATGTTTTACGGATGTTTTACGCAGCTGCTGTTGACAGTGTTTTAACTTTTGGAATGACTTGCTGGGGTGGGAATGCATCCAAACAAGGCAAAAACAGACTTGATGAAGAAGGCGGGTGCGGTGGTTGGGAAAAGGCATGGAAGCATAGACACAGCTCATCTTGGCTGATGAGACACACCCACTCAAACCTGAATTTGACAATAGACACTCAGGAGTGATAGGTAGTCAACACACTACCTACAGTCATTCATTTCAAAAGCTATTCGGACACACAATCAACAAGTAGGCAAGTACACACAACACACATACCAGGTGGAGGCACTGACAGGGTGGGGATAATATGGAGGAATGTTTCACTTTTAATTTCTGCAATGGGTTAATAAACTTGTCTTGTACTTTTTGTATTCATGCAGAATCTCTCTCTAGTAGTATAGACCATTCCCATGAGAGGAAATTTTAGAGTGCGCTACCCCTGCGTAAGGCGGAAGTTTGTTGACTGGGACATTCTGGCGGCTATGTTAGGCCTACTGGGCATCGCCTGAGCGAAGATAGTTTATATCAACCACAATATTAAAAAATAACTACCATGAGGGATACTGTGTGTGCTGTTTGAACTACAAAGGAAAGGAGATGGAGGGACGTGAATTAAAGTTGCACAGATTAACTGCCGAAACAGAAACTACGGAAAGTTAGGTGGTCACTGCTTGATGAAAACTGGTCAAAAAAGTGACAGAGTGTTTGCCACTATAATCCGCACAGCTTTGTTTTATACTACTTTATTTACTTTATTTTGGACAGAATTCTTTTAGTATCCTGATGCTTTTAAAAACTGGTGTGGGGGTGTATATTTAAAGAGGATTCACAACAAAAATCACCAAGCCTATGTGCTAGTATTACTATTTCTATGCTACTGACCTGTGGCCTATCAGCAGTGTGCCTTTAATTTATTTTGTAATTTTTAATTTGTAAATCCTGACCAAAATCTCCTGTTGGTGCATGTATGCCAGCTGTGTGTGAGTGTGTTTGTGCCTTTATATGGCAGATTGTAAGTATAAGGTTTGAGTGAGGCAGTGGTGTTGACATTTGCTTTCCACTGACAAGCACACATTTAATTATTTTTTTTCTGTTTAAAAAGCCTGGAGTAGTTCAGAATATAGCTTTTTATATTACACGCACTGCTACTTACTAACTTAGTGTAAGGAATGTGGCCTGAGTTTTACCTTTTGACTTCTCACTTCATTTGTTTTCCAGTCAAATTATTAACATTTCTTTAAACTTTAAGAGGTCTTAATCCAGCAGTATACATTACAGCAATATACAGTTTATATCTCTACATATAGTGCTTTTTAAGAATCAAGAATATTCATTTGTCCTCTGTAAACACAGGAAATTCAGATTATGGCCACAAGCAAAATAAACATAAATGATAATAAATACTGAAATAGTGTAGGCCTAGTGCATTAACTATTGATCACACACACACACACACACTATTAGTGTTACTGTGTGTGTGTGTATATATATATATATAGATATATATAGATATATATATGACTTAGTGCCAGAAGGTGCACATGCAAGGGATTATGCACTTCAGTTGAAAATAAAACATTGTTGAAAACTGTTTTTATTTGAAATGTTGTGTTGTGTACATGCATGGATGACTGAATATATAGTACAGATAATTTCAGCAACCAGGCTGGGTACTTGTATTTCTAGTAAACAGTTCAAGTCCCTGGCTTGTAACGTACAAAACTGAATGCAGAAGCAGACAAATATTGCCATACATTACATAATTTCAAAATAAATGGGACAAGAACTATAGGTTCATCTAGTAGAGTAGCAGTGTTCGCTGATATTGTATGGTGTACATATTCATCCTTTCTGAGAATTTATATAGACAAACTGATAGGCAATGCCATTTGTTAAAATGCAAGTTAGGTTGGCTGTTGATGAATTCACTTTATGAATTAATTTATCAATGCTGGTAGCCATGTGTGATTATTTATGTCACTTATTGTAAGTTGAACATTTTCCTCTCTCCTTTGAGCAGCTGTGCTCACTGTCTTTGAAGGAATCGCTAGTCAAGCAGCTTAGGATCACATTCAAAAGACTCATAACTTGAGTCTGACATTGTGGGGTGTGTGTGTGGGCTAATTTTACAAATAAACATATGATTTTAAATGTACTCTTAGTTATTAAATTATACTTGGGATGTGAATTGATTGGACCAGATTGTATCATTAGTTAGGGTGGGGTCTTCAGTGCTGCATTTATGTGTAATACTTGGTTGTTGCAACAACTATTATGAGTTGTGCCTGTTTCTGTGTGTGTTTAGTGTGAGTACAGCAGCTGTTTACCTGTGTGTTTAGTGTGAATATGCCTGTTGACCTGTGTCTTTATACTTTTGTCTATTCTTATTCTCTCTCTCTCTCTGGTTTATATTTCATTTTCATCAGTATTTTTTATTTACGTTTACTTCTACATTTTCTTTCTTTGTTGTTTTATATATATATTTGTTTTACATTATTTACTCTTTATATTCTTCTTCTTCTTCCTCCCTCTCTCTCTCTCTCTCTCTCTCTCTCTAAATGATGCCTGTAATTTTATATTTACTCATCAGTAGCTTAGTAAGGACTCGTCGTTAAGACAGGTTTTTGACTGAACCTAAACTATAATCCTTGTAAAATGAAGTTTTTGAGTTTGAGTTCTCTCTTCTTTCTTTTTTCTCCTTTTTGAAGCCTGTCTAATGAAATTGCTCCACATTGTGGGAAAATAAATTATGATAGATTACAATGGAAAAGTTCTGCCCCTGACCAGCTGTCCATTTTCCTTCACCCATATTTTTTAATCTAAAACTTAATGGTCGTCAAGTGAAATGACCATGCACTCACTGCTGTTGAATGGTAGCCAGAGACGTCCCAGTCAGCAAGGGGCGATACTCATACCAAACTCGCACCTCGCTCATGGGAGTGGTCTGGCTGTTAGATAGGTCCAAATGGACCAAACGCTACTATCCTTGAGTATTAAAGTTTTTGAGTTCTCTCTCTCTCTCACACACACACATGCACAAACACAAACATGAAGTCATGCTGACAAAAATAACCCATTGTACATATTATAATAACTATAGTACTCAATGTTCTTTGTCTCATTGAAGTTGCCAGCAGGGAGAATCCTGTTTCTTGCCTCATTTGGCACCAGCAGTACTGCCCAAGAAACGGTTGCAAAGCTCCAATGTATACAGCCCAGTTAAGTTCACAGAGTACCAAAGGATATATCCATTACGACACCCTCGCACCCCCATTGCCCTCCTTTCCTCTTTGATTTCATGCCCCCATATTTATCCCCTTCCCTTCCCCTTGGTTAGGGTTTGATTTGAAAAAAAAAACATACTTAAATCATACACATGCAATCCATAGTCGTCATGCCTTTCAGTATGTTACAGTATAATGCACTCAGTGGGGTAAATGTTCACTTGGTGATTGTATCTTACCTACTGCTGTCATTTTGTGTGTATGTGTGTGTTTCTTTTATTGCAGGTAATTTCTCTTGACCTGCGCACTAACCTGCTGAAAGGGCCTGGTGTTAAAATCAAAGAAGGTGGCACTGCCCATCTCCGTCAAGGTACTATTATCTTCCACATCATTCTCTTGACTTCACCTCTTTTCTTTTCCTTCATTTCATACATGCCCTTCTGCAACTTCATTGTTGTTTTGATCAGTTTGGACAGTATTGTCGTTGAAAATTAAACTTAAACCTTGTCAAAACATGTTTTGTGCGAGGTCTTTCAATTTTTGTATGACTGTTCATTTGATGACCTAGTGACATAAGTAAGCCAATTTTTCAAACTGAGGAAAAAACAATCCATACATATATCATATTAAAGAGAACAACAAAGAGGGTGCATTTGCCAAATTTCATGCCTTTATCTGTAATAGGTTCTGAGATATAGGTTCTCAAATATCAACACCTTTAGGTGTTTTATGTGTATTTTACAAAATGCCATCTTTGCATGCCTCTAACATACAAATGATCATTCACATAACCCTGCAGCTGCTGTTTTTAGTAGTTGCATTTCATAGGGGGGGATTTTCTTCTCCAGGGTCAACTTTCTGTGCTGACTCACATTTTGGTAGCTGTTCCACCCTGGTAGCATATAAAAGATCCTGGTCATTCTGCCAAAAGTGCAGGTGACAGGTTACAGCTAAAGACACATACTCCCTACCTATGTAGCTTTGAATGAAGTGAGACTGTAAACTAGTGCATGGTTGAACGGTGTATATAGAACTTGCACCAAGATGGCAGCAGGTTCATGTGGGACCAGCCATACAACCACCAAAGAGCACTATCAGTACACCACTTCCATGGCTGTTAACAGTACATGCTATAAAAGGATACAGTCACTCATTCAGAATCAGTGAGCCGGTTTGGCCTAGCGGTAAGGCGTTAGGCTGGTAAGCGGAAGGACCTCAGTTTGATACCACTTGGGCTCTCCTTTCTCTTCAGAAAGGTTGTGGTTTGTGGACACTGTCTTGTGACTTTGTCCGTCACTTCCTACTGAAACATTAAAATGGCTCTCATCGCTGCCCATCTTAATGCAGGAATCATTCTGGTGGTGACAGTGTAGCGATAGGTATATAATCTCCCTCTTCCCAACCTCCATACCCCCTTCCCCCCTTCTCCCCGTCCCTAATAAGCCTCATGGTTTCTGTGGACGTTAAGCTCCATGTTTACTTACTTATTCAAAATCACATGCAACATGCGCAGTGAGTCTGCTTGAGGGCAGAGAATAGTGCTATATAAAAGCATTGAATAGTAATAAAAATAATGTCTATTGTAGCTGCTTCTCAATGTCACATGTATATATTAAATATTATATGTACGCAGATTGAACACGAGCAAAATAAAAGAAAAGGGAAAATAAGTCAGTGGATCTAATACATAATACTGGTGTATTATGTATTAGATCCACTGACTTATTTTCCCTTTGGAGAGATGGAATACTGATTCATCACAGCCTTAGCCAGTGTGGTTGGAAGTAGTTGTTTATAAGAGAAACAGAAATGAATTCCTCAGAAGCATAAATAATTACAAAATGTGAAATGAAGCTCAGATCTCTTTTAATTTTTATTTCACCTACTCGGGTTGCAGATGAGTGGTCTGCTCACCAAAGTAGTTACATTCCTGACGTGTGAACAAGTGTGTTTTAAACCTTTTACTTCCATGGTTCTTTAAAAAAAAAATCTGGTATATAAAATGTAAATGTTCTGCTCGATTCTGATTTATGGGGAATGGTAAACTACATGCCCAGAAGTTTGAAGCATGCCAGTATTTAAGAAAAGACCGTCGCATGATGTTGTTCAAACTGTGATCGGCAGACAACAAATTCACTTCAGTTGCATTCAGTCAGATGTCAGCTGCACAAAAATGTAGTTATGGCTGCGTCGGACAGTGATTTAGCTGTCACTAAAACCGAAAACGTATAACCGCGACATACTGCTGGAATCTGCGGGGGTCTGCCATTTCCGTTGCATGGGAACTGTTACAAAAAATAATTCTGCGTCAAATGGCACACCATTTTAAAGAGCAAAAATTTGTCTTTCAAGTGATATCAAATTGAATGATTCATGCATGCTTTCCCAGTGCAAATTTTTAGGTAAAAATGAATGTAAGTTTTAGCTTGTTTTTTACTTGCAGAAAGAAAAAAACAGAAACTTAACAAATTCTGTACCCCATTAATCTATGGGAATTTCACTGTTTAAAAATAGTAATGTGATGTCTGTCCATTATTCTTGTAAGAGTCCCAGGGTGGTTTCATGCATTTCTGCCTGTTAATGTCAGAACCACGCTTCAGAACCATGTTTGTTAGAGCTCTCTCTAAAGTCACAATACATCCTTCGGACAAAAAATAAGGGCATGTTCAGGACATGAATTGTTTTGCATCATGGTAATTACTGACAGATTGCACAAAATAAAACAGATATGACGAGTTGAAAATGAGCAATTTTTACCATGTGATGGCAATGTTACACAGAGCTAAAGAGATGCTGGACCTACCTACTTAAAGGCAATGGTGCATTTCTCAATAAACTATGTGTTGTATTAAATTTAAAGAGTGTATTAAAAACTATTATGGGTAAAATGCATTCAGCAAGAAAGTTGGCCATTTGAGCCAGAGTGATGAAAAGTCACCTTATTGAAGGGCTTGATGATCGTAATAAATTATCCTTGTTGTTTTTGATCAGACTGGGCTGACTCTTGGTATGTTTCACACCTGTATTGCTGCAGCGTGTTAAAGACTCCTGTCATTCTGCAAAAAGTGTGTCCATGCATATGGACTCTTCCAGCCCCTACGCTGTGGATGTGGGCCATACCCTCTCTCTCTGTCTTGCTGTTTTGTAGTGAAGAGCAAGTTGCTGGTAGATTATTTTCAGAGAGGTCGCTTTGATAAAAAAAAAAACACAAAAAACACACACACACAAAAACAGATAAGTAAGCTAATAAGGAAAGGCTGGCTTTGTGGAGTGGATGCCAAAACACATGAAAGGTTGAACAGAAGGCTGATTTATTTTTAATTAGTCCAAAACATGCACCAGTATTTAGTGAAAACATCTGTTTCAAGCAACAGACAGATAATACACTAACAGATGATAATAGGAATGAAATTTGAACTGTGTGAGCCATTGTGTAGCTGTCAGAGAAATGTAGAGGTAGAATCAGTTTTAGTACATTATCTCAACTCTGTCTGATACTTGAAAAACATGTGCATGTTTTTTAATTAAAAGAAGCGTTCATTTTAAAACTGTTATGTGCTTTGATCTTGTTTTAGAATTGCTAGCAGACAATTATTTTCAGTTTAAAGTAGTGGGTCCATTGTCTGGTATTGTATAAATTGTACAGCCGATGAAGAAATTGATGCCATCTGGATTGGAGAGATGAAAATTTAATTATTTTATGTTTTGGAGCTTGAATTTTTTGAGATATTATCTTATGTCCATCATCACACACAGCATACTGATTCTTCACACACAGCATGCTTTACCCAAATCTTATTGTAACCTCTGAGCTAACAAAAACATCCTGAAATGGTGATTATCAAAAGCAGCAAGCAATTTACACCGTAAATCTGGCCTTGAGAAAATCAGACCAGATATGTTCTAGCTGATTTGCTAATTGAGTAATCATGAAAAATATTAGGTTGCTATCTTCAAGGTCACAGAGGTATAATCAAAATGTGACTGTTTCAGTTATATCTTCTGAATTAATGATTCCTTTTGCAACCAAACTTAATTTGATGTAGACCATCATAAACCAAAATGTCCAATGAAAATATTGGATTGCATTGTTCAAGGTCAAGGCCACAGCAGGGTCAAAATTTCTATAAATATTTGTCGGTATGAGATGTTCTGAACCGCTGAACCTTTTCTAACCAAACCTGGTATGGTGATGCATCACCATCAGCCAGAGTGTCCTGTGAAAGATTGTTATGCTATTACCAGTGTTAATCCCTGAAGACAGGCTGGGTATGTCTGATGTCTGGGTATGTCTGGAATCGTATGACTGTCATTTCATTCCCATTTTATATTTCCTCTCTTGTTTTTTTGCATAGTCCTCTTGCTCTTTCTGTCTTGTCATTTTTCTGCTAATGGTCCATTCTCCTGACTTTTTTCCAGAAAATTCTCAAACCTTTTTCATTAGGAGTTGGACTTTTTTATATAGCTCTTGTTGAGCTGCTAGGAGATGATAGTTGGTAGGTGGTATGTGCATCTTGCTGCCATATGGCTTTGGTATTTTGCCATTATGCAATTGTATAATGTTTTTTAGATTTTGTTGTTGTTTCTGTGTATTTCTTTTAAAAAAATTATTTAAAAAATCTTTAATCTGGTATTCATAAAGTCAGTGAAATGGTCAACAGTACCAGTATGTCCAAGCCTTATGTGCTCTTTTAAAAGGAATAATACTGAAGGGAGTAACACTTTGAAAATTTGTGTTATTTGTATATGTTTCATGTTTGTGTAGGGATTGGTGAGAAAGGGTTTATATGTGAGAAGTTTTTAAGAGTATTTGCTTTTGACAGAGTTTGATCATCCTGAAGTAACCCTGTGGGGTCGACAGGACATTAAAATCCTGTTACTAACTATTCAAGGTCATGGTCACAATGATGGCTCATATAATCTAAATATAGTCTTTTCTACTATGTAGCTGCTGATTCTTTTGTGTGCAAACTCAGTTTGATGGTACATCATCGTAAGGCATGTCTTGTGAAAAGATTGAATTCCTGTGTTCAAGGTTAAGGTCACTGTGATGCTGCTACTTCATTAAATGTAAATCATATATTTTCTATCCCACTGATACTGTTGCAAGCAAACTTGGTGTGTAGACGTATTAGCAATGGCCAGACCAAGTGCAAAAATGCAGGCATGTATGTATTGTATACTGACATTATCTAGGCACTCAACAGGTGGAGTGGGTGGGGTGTACTTTGATGCACATGGCGACATACAATGTTTAACATCAAACTACTACTACAGTACTAGTAAATGCTTGTAGTATTACAGGGTTCGCATGGTCTTTAAAGGTCTTTGAAAGTTTGGGAAAAATGGGATAAGCTTTTCAAGGCCTTGAAAGTCTGTGAAAACGAAGTGGGGTCTGTGAAAGTTTGTGAATTTTGTGGTCTTCAGAGCACTAGGGAAGAACTATCAGCTTATCAGTCAGAAACTGCATTTCCCAAGACCGAACAGCAGTTTAAACAAAAACAATTGCTGTGCAAAATCAGAAAGAACGCACTTCCTATCAGTTTTGATTGATAAAGTGTTGGCCATCAGCTACAGTAAGGGTTGCGCCCCTTTACTAGATGTGTGGAAGAGTTGCGTACCTTCATGTTGCTTTTCCACGCCATATCGCAAAGGTTTGTGAAAAGTTTGTGAATTCTGAAAGGATTTTTCTGTACGAACCCTGTATAATTAGTTGGAGTGTGCATCTAAACTGTAACTAATAGGTTTTGCTTACAGTTTAAAAGACCATCTGAAAGCTGAAAGACCATCTGCATGATTCAATACCCCTCTCAGCCAGCCAGCTCAACAAGGTTACGTGATTCAAAACCCCTCTCAGCGAAACAGCCCAATGAGGCAACATGATTCAAAATCTCTATCAGCCAACCAGCCCAGTGAGGCAACATGATTCAAGACCTCTGTCAGCCAACCAGCCCAATGAGGCAACATGATTCAAGACCTCTGTCAGCCAACCGGCTCAACAAGGCTACATGATTCAAAACCCCTCTCAGCCAACCAGCCCAGTGAGGCAACATGATTCAAGACCTCTGTCAGCCAACCAGCTCAACAAGGCTACATGATTCAAAACCCCTCTCAGTCAACCAGCCCAGTGAGGCAACATGATTCAAGACCTCTGTCAGCCAACCAGCTCAACAAGGCTACATGATTCAAAACCCCTCTCAGTCAACCAGCCCAGTGAGGCAACATGATTCAAGACCTCTGTCAGCCAACCAGCTCAACAAGGCTACATGATTCAAAACCCCTCTCAGCCAACCAGCTCAGTGAGGCAACATGATTGAAAATCTCTGTCAGCCAACCAAGGCTACATGATTCAAAACCTGTCAGCCAACCAACCCAGTGAAGCAACATGATTTGAAATCTCTGTCAGCCAACCAGCCCAGTGAGGCAGCATGATTCAAGACCTCTGTCAGCCAGCCAGCCCAACAAGGCTACATGATTCAAAACCTCTGTCAGCCAACCAGCATAATGATTGAGGCATAATGATTTAAAATCCCTGTCAGCCAACCAGCCCAACATGATTCAAAACCTATGTCAACCAACCAGCCCAACAAAGCAATTTGATTCAAAAACCCTCTCAGCCTACCAGCCCAGTGAGGCTACATGCTTCAAAACCGCTGTCAGCCAACCAGCCTATTGAGGCTAAATGATTCAAAACCCCTCAGCCAAGCCAACCAGCCCATTGAAGCTACATGATACAAAACCTCAGTCAGCCAACCAGCCCATTGAGGCTACATGATTCAGAACCCCTCTCAGCCAACCAGCCCAGGATGCTACATGATTCAAAACCCTCTCAGCCAACCAGCCCTGCTAGGCTACATGATTGAAAAAACCCTCATTGAGGCTATATGATTCAAAACCTCTCTCAGCCAACTATCACAACAAGGCTACATGGTTAAAACCTGTTAGCCAACCAGCTCAACAATGCTACATGATTCAAAACATCTATCAGCCAACCAGCATTTGCCAACCAGCCCAACAAGGCTAACTGATTCAAAACCTCTATCATGCAACCACTTTTTCAGTCCAGTGAGGCTACATGATTCAAAACCCCTCTCAGCTTAACAGCCCAATGAGGCTACATGATTCAAAACCTGTCAGCCAACCAACCCAACAAGGCTACATGATTCAAAACCTGTCAGCCAACCACCCCAACAAAGCTACATGATTCAAAACCACTATCAGCCAACGAGCCCAGAGATACAACATGTTTTAAAGCCTCCTTGGCCAACAGCCCAGACAAACAAGCTACATGATTCAAAACCCCTCTCTGCAGACCAAGCAGCCCAAAGATGCTACATGGTTCAAAACCCCTTTCAGCCAACCAGACTAAAGACAAGCTACATGATTGTAAAACCCTTCTCACTCAACCAGGCCAAAGGCAAGCTACATGATGACTGTTAAAAATTCCACTTAGTGAACCAGACCAGACACAACACAATGTACATGACAGATTTTAAACCACCTGTCACTCAGCCAACAGACCAGATGCAGTCCCATGATTAATTTTAAACCCCCTCTAAATGAACCAGCCGAAGACCAGCTGCATGATTTATAACTCCTCTCAGTCTACCAGCCAGCTTGACAACTGTGTACCAATGTGATGATATCTGCTATTTCGAATGTAAAAACAAAACTCTCTTTTGGCAGGATACTGTAACTAGCAGATTCTCAGATGACTCCCTCTCTGGATACAAGCATATGCACAGATGATTTTCTCAGTCTGTTTCTCTCTCTCTCTCTCTCTCTCTCTCTCTCTCTCTCTCTCTCTCTCTCTCTCTCTCTCTCTCTCTCTCTCTCAGCCTCTCTGTATGTCTGTCTCTCTCTCTCTCTGTCTGTTTGCTGTTGTTGTTGGCATGCTGTGTTCCCAACTGTCCAGGCTGAGTGAGTGGACATTGAGATGTTTGAGTGGCTGGGGTGTTAGCTGTGGCCTCTCCATGCAGGAATGTTTGTGTGTGGCTCACAGTTGTACAACACTGGGATAGAGGGGGCACCCTGTGCCAGGCCCACAGTAGCTTTGAGCATGGTAGCAACAACCCCACAACAACCTTGGGGTCTGTGTCTCTAGGAGGCTGTGTTGGCCACCTCTCTTCACCCACTGCATAGCTTGCATGCAGGATTGCTTCCTATGTTAGTGTTGTTGCATGGTGTCATGCAAATACGCTCAGTAAGAGGGGTGTAGAAACTAGAAGGGCAGGTGGAGCTCTCTAGCTCTGTCTGCTCCTGAACCCCCCTCCCCACACACACCCTCAGCACCTCCCCACATACAACCTAATGCGAATATCTCCATCTTCCAGTTTCTGTATCTTAACTTTTTCACCACTGTCTGCCTTTGTATGTTATACTTCTTCCACCCCCACCCCCCCTGCCTTACACACATACACACACACGAAATGATTTTGCATTATAATGAGTATGCCTGTATGCCTGTATACTCTGCCACCCAACAAAGTTGTCTTACCTGTAAACCTTGGAGACAGTGTCTTCTTCTGGTTCAGGCTTTATTGAATGTTTGTCTGGATGATATTTTCTGAATGATCCAACCTTTTGTAGCCAAGCATAGTAGGATGATACATCACCATGAGCCAGAGTGTCATGCAAAAGGATTTGTTTTGCTATTACTAAGGTCAAGTTCGTACTGAGGGCACATAGAATCATAGTGTGATTGTTTCTGTTGTATCCTCAGAGCTGGTGATCATTTTGCAACCAAACTTAGTTTGATGGTGCATTATTACCGGAAATAAAGATTGGATTTGAGTGTTCAAGATGAATGTCACAGTGATGGTGCAAAATTGTATTGAATGTTTGTCAGTGATACCATTTCTGTACCACTGATATCTTGGCAACCATGCTAGGTGTGTGATTGTCTGGGGAGACTTTTGTTTTAAATTCATGTATAGTGTTTATTAAACACAATTTCTTTTTTTTAAACGGGGGGGAGGGGGGGTTATTTTTATATACTCTGCATGATTATGTTCACATAAATTCACAAACCTGTTTTTCTTTTGCATTGATGAATACAAATAATAAAAAAGAAATAGGGGCATTAATTTTGTGTTTCAGTGATCCATCCTTTCCGCTTGAGGAGTGTTGGTGGCTTAACAAGCTGTGCTATTCAGCCTATTTATTCCTCAGGTCTGATCTATAGAGATTGTCACTTTTAATTTTGTTTTAGCAGCTTGCAACAGTCATACTAATCAACAGCTTCAACAGACCCAAACCATGCTATCGTTCTCAGGTGAGACAACAACAGAGATCCGCTATGTGCACATCCTCAACAAAGTATTGCCACAAGAGGTGCGCATCTTGGCCTGGGCACCTGTAGAAGAGTCATTCAGCGCCAGGTAAGACTTTGCAGAAGCAACTAGTTGATGAGTGTACATTGCAAAGAGGGACAGTAGTGACAGTCATTCTTACAGTAGTTTTCCTAGAAAATGGGGCCCACATGGATGTGGCTGGATAATGCTCAATTTGTTGCACCATGATCGTTCAGTGTAGAAAGAAAGAAACCTAAATTAGAAAGCTTGACCATTTTTATTTTTTATTTTCCAAGTGATTTTGAATATTTTTGAAATATTATTTTTCTGGCTTTTTTCACAAAATTATGTGATTATTGGTTCCCTCACATCTCCAAGACTATTGCAGCTATTGCAAGCAAACTGACAGGTTTTACTTTTAGATGCCTTGTTTTACAACTGGTAAAATCAGCATGTAATAGCTTAATTATATCGTAAACATATAGGTGGTTTTGTGCACCCAACATTTAGTGGAAAATCCTTGCCTATTTGGTTGACAATAGCACCTTCTTGTTGGAACATATAAAGGGAGAGAACTCCTTTCCTTTGATTTGCATGGTCTCTGCAAAAACAAACAGAAAAGACAGCAAAGTGTAAAACTAAAGTATTCTTAGCGAGAGAAGTTTATGATGAAACATTTGAACAGAACTACCAGACTTGGGAGTTATGTTGAGTTTTGTTGTTGTTGCCATTTTAGATTGTACATGAATGTTGTGGATGACTAATTATTCAGTCACACTTTATCTAAAAACGATGTTCTGCAGTTTTATTTCATGCCATTAGTTTTTAAAGTGCCTGGTCCTGTTTTGATTGTCATAGAGTGACATTCTTTTTTCTTTTTACCTAATGTATGCCCAACTATCATGTTCAGTTTTATGATTATATTCATTAAACTGAGAGAACTACATGAAAAAGAGTGTAAGTACATAAACTGCTCAAAATTTCCCCAGCATATGGTGTGCACGAAGCCAGGCAGTAAAAGGGTTAAATTGCTACATTTCACTGCCATGTTCACTTCACTGTATCTCAGAATCTACTTGCTGACTTGATAGATATTGTAGATTGCTTCCAAGCAGTCTCACACTTGTCGAAGTAATTATCATTTTGAAACCCATTCCAAAAGTAATTAATAATCAATAAAAAATATATCTTAAGATGCTATATGTAAGACAGTTTTCAGATATTGTTAGTTCATGAGCATAACACAAATGAACAGAAACAGATTTGTGTGAAAACTGTATGAGATAATATCAGATCATTAGTGCCCTACCTGGGGGTAGAAATTACTGCCAGTAAACAAACTTGGTGTGGTACACTTTGTAGTTCCCAGGTAGCACAGAGGTGGTTTGGAAGGACAGTCTCTTTTCTCTTCAGTCCTTTCTTGAAATACACCATACACACTTTGCTTGAGTACTTCTTGGTGGTAAAAGGAATTGGCTCTGGGACTGAATGAATGAATGAATGAAAATTTATATATAGCGCATAAAAAACTTCCACACAAAACCTTGCATGTTCACGGCGCCAGATACACAAAGTGCATACATCTAAGCTCTCGCAAGCTAAAACTACCAAAGGACACTCATACCAAAAGGTACAAACAGCTCCTACCCACCCACCCTTTCCTGAAAGGAACTAACTATACATAGCAGTTAAATGTGAAAATATATACAGAGTTACAAATAATGATAACAGAAAAAAGAAGATGAAAAAAAATCACATGCACGTGCACACACACACAGAGTAATTATGGGAAATGTCTGCCTCTCAGCTGAACATCCTCTCAGTCCTAGATGATGGGGGGGACATGTCATTCCAGAACTAGTTCAGTATGACAGACTCCATGAAGTTCAGAAAAGGCTTGCCAGGATGTAGGCATCTTCGATTGCCAGGATGCAGGCATTGCAGGTAGTCATCTGCATGAAATGAAAGAATGGTCCATTTCATGACCTTCTGTCTGCAACCATAGAGATCGAGCAGCTGATCTTGTCAACACCACCTAAACAAAAGTGGTCTATGAAATAAAAATAAAAACTTACTCAATCTTTTTACAATACATTCACCCCAGTTAAAACCAGAATTCTAGTGTGTGTGTGTGTGTGCGCGCGTGCAAGCGTGTGCGCACACTATATTTAGCCTCTTCCCATGCTGTCTGTGGGTGTGCAAGTTTTAATTTTGTAACTGAATGTTTTGGTTTTGAATGTTTGTCATCTGAATGTTTGCTCTTTTTGTTTGATGGTGTTCTTTTTTCTTTTTCATTTACTGTTGTTTGGTTTTGGACCTGCATCCAGTATCAGTGTCACTTACAGCAGGTAGTCCAAAGTGCTCTCAGCAGCATTCCGCTTAACTAAGTTGGTCTAGTTTTAGCGATTTTCATTGAGGGATTTCTTGTTTTTTTTGGATCCAATCTCAGTCAAAATTACTGTTGAGAAAAGCTTCATGTCTCGTCTTCCTAACTGTGTTGTTATGTTTATTATGCTTTGAAAAAGAATGTGAAAATTCACCCCGATCTCGGCTGCCTTCTGTCAATGATGTGCATAGGCTGCGAACACCGCTCGCTGTAAGCAGTTTTCAGACGCGGAGTGTTGGATGTATGCTAGTCCAGCCATGATGAAATCTATATCAATCAAAAGTGCTGTTGCTAAGCTTTCTCTCCATATCCATTATGGCTGCCTTCGACAAGCAGAAGTCCTGAATAAAGTTGTTTGAAATGTGTTTAACGGATTTTGTACTATTTTTAGACCACGGAGACACTCATAAAAAATATCAGTAGAAAGATCAATCTTTCTGCTTCAAAGTTATACTAAAATAAGAGTTCAAAACTATTCATCCGTCCAACACTCAGCCGCCGAAACGTGATAACAAAGAGATTTTATTACCACAGCCGCATGGTCAGCTATGGCCGCTGAGGCAACCGCACAAGCGATCGTGCGTGCCAAGTTGGTGGATTCTCCACTATCAGAGTGTTCTACATTGCATGTAAATGATCTTGTTGATGAGTAAAATTATTAATCTTTTTCTTGAAAGCCAGATTAAGCTGTCAGACGATTGCTTCTGTCAGTAAAAATGAAAAATGAAGCGGTCTGTGAACGATCGCAAACATGGGTGAGAGCTGGTTTGGGTGTCGATAGGATGATTGACAAATTTATTTGTAAACAGCAATTTTAGCAAACCTTTCTAATAATGACAATCTAGGAGAGGCTTTATTGGTAATATCCAAGGAGACAGTCGGAAATTCCTGGGACATTTCAAGTGCCATTTTGGGCCACAAATATCATCAGAATCACTCAAACAGATCTAGCCAATGAAGCCAATATTTGCAACAAAAGTGACTGATTCAGTCCGTAAATGGGTGAGTGGATCAATTGTTTTACTGACATCAGCACTCAGGAAGCCTACAGGTTACTCAGAAATTAGATCTAGATCAAATGTCTGAAAGGAGCCTAGGCATACTGAAGGACACATATATGATTACACTCACTTTCTGTTGCAAATTTTGGGTTTATTGTTTGGTATATATTAGGTAAATGGCTGCAAAAAGAAGACATAGTGGAGACTGCTGTGCACTTTGTTTTTAAATGGGGGTTTGAAGTCAATCCAGTTAGCAACAATTCCAGGATGTTGTAGACAGGGGATTTTGGGAACATCCCTTCAGCATATATGCCCTTGAAATGGGGCCTGTAAGGTGATGCAAGGTCAGCCTGAATTTTTGTTGTTGACTTTTACATTTTCTCTGTGATCAATCAGAAAAGTATGGCATCTTAACTGTGGTTATTTTGGTACAAAAAAGTAGGATGATACGACAAGTAGAAGAATAGTTATTTTTTTTACCATTTTTAAGATTGACGGATGGCATTTTTTATGAATTTAGCAAGTTTGATGTGGAATATCTGGAAGAATAATCAAAATGAAGGTCTACAAAAAATTGGGCCTATTATTTGTACTGTGGAAAATGAGATTCCTAAATGTTAGACAGGTTATATGCAAAATAGCTTCCAGGTGGGACCTTAAATCTCAGGATTTCTCTAATTTTGCTTTTTGTGGGCAAATTAGGACAACAAAATAAATATTAAAAACATCATAACTTCGGAACTACTCAAGTGATCAACATAAAATTGGTATCACTGAAATCAGGTAAAAAAAGATCTCTGCAAATATATAAAGTCTGATAGTCAACTATTGATTTTCAAAATCACTTTGGACTACCTACTTATAGCAATTATATATGTATATACACCAAACAAAGAACCAAACTAAATCTCTCACTCAACACCAGCTGCAAACGTACCATGAAAAGTTGTGCGCAAAACAATGAAGGTCTCGCAGAGTAAGTTCATGCAACTTGGCACATCAGAAGGATTCAGCAACAAGGCTGTTATTAACAGTTACTAGAGTCTGGATGAGGTGTTTGGGTCCTGGAAGGTAAACTTATGCAGATACATTGACTCATTTTGGATTATGGGTGTATATGTAGGCTGAGATCAAATTTGATTTAAAAAAATGTATATGTAAAAGTGGATTCTTTTTAATGGAATTTAATAGTTGCATTTATTCATTTGTCATGCTTGCTTATGGCCCAGAAGTATATTCAAACATACAGGTCTTTGGGTGGGATTGATGTTTGATTTGGTGTCTTGCAGGTGGAAAATGGGTGCTGATCGCATATTTAGGACTTTCAACAAGTAAAAAACAAGATAAGAAGGAAGATATGGGAGGAGGGGCACACACATAATAAAAAATGGAAAAAGACAAACTCCTGGAGTGTTTGCCTGTCAGTAGGTTTGATGGTATACAGTTGAACTGTCATAAGGTAAACCAGCCCCTTTAAGATGAGCCTCTGCTTGAAAGATTCAAGCATCCCTTCTGCTCACATCTTTTATTAATGTGGTACATTTGTCCAATGAGTACTAATGCCGAAGATGTAAAACCTGAAAAATATGGACCATTGTTTACAATACTTTGTTGACTTGACAGTTCTTTTCTCAGTGCACTCAGATTACCTGACAGATGACTACACACATGACTTGAGACCATTATCAAGAGGTTGTAGGCTATGACACTTGTTAGTGTTTTGCATCAATTCTGCAAAATAATAACAATATTTTTAAAGCGCAAAATCTTGTCTCTAGAGACTATTCGCACGCGTGCACACACACACACACACACACACACACACACACACACACACAGTACCCGCACACACAAGCATTCTGTCTATACAAAGCTAAATATACACAGCTTAAAATGGGCAACCCAGGAGACTTGGAATGGATAAAGATGCACGGAACAGAAAACATGGCAGGTCAACAATTTTGGGAAAAGAAATGTTTTTAGATTAGATTTTGAATGAGTCCAGAGAGGAAGGGGAAGGTCATTCCATGTTGACGGACCTAAAACAGAAAAGGCAGTGGACCAACAGTGGAGAATCTGGTGCAAGGAATCTGGAGGCTGAGAGTATCAGAAGCGGAGCAGAGAGTATGGGAGGGTGTGTAAAACTGAAGACAGTCACAGAGATAAGACAGAGCAGTGCCCGTGATACATTTATTTTAAATTAAGTGTAAAGTTTTTGGGGCATTTTGGCTTATGTGAAAAATGTGCATTGACTATAGTGTGATCAGTTCTAGGCCGTTGAACCAAATTCTTGCTTGTGTGACAGCATGATTTTGGGCCATACACTCAATCCCAAACACACATACCAAAGGTGTGTGCTTATAGCTGTTTTGTTCATAATAAAATTTATTATTGTTTTAATTCCTCACAGTTCTTCCCCTTGAATTTCGATCACCGGTGATGAGTGGACATATTTGACATTTTAGCATTATTTTTCTGTGAGAAATGAAACAAAGAAACTCAGTCTGGGCAGTTTGTGTGCAAGTTTTAGATGAGTTTTCCTTGAAAATTACACAACACAAATATGTCACACAGCAAATTCCTTTCTGCTGCCATCTTGCAGTTTGCTTGAGTTCAGTCTGCACAGTGCAATCGTATATTTGGCAAAGATGAGTTGTGAGGAGTCTTCTGACAGTGAAATACCATATGATAGTTCTGATGAGGTCTGGGAGGAAGGGGAGGTGAGCAGTGATGATGACAGTGGCTGCAGACCTGGATTTTCAGCTCCAACTTGATGGGCACCGGGCCTGCACGTGGTGTAAGTACTTTGTTTACACTCGTCTCTCAGTAAAATTATGACATTTCTTTGTGTTCTCATAAAAAAACTACAACATTATAGGACTGGAACTGATATTTATGCTTGCTGCTTCAGCTTTCAAGCCCAAACAGTATGACCTGAAAGATTTCACCTGTGAAATTTACAGAAACGAGTGGCTAGGCGAGATTGACCTTTGAACCTTGTTCTGTGTTTCAGATCTAGTCTGTCAGTCGGACATAGCTTGTGCTCGTGACAGTTCGGTTAGTGGCTTAGATTTATCTGCCATTTTACAATCTCAGTTGCCTTCTTTTTTAAAAGGAGAATGTAAAACTAGAATGCCATTGCACAAATGTTTTTACATCAAATTTTTACTTTGTTACAGAGACCAAGGCTACAACATGGAGGACCCAGGCTGGCACTGAAGAATGTTAAAGAATCTGAAAAAAGTCAAACAGGGGAGATATAAGATGGGTTAGGGAGGGAGATATTCTTTCTATGCAACAAGGTTGTTTAATTCCTGTTTTTAATGCATCATGCAGACAGGTTCAGTTTTGCTCATAGAAGATCCAAAGTCAGTGGGCAGTACTGAAAATTAAATGTTAGGCAGCCAAAACTTGTGAAAGATTATAATGCTTACATGGGGAGGGTAGACAAAAGTGATCAGTTAATAAACAAGTATAACGTATAACACTTTGCATAAAATAAGTCGTGGAAAACTTACTTTTACCACTTTCTTGATATTGCATGTGTGAATGCATTTATCTTCTTTGAAGATTTTGGAAAGAAGTATGCAGACATACCAGAACTACAAAGACATGACAGATATGGATAGCTAGACTTCACAACAGAGTTGATTAGGCAGCTTGCAGATCTTGATGTACATGCCAGTGTCCCTCTTGTTTAAAAAAACAAAACAAAAAAACCCATATGTATTCACAACACATTCTGTTAGCCCTGTTATGACCAAGGAAAGAAGAAATTGTAAAAATATGTTACAAAGATAAACAGAATAAATAACAAATGTACAGGCTGTGATACTTACCTGTGTTTTCAGAGGGATAGAAACTGTCTGCTCAGTTTTCATGAGTGTTAGTGTAATTGTGTGTGTGTGTGTGTGTGCTTAGTGCTCCATTTTCAATGGTTGCCATGCTTGAATGTTATGAAATCTGTGATTCCAGGGAATGTGAAAACATGTCAGTTTTATAACAAATGTAATAATTATTGCATGTTGCCTGGTGGTGTTGAGCATTAGCTTTATTACTGCCTTTATAGGTGATGCTTTCATATGGTTTGGTAAAATTGGTTTTGCTAAGCTTCAGTTTCTTAAGTACAAAATCTGTAAATATTGACTTGTGTGAAACTTGGCTTGATTGATGGGGAATGGGTCTTGTTCAATAATCAGCTGCTGTTGAACTAGGACTGATATCTTGGCTTTTTTGTTCATCATGAAAGATGAATGAGTGAATATGTGTGCCAATTTTTATTTTTAGTAAGAAGGTCAAAGTCATATGACCACACATCATATAACTCAATTTATAAAACAAAACTTGAAATCCATTTCTTCACATTTTGATATATATCACAAACATTTTTATTCTTAGGTACAACTTTTCTTAGCACTTAAAAAGCATTCATAGAGGATGCGTATAAAAGTGTCAAAGTCACAAGATCTGTTGAAAGTTAATAACAAGAACATGTTCATGTGTATTTTATGCAGTTTTGTTTGGTTTGTGTGCATTTTTTTTAGATCATGATTCACAACACGTACACAAAATTGAAGGGCTAGTTTCATTTGACTAGCCACCAACACAAATAAATCTAGAAAGGACTACAGTCACAGTAGTACCTGTGCTCCCTCCATGCCCTAGTTTTCATTAAAAATAGCAATGGATCATGACATGAAAACAGCAACACTTTTGCCGTTCAGTTTTGCAACACTGTTTTACTGATTTTACTTCTGCATGGATTGTTTAAAATCAGCCTAAAACAAAGAGAGTTGGCTGCATTATTTTGCTCTTCTTTTCTTTAAAAATGGCAACAAACAGAAACACAGCCGGCCTACCACCACCAGCAGGATTGTTTTTTAAATATGCGATTACCATTTGGTTGAAGTTGAGTTCTGGGCCTTTCAAACAGAATCAAAGGGGCTTCATTTGACAGAATGTTATCAAATCCTGTAGATGTGTTATATTTAGACAGAAGGACCAGGACAATGCTAATTGCAGATGTTCTTTCAACTGCAGGGACCTCATGTAGGGGACAGCAGAAGGTCATTCGGAAGGCATGCAGGGACTTTTTTGTTCAGACAGATACGGTGCCACTTTGGGCATTTTACAAGGATGCAGAAATGATGACCATTACATGTTTTCTTGATGTCTTAACATGCCTTAACATTTTAGGTTTACTGGTTCACACCTGCTTTGATTAACATGATGTACTCATTGGTTGGTTGTTGCAGATTCAGCTGTAAAAAGCGAACATACAAGTATTATTTCCCTAGAGGCAACCTGGACCTTGAGGTGGGTTCTAGCACATGCCACAGCCTCACAGGCTGTAACACTAAGAGCTAGGGACAAAGTGGGCTTGATTGTTTTGGTACTTTGGCTACAGACAAAATGGGCCCGATTCGGCAAATACTTTGAGCTAGGGACTGAATGGGCCCGGTTCTGTAAATACTTAGAGCTAGGGACAGAGTAAGCCTGATTCTTAATCTTAGATACTTAAAGTTAGAGACAAAGTGGGCCTGATTCTTTAGATACTTTGATCTAGGGACAGAGTGGGCTTGATTCTTCAGATCCTTAAAGTTAAAACTAGAGAGAAAATGGGCCCAATTGTTTAGGTACTTAGGGCTAGGGATAAAATGGGCTCAATTGGCTAGGAATAAAGTGGGCCCAATTGTTTAGGTACTTAGGGCTAGGGATAAAATGGGCCCAATTGTTTAGGTACTTAGGGCTAGGGATAAAATGGGCCCAATTGTTTAGGGCTAGGGATAAAATGGGCCCAGTTGTTTAGATACTTAGGGCTAGGGATAAAGTGGGCTCAGTTGTTTAGATACTTAGGGCTAGGGATAAAATGGGCTCAGTTGTTTAGATACTTAGGGCTAGGGATAAAGTGGGCCCAATTGTTTAGATACTTAGGACTAGGGATAAAATGGGCCAAATTGTTTAGATACTTTGGGCTAGGGATAAAATGGGCTCAGTTGTTTAGATACTTAGGGCTAGGGATAAAGTGGGCCCGATTGTTTAGATACTTAGGACTAGGGATAAAATGGGCCAAATTGTTTAGATACTTTGGGCTAGGGATAAAATGGGCCCAATTGTTTAGATACATAGGGCTAGGGATATAATGGGCCTGATTCAGTGTATGGAAGTCAGCTTGTGACTTAAGCTTACTTGCTTCAGCTTCACCTTACTTGCCTGTTAGTAAAGTGGTGTGAGTAGAGGATTTGAACATGTGTGATGTATTTACATGTTTATTATGCACAGTTATTGGGTGAAGCAGCTGGGAAACTGATTGGAGAACATGATTTCCGTAACCTCTGCAAGATGGATGTTGGGAATGGAGTGACAAGTTTCAGGAGACGCATCCTGCATACTGAAGTGTCTGTGCTGGAACAAACGTAAGCCCATTTACCGACCTTTGTGGCTGCATGACAGAAATGACCAACTTTGGTTAGTTCTACTCAGTTACTCTCCTCTGTTCTGTGGCTGCTGCATGTGTGTGGCTTCCCAGAAAATGGTTTAGGTGTAATGGTTGCATAGGAAAACATGGTGCTGCAAATTAAGTTGCAAAGGTTGTTGTGAAATTTGAAAAAATAAATTGAGAGCCATGGTTCAGACAAAAAGATTAGAATAAACAATATATCACAACAGAAGAGATCCCAGTTTAGGTTTAGAGTTATTGTTTGCTTTTACCTACCAAAATTGTGTGTGGGTGTGTGTGTTTCTTTTTTATTCTGTGTTGTGAAAAGAAAGACCAAGATTGCTATTTTATTTGGACTGTACCTGATCCTATGACATTTGACCTACCTTTTCTTCATCTTTCACAACTAAAGTTAGTGGCTCACCATTTAATCATAAAGAGACAATTTCAGTAATCATTATAATAATAAAAATAATAACAACAGGAGATTTCCAGAGCACCTACTCGTGAGAGTCACAAGGCGATTTACAATGAACAGTGTAACACAAAACCAGGTTAAAAGACAGATGTAGCAATCTCTTTCTCCCCACTCCCACCCCTCTTTCTCCCCCTCCTAATCTTTTTCTTTTGTACTTCATCTCCCTCCCCCACACCCCCACTTGTTGTTCGTTGTTCGCTTTTTTTCCTTTTTAATTTCAGTGCTTTATTATTACCATGTTTTGTTGTACTGTTTGGTTGTGTTGTAACTGTGTCAAGGACAGGTTGTCTGAAAGGCATTCAGGCCTAAACCTTTATCCTTGCGTAATAAAATTCATTCAGTCAGTCAGTCAGTCTTACTCCATCACATTGTGTAGAGCAGTGTTTCCGCTTTTCTGTGAAAAATACATTTACAACACATGTAATAAATGTGTTGTAAAACATATAACTTTATGAAAACATATTACAAAAACACTTTTTTCCAACATAACCTATTGGCAGAATAATTTTGCCATGGGTGCTTAGCCCACAGACAACAAACGTAGCAATACCAGGATGTAATCACCCGAGTCTGCTCTTTCTTGTGGTTGTATTGTAGCCATTAACATGGTAGCCAGCTTGCACTATGTTTTGAACATTTGAGTGTATCCTTTGTCTTTGATTATGTGAAAGTTGCAGTTTGAGGTACCTGTAAAAACAAAGCATAGTAATAGTATGCCAATGGAGTAACACTGGTTTGTTAGGGATTTGCTTAGGTGTTGGAGTTGAGTTAATATAGGTGTGTTGATGATGTTATTCAGGGAGAATGGTTACGCCATGTGTGAGCTGACTGTTGTGGGACAGGCATTTCTTTGGCACCAGATCCGTTGCATTGTGGCTGTTCTGTTTCTCATCGCTCAGGGAAAGGAGGAACCTGAGGTAAGCATGACTTGTTTTCTAGGACTCCAAAGGAATCCTCTGTTCAGAAATGTGGATGGGAGGGCAAGGGGTTTTGATTGATGATCGCTTATATAGCGCTATTCTCCGCTCTCTTGAGCAGACTCACTGCACTCGCATGTGGTTCTGCGTGAGGGACTAGCTTTTTTGTAGTGCGTCTTTGAATATCCACTGAAGTGGTGTACTTACATAAAGTTACAGTGCTGGCATGGCTGGTGCCACATGAAACTGTAGCCGTCTCAGCGCAAGTTCCATGTCACTTCATGCAAAGCCACATACATAAGGTGTGTGCGTGTTTAGTTGTAACCTGCCACCTGCACTTTTGGCAGAATAACTGGGATCTTTTACATGCTACTGCGGTAACACAGCAGTGGAACAGATACCGAAATAAGAGTCAGCACAGAAAATTGACCCTGGAGAAGAAATCTCTCCCACCTCTCCTGCAGGGATTCAAACCCGTGACCTTTCAGTCACGAGTCTGGCACTTTAACCACTGAACTATCCGTGCCCCCTAATAAGTTTTCATCAAGAAGGGGCTCTGCAGCCAAACATCATCAGCACCACTGTGTTGACATGCTTGTGATGCAAGTCATATACAACTACTTTGACACCCCCCCCCCCCCCCCCACCCCATGCCCCATAAAGTTTTTCACTAGGAATTTTCTCAGCATGGCAGTTGGGCAGGCAAGTATACTGTACCTGGCATCATTGACATATTAGTTTGAGACCTGTTGCCTCAAGTTCCCATGGTGGGGTACTGTGAATGCAAAAATTAAGGTGTGTATTATAACCAAGAGGTATCTTCTGGTAAATCAAAGCAAGAGTGCGTGGATACACGTCATACTGGATTGCCTGATCACCATGCAGGAAGACTCCACTAGAGAAAATGGTAGTTTTTCTTTTCTGCCTTTTCATATATTTTTTCACCAGCCTTGTAATAGAACTAGGTAGGTCCAGCCTCTTTTTAGTACTGTGTAACATTGCTATCATGAGGTAAACTACATGTTTGTCATATTTGTTTTATTTTGTGCAATCAATAAAAATTACTGTGATGCAAAACATGGTCATTTTATGTTCTGAACATGCCCTTATTTTTTGTCTGAATGAGTTTGGAGAGAGTTTTTACAAACATCCCAATTGCTTGTGCACTGAGTATGGTTCTGATGTTGAAGGGCAGAAATACATGATCAGAAAATGTTTACATTCGGAAATTGCCCTGGAACTACAGATGTCACGTTACTATTTTTAAACAGAGAAATTCTTGTAGATTAACAGAATCCAAAATTGGCTTAAGTTCTTTGTTTCTTTTTGCATGAAAAACAAACAAAAACAGGCTGAAAATGACGTTCATTTTTACCTGAAATTTGCACTGGGAAAGCATCCATGAATAGTATTCAGTTTGATATCACTCGAAAGATGAATTTTTGCTTTTTAAAAGGGTGTGCCATTTAAGCTGGAAACCACTTCTTGTAAGAGTTCCCATACAGTGGAAACGGCAGATGTCCACAGATTTCAACAGTACGTTATGGTTATGCACTGTTGAACATGTGCCATTCAGAGAGACAATGATTTTTACCCTTGGAAATCACAACAGCGCTCTATTTTTTTCAGCGAAGTTTGCGAGATAAGTTTTTGGTTTTAGTGACAGCTAAATCACTGTCTGATTCAGCCGTAACCGTATTTTTGTGTAGTTGACATCTGTTTGAGTGCAACTGAAGTGAATTTGTTGTCTGCCGATCACAGTTTGAACAACATCATGCAGTTGTCTTCTCTTAAATATCTGCATGCTTCAAACTTCTGTACATGTAGTTTACCATACCACCATAAATCAGAATCGAGCAGACCATAATGTGTAGTTCAGTTCTATGTACTTGATTATTTTAAAGACCAACCATGGAAATAAAAGGTTTAAAACACTTCTTGTTCACGTGTCAGGAATGATAACTACTTTGGCGGGTCTCCCGAGTAGGTGAAATAAAAATTAAAAGAGATCACTATCATCTGAGCTTCATTTCACATTTTGTAATTATTTTTGCTTCTGAGGAATTCATTTCTGTTTCTCTTGTTAACGACTGCTTCCAACCACACTGGCTAAGGCTGTAATGAATCAGTATTGGTGTATTATGTGTTAGAGCCACTGATTTATTTTTCACTTTTCCTTTACCTGTGATGAATAAATGAATGAATGAAAATTTATATATAGCGCATAAAAAACTTCCACACAAAACCTTGTGTGTTCTCAATGTTTGTATTCAGTTTGCATATATGACTTTGTGCCAAAAGGTGCTCATGCAGGGGGTTAAGCACTTCAGTTGAAAATAAAAGTGTTGAAAACCATTTTTTATTTTTTTTGCAATTGTGTGTTAAATATGTGCCCGGATGAATGAATATTTAGTACACATAGTTTCAGCAACCAGACCTCAGGTGCTTTTAATAAACAGCCATGACAAGCAGAAAATACACTAAAATTTGACTGCCAGAAATGGACATTGATGTACCAAATGATCTTTGTCACTTGGCTTACGAACAAGTGGCAATTACATAGAGGATCAGTCACTGATTAGTACGCAGAAAACATTTTATACAGGTAGTACATCAGCATTTGTAATTGTTGTATTTTCGATCATTTACTTGCGAAAGTTTGCACTGTCACATGTCATATATGTTGTAATACTGAACTGTAAACTTTGAACAACCCAAAAACAAACAGCCTTGCTTTGGAATCGCCGGAAACATCACATGCATTCCAATCTGTATATTTACACCACACAACAGCGCTCTAATTTTTTCAGCAAAGTTTGCGTGAAGTTTTAAAAACATTTTCCAGATCATTAAAATATTGTTATAAGATCTGACATTTGACAAAATATCCGATAATTTTTAGAAAACAAATGAGAAAGTGATCGCGTTTTTCTATCGCATCCAGCACGTCACATGACACTTCCTGGATTTCATGGCTGCATGGCATGTGTTTGTTTGCAAACATGGAAAGGTATGTTGTAATATTTTCAGTGGACTGACATAAAACAATGTATCTTACGTAAGACATGTACTTCACGCTTTTTGAGAAGTTTATTGAGAAAGTTTTTAGGTTTTCAGCCAGTTTGGGTGGCAGATAAGAAATACTGTGAAAAGTGGCATCTTCCCACATGGAAGATTTCAAAAATCCTTTTGATACTTAGACGAGTACAGCATGAAGAGTTTGATTACAACAAGGCAATATTTTGTCAGTCTTCCGTGCAGTATGTGCACTCAGTTTTATCACAAACCCTAAGTTGTTTTGTTACATGTTTTTAGTAAACTACAAATTTAGTAATGATTGCAAGAATATTTTGGCAGCTGATGAGAGCTTACAATCGCAACAAAGTTCTTGAAAAAGTATGTCAGACGTCATGTTTGCAATACAGCTGTTGTTGTGACTGACATCAAAGTTTGGTGAAGCTCTGAGAACTGAGTATTTGATAATTATGTGTTAGAGTTAGAGGTCAGGGTGAGTGGGTTTGACAATGACATGTTTGTACTAAGCCTCTCACATGGTCAAAAGGCTATCATGACAATTTTTATAACTTTAAAGAGAAAAATCAGATTCATAACACTTCATCAGGGTATATCCTGAGCCAAGAAGAAGTATCATGACTTTGAAGAAACCCTCAACAAGATAAGGTCATTCTGATGTGTTTTTGCTAGATTAATCTTTTTCTTGTTTTTTTTTTTTGACTTAAGCAAATGGAAGTTTGTTGGTTTGTTTTATATGCTGAAAATTGGAGAAATGTTACTTTGTTGTAATCCTGATGTTTAACAGAATTTTCCTTTTTGGGGGGCTTGTTTTCACAACTTGTAATTAAATGCAAATTGGGAAAAATTATTTTCACTGTGTTCATTACGTTCACTTGTGTGACTGATTGCACGATATGGCATGAAAGGGTGTGTTCCTTATTACATTAAGAAATGTTGAGATATGGGAGCACAAGATACTACAACAATCATCATTTCACAAATGTGTGTTATGTGAGTGTACAGAATTAGGCAGAAACGTAATAGGGGAGGTTTGCCCTAATAATGTGACTAGATTTTGTGCATGCTTGTGCAGAAATGAAGACTCGATGAACTATGTATGTTGTAATATCGTAGGTATAACCCACAGCCTTTTACAAACCTTTCTTATCAAATATCTCCAAAAGTACGAAAGTCATTTATCTTTTGCTTTCAAGAAATCTCTCCTAGCATTGTGCACATTCTAAAAACACATCTAGTTTTAATCTACCAGTAACATTATTTTCCACCCCCATTGTCCTGTTTTCATGCACACCTTTTGGCACAAAGTCATATATAGCAGCTACCATATACATTCCCACATTCACACCATGATTCTATGAGAAAGGCAGGGAGGAAATCTAGATAAGTAAAATGGGAAACAAAAACAAACAACCACACACATGTGAACCGGAGGAGAGAAATTTCATGCAGTACTTCAGTGAAAATTCCAACATTCACACAATATGATTCTACGAGAAAGGCAAGGGAACCCAAATGGGGGAGGGGGGAAAGTAAGTAACAGGAAATCTAGTTCTAGAGAAGTAAAACACAAACAAAAACAATCACATGCTTCATGTAACAGGAGGAGGGAAAATGAAGATAACAAAAATTTCAAGCAATACATTCTGATTCTAAATTATGATTTTATGACTGAGAAAGGCAGGGGAGTCTAAATGGCTGAGGGGGTAAAAGCAAACAACTGAGGAGATCTAGATAAGAAAAAAAGAAAAAAAGAAAAGAACCAGGAGCATCATGCGAACAGGATGAGAGACAAGTAAGATACGGAAATTTCAAGCAACCTCTTGCGACTCTCAGTGATCAGAGAAGTGGAAGAATAACAAAGCAATACAGTACAGAAGCATACCGTTTAGCATTGCTCATATTTCAGAGGAGATTTGTTTTTGATGACCTAATAAAATAGTGGAAAAACCTTGTTCACCTTTGAGTGTAAATGTAACTTTGTAACAAATGTTGACAAATAAGTTGGTAATAAAATCACATCATTGATCTACATGACAAGAGGTGCGAGTCCATGTTGGTCATCAGGATATTTCTGGTTCCGTTATTCAAGCCTGTCTACCTACATAATTTATGTAAACTTTGCCTCACACTTCTTTAGGCTGTGAATTTGCATTCTCTGATTAATGCTGAGTCTGTACATATCAGGACCTTAGCTTTGTCTCCTATTTTAGAGTTATGATTGGTTGAATGATGCTGCCATTGAAAACTGCATAACTGTTGTCTTTTTCTCTTTCAAACTTCTCTCCAGAGATATTTACGCATTACCTTAATAGTTAAATGTTGTTAGACTATATTCATTCTCTGATTAATGCTGAATATGTTGGTACCAGAATCATGTCTACAGCTCTTTCCATTGTATTATAATTGGTCTTATGATGCTACCACCAAAGAGAGAAGATTGGACATTTTTGCATCTTTGGCACACTGTAATTCCAATATTTTAGTGAGGAGCAGTACACACACAAAAATGTGTAGTCTATGTAGTGCAAATACTGAATAACAGAAGTTGTAGGGATAGGTGAATGATAATTTGTATGTTAGAGGCATGCAAAAATGGCATTTTGTAAAATGTGCATAAAAGCCTAAATGTAGGTAGTCCAAAGTGCTCTTGGCTGCGTTCCGCTTAACTGACTTGGTCTAGTTTTAGCGATTTTCATTGAGGGATTTCTTGTGTGTTTTTGAGCCAATCTCAGTAAAATTACTGTTGAGAAAAGCTTCATGTCTCGTCTTCCTAACTGTATTGTTATGTTTATTATGCTTTGAAAAAGAATGTGAAAATTCACCCCGATCTCGGTACCCCTAAGCGCTGCCTTCTGTCAGCTATGCACATAGGCTGCGAACACCACTCACTGTAAGCAGTTTTCAGACGCGGAGTGTTGGACGTAGGCTAGTCCAGCCATGATGAAATCTATAGGCTAGTCCAGCCATGATGAAATCTATATCAATCAAAAGTGCTGTTTCCATATCCAAGGACAAGCAGAAGTCAACAAGCAGAAGTCCTAAATAAAGTTGTTTGAAATGTGTTTAATGGATTGTGTACTATTTTTAGACCACGGACACTCTCATAAAAAATATCAGTAGAAAGATCAATCTTTCTTCTTCAAAGTTATACTAAAATAAGAGTTCCTACGTCCAACACTCAGCCACCGAAATGTGATAACAAAGAGATTTTATTACCACAGCTGCATGGTCAGCCATGGACGCTGAGGCGATCATGCATGCCAAGTTGGTGGATTCTCCACTCATTCTACATTGCGTGTAAATGATCTTGTTGATGAGTAAAAGTATTAATCTTTTTCCTGAAAGCCAGATTAAGCTGTCAGACAATTGCTTCTGTCAGTAAAAATGAAAAATGAAGCGGTCTGTGAATGATCGCAAACAAGGCCAAGAGCTGGTTTGGGTGTCAGTGGGGTGATCAACAAATTTATTTATAAACAGCAGTTCTAGCAAACTTTTCTACTAATGACAGTCTAGGAGAGGCTTTATTGGTAATATCCAAGGAGACAGTTGGAAATTCCTGGGACATTTCAAGTGCCATTTTGGGCCACAAATATCATCAGAATCACCCAAACAGATGAAGCCAATGAAGCCAATATTTGCAACAAAAGTGACTGATTCAGTCTGTAAATGGGTGAGTGGATCAATTGTTTTACTGACATCAGCACTCAGGAAGCCTACAGGTTACTCAGAAATTAGATCTAGATCAAATGTCTGAAAGGAGCCTAGGCATACTGAAGGACACACATATATGATTACACTCACTTTCTGTTGCAAATTTTGGGTTTATTGTTTGGTATATATTAGGTAAATGGCTGCAAAAAGAAGACATAGTGGAGACTGCTGTGCACTTTGTTTTTAAATGGGGGTTTGAAGTCAATCCAGTTAGCAACAGTTCCAGATGTTGTAGACAGGGGAATTTGAGAACATCCCTTCAGCATATATGCCCTTGAAATGGGGCCTGTAAGGTGATGCAAGCCTGAAAGAAAGAAAAAAATGATTTTTTTAAATTTTCTCTGTGATCTATCAGAAAAGTATGGCATCATGTAGAGTTCTTAACTGTGGTTATTTTGGTACAAAAGGTAAAGTGATTGGACAGGTTGAAGAAGAGTTATGATTTTTACCATTTTTAAGATTGACAGATGGTATTTTTTATGAATTTAGCAAGTTTGATGTGAAATATCTGGAAGAATAATCAAATGAAGGTCTACAAAAAATAGGGCCTATTGTTTGTACTGTGGAGAATGAGATGCCTAAATATTAGACAGGTTATATGCCAAATAGTTTCCAGGATTTCTCTAATTTGCATTTTGTGCGCAAATTGGGGTAAACAATTAAATATTTTAAAAAAATCATAACTTTGGAACTACTCAAGTGATCAACATAAAATTGGTATCACTGAAATCTGATGTAAAAGATCTATGCAAATATGTAAAGTCTGATAGTCAACTATTGATTTACAAAATCACTTTGGATTACCTACTAAATGTGTTGATATTTGAGAACCTATATCTCAGAACCTATTACACAGTATTAGTATTAGAGATAAAGGCATGAAATTTGGCAGGTGCGCTTTCCTTGTGGTTCTCTTTAATACGATATATGTATGGATTGTATTGCCTCAGTTTAAAAATTTGGCTGGACCTACCTAATGTTTCCATTACCTGGATGAAAGTGCCAAAAATGTGCATGTTACTTTGTGTTGTCCTGTTAAAAAACAAACATTCCTTTTGTAACCTTTTGTGTTTTGACCTAAGCCTGGAGCAAGTTAGAATTTGCTTCACCCATTGCCAGAAATACCATCTTTTGAAATCTGTCTTGTTAATTCAGCTTAACATGGAATGAGGTTGACATGAACAATGATTTAGTAATTAGATTTTAAATTTAACATGCAGTTGTCTACAGTTGTAGAAGTTGAATGGAGATGCTAGATCCTAGATTAGTAGATGCTTACAGTGTTACATTGCAAGATTTTGTCAATAACAAGTTTCTGTGTTCAAGCCATATGTGACTAACTGCTTAGTTGAAGGTGGGTGAAGCATTGTGTGCAGCAGTGGGCAGGAGAGAACATTGTGTACATTGGATCGTTGGCATTATTTGTGCTTGCAGATTCTGGAGGACTTGCTGAATGTTGATAAGTGTCCCAGGAAACCACAGTACAGTATGGCATCAGGTATGCTTTTATTTTGTTCTCCTCTTTGTTCTGCTTTTCTTTCCTTTGCTCTTCTTTAACAGCAGTGTTGTTGACTGACTTGTGACACAGCCCTGTCAAAACATGATTGCATGTTATGCCAGACCAGCTTTGGTGATGTCAGCATCAGGCGTGGGAATTCTGTGCAGCAATTTGTTCAGTCTTACAGTTCATGTCTTTTATTCATCAAGTTTTAAGAATTGGTATTTTAAGAATCGTGTGAACTTTGTTGTAAAACAACATTCATTTGTAAAAACTAAACCCCCAAGGAAGGCAGTTGCTGAAAATTTGGAAACTATGCCAACTTGTTGTTTTTCTTTAATTTGGTCAGTATATATATATATATATATATATATATATATATATATATATATATATATATTATATATGACTAAGTGCCAAAAGGTGTGCATGAAAACAGGACACAGTAGGTCAGAAAAAAAGTATGAAATAAAGTAAAAAGAAGTAGGTTTTTAGAATGTTTACTATATTGGTAATCATCACTTCAAAGTGGAAGATAACGACTTTATTAGTTTTTGAGAAAACGAGCTTTAAAAGATGAAAAGTGTATTATGTCGGATGTCAGGGATTGCGACACAAAAGTGCTACTGTATGGCTGGTAAATTATTATTTTTATTCCCAACCACTTTAAACAGATTAAGGATGTCCTCATAAGTATTTTCAAATAAATTTATTGCAGCCTGACTTCTTACAAAACTATTGGCATGTACTGTTTGTCGCAATACCTGACATCCGACATAATTAAATATTTTACCTTTTCTTTCTGACAACAAAAAACACAAAGTTTCATCCATTCTGCCATTCAGACATTCTAGCGTAGGTAAAGACACACTGGAAAGTCAGTTTTGAGGAATTTGTTTCTTTTCTTGACATAGCACAAAAAACTACACAAAGTGTGAACATCAGCATTACAGCAAAGTATGACAATGTCATAAATGTGACTTGACAGTGCAATAATTATTGAAGATTCTACATTTCTCTTCAACTACAAATGTAAAAACATATTTAAACACAGTGCTACATTCAACTTATGATTGTTGGCTTTGTTTTACTGCAGAATCATAAAATTCAAACAGCTTGGACAGTCATAAGACTTGACAGTACAACTTAAATTTTCTTTCAGCTATAAAAATACACATAATGTAGAAAGTAGTATGTACTTAGACCCAGAGTAGCAGCAATTTCCCTTTTTTAAAGGTTTACATAAAATTTGGCTTGTAATTATAGCATTGTAACCCTGTTGAGCACTTCGACTGGCTATCTCAACTTCAGTCAAAACAAAAAATTTTAAACAGAAGTCTAAAACACCATACCACCTCCTACAGTATAAAAAGAAACTGCCCCTTGAATGTTTCAAGAGAAAGCACACCAAACACACAGCACTAAGAAAAAGAAAAACTCTTAAAACAAACATGAAACAACATTGAATTTTGTGTATGTCACACTCCAACTAGGTCAATCCACTGCTTCCCGGGGGGAAAAAACCCTGACCGGCACAGCCCGATCATCAACACTACTTATTTGGGGGGGGCAGGCCACCCAAGGTACTGATTTTGGAAGAGTGAACAAAAAGCTCAAGGGTGGGCACAGCAGCCACACCTCAGGGGGTCCTTCCAAATCCTTGATTGCTTTGGGAAAAGAAGAATTTCCCTGTAGTCAGATGACACTTGACAGGAGGGCATGGTATAAAAAGGGAAGGGAATGATGGGCCCTGTGATACGGGATAGAAAATGTTATTCACGGGCAGTGGCTATGGAGCCTTTGGTGATGGGAAGTTATAAAAGTTCCCCAGTGTTGCTTTCCTCACCATTTGGAGAAGGGCATAGTAGCCAGAAAAGCATTTTTGGACACTGGATATCCTGCAGATCTCTGGGTGTCCACCATCTGCCTTTTGCTGTACAGATCTGGGGGTTTTGATCAGGTTTTTTGTTTGGTGCCAATAGAGTTGCATATCCGGGAAACTGGGGGGGCAAACTCCCTTGGTAGGCCCTTTGTTTTTTATTAAAGAGGTGTGATTTTAAGGGTTTCTTAGAACCCGGGGTCCTGTTGCTTTTGGGTTTTCCCCAGGGGGCGTCTGAGGCAGTGGACCCCAAGAAGTGGTAGTGACTGACTTGAGCATCGGGCCATGCAGAGCATGGGAGTTTTTTCCTTTGCTTTAGTAACACTTAGGAGTCAACTGCCGGGTAGAAGCACATGTTCCATCTGCTTTTCATTACCCATACAGAAATTTTTTTAGTATTTTGGGGTTTTGTTTGTCTTCAGCTGGGAGAGGGGGCATGACGTGGGTCATCTTCAAACAATCTCAGTCTGGAGGTAGGCTTTTGTGGCAGCTAGGTCACTGATGTATAGGACAAACAATCTGGGCCAAGAACACTGCCTTAAGGCACCTTGATCCCATGGGACAAAGTTAACTTTCCCATCAACATGACAGCTTTTTTATCCCCAGGAAGCTCTTGATCCATGTGTTTGTTCTACCGGTGACCCCATAATGGAAAATTGTGAAGCAGGCCTTGGAGAAGTCCCCCACAAGGTCTACCATTTTCCCCTCCCTGAAAGTCATGCGCGAGTTCACTGATTTTTGTGATTTGGCCAAGGGTTTGGGGTTTTAATTCATGAGCAACCACTTGAAGCCACGTTTTTCAGGAGCTATGATGATGTTGTCTTAGGCATGATGCTACGAGACAATATGTGGGATCTTGCATAGTTGCAGATGAATTGTGAAGGGAAATGGTCGGAAAATTTTTTGAATGGTAGCATTCTTAAAGACAGGGGTGATAAGTGTGGTTCTCCAATCTTTAGGCACAGTGCTGCTACTGAAGAGGAGTTGATGATCAAAGGGCATACTCATAGCAGGGGCAATTTTGTCCTACTCCTGGTCATGTCAGCAGTTATTGGTCTGAAATAATAAGACAATAACAACCCAAAATGAGAAACATCTCAACAAAAATTCCTATCCACACACATAATGTATCCATAAAATACAATGAATAATTCAATAAAAAAAATATCAAAAAACTAAAACCCAAAAAAGCAAAAAAAAAGTCTAGGAGTACTTACTAAACCATCATAAATGACCCTTTGTGCCTTACAAAACTTAAACAAAAAGGTGTCAAATGTCATCAGTACCAAATTTTGGGGTAACCCTGACGTCCGACCGACTTAATCCTCGTAATTTTTTATATTTTTTTTAAAAGTTATTACTGGCCTCCCCAAATTTACAGGTCGATTTTTCAAACGAAGCCTATGCAATGTTGGGATGGCAACTGTCATATTTCACGAATGTCTGCACTGTGCAACTGGAAGTTAGTTTTACGCCCAGGTGATCAGAGTCCAAATTACAGCAAGAGTCATGCTGCAATATAATTTCTTCGGCATACAGACAACCAGCCACCGCAAATCTTCCCCCGTTGCGTAAAAAGACACTTGTCCTACTGCGCTCTAACCTGAACACAAAAATTCATCTAAATAACTATTAACTGCTGATTTAATAAAATAAACGATGTAAAAATTGTGATCGGACGCGGGGAATGGCCTACGCAATAATTGCGACGTACCTTTCAATGTTCGCAGCAGAAAATTCCCTTTGACGCCATTCAAAACAAATGGAGGGGAAAGGCAAGGGTGCCTTCGGTTTGTTTACAAGTGTAAACCTATAATGTTTTGTTTTTCGCTCACAACTTGTTAGATAGTCGGACGTCATATATTGCGACAAAATTTTAGAGCGGCAAATTTTTGTTAATGTAACAAAAGTTGTTTGGTTAAATTTTTCAAAGCTGCTGAGTGATTGACCGCGAGTCTGATGTGCATATGACATCACTTCCGCTCCTGTCAAGGGTCAGAGGTGTTTTCAGTCTGTTGTCGAAAGTTCGCGTTTCGTATTGCGACACAGATGACGTCCCATCAAATAAAGTTCGATATGTTTTTACAAAAGCATAATTTGTTGGAAGTTTTTCTGATGCATGGATCTTGTAAAACAATCTTTCGCGAACATAACAGATGTGATAAATATAACTTTTCCTTGTTTTCTTTAACCAAACCACTGTCCGCTTTTTGTGGTTGAATTTCAGCAGTAAAATCACACTTTATCAGACATATTTCCCAAACCGCTTCAAAATTTCTGTGCTATTTTTTCAACTATATCCTGTTTATTTTCACACACATTAACCCACACAATGACAAAAATTTTTTTAAACTCTTTTATTTCAGCACAACCAAGTCACCCTTGCAGACCACCTTTTTGGGACTTAGTCATATATATAATTTCACCCCAGTTAAACATTGCCTCAAAACAAGTCTTGTATAACCCTAGGCTTCAGGCTGTACACCAACTGTGGGTCAGGTGCTCAGTTCAGGCTGTGGTTGTGAAATTCATCTTGTTTTACTGTGGCAACCCGCTAATGATCTTTATGGTGTCATTAGATGTGAAAATACAAACTTAGTAACATGTTCAGTGGTATTCTTGTCATTGTGTCAGATTGCTGTGCCATTGTCTGCTTCATTTGCCCTTTCAAAGTCTTGGAAGGAAGACAAATCACACAAGCGATGTGGGTGCAGTGTAATGATACATTTTACCATATGTTATTATGCAAACAAGTTGTTGTTTTTGGTCTATGTAAACTGTATTTATTATTTCTTTGCACAGCATACACTACCCTATTTCATAGCATCCACATTCACATTATTTAGGTGAATCATCTCCCTTCTGATAGGTTCAAAATGGCAGAGGTAGCAATGGGCAGAGCAGTTTAACACAATAAGACATGTGAAGACAACTGTAAGCTAGCATTTTCACATGCAGTGACCTTGCGAACATTGCAAGGATGTTCCAGAAGTAAATCACTATGAATTATGTCTATAGTCTGGGCCTGCCATGCCCTGCACCTAAAATGTATGTTTTACCCGAAACTTCTGTAACCAGGCAAAGCCTACTGCATTTTTTGCCAGATATGTGTGTGTGTGTTTTGTGTGTGTTCATATAATCCCTTTCCCTTTAAATTGGTTTGGTAGGACTGTGCTCTACATGTGTATGGAATATTGTATTTAGGTTAAAGGGCCCAGAAAGGCAGTTTTCGTTTGCAACGGAACGTTGAAAATCGACCCAATTATGAAAGTCTAGTGCATAGCATGACCTTTAAATCTAATAAAATGTAAATGCCATGAAAGTAAGTATGTTTACATGGGAAAGAAATGCATGCCGATCAGGCCAAATTTCGTCTCTTGTTTTAATCTCGAAATACACGCGAGACCCCGTGACATAGTCTCTGACATCACAAACAGACACTGAGGCGATGAGGTGCGTTTTCACCATCAAATCGGTCCACAATGAAAATCCCACGCGAATGTACGGCCGTGGGATGCGCAGAGCTGCAGACCAAAGGGTCGTTGTTTTCCTTTCACCCCTTCCCAAAGATAGCAGTCGATGAAGCTTCATCCTTGGAGATTGAACTGGAAATTGTTCCAAGTCGGTTACCATGTGGACACCCACACAGACATAAATTTTTTTACTAAAGGGTTATGGGTCATGCATCGCCCGGCTTTCGCTAGGTTGTCTTTGGTAGATGGAAGGAATGTCTCTTCGGAAGAAACCTCCGCCCTTTTGCCAATTCTACAAGGAATATATCCAGACCACCAAAGGACTCAGAATCATTTGAACCCTTGGGCACCAGTGCAAAGATTAAATTAAAAAGGGGAAAACCTTTTTCACAGGAAACCTTTCCAGAAAAAGAAAGAAAATCAACAAAAGAGGCAAATGAACACACAAATCCTCAGCGAATAAACTGTAAAATCGAAGAAGAAGAAGAAAGGAGAGAAAGAAAACAAAAAAAACAAATGGCCCATGGTAAACATGAGAAAGAAAGGAAAACAGGAGGTACAACTATTGAACTACCAACAAATACCCCAGCCTTGTCTAAGAAACAAAACAAAAGCGAGGCAAAAAATCAATGAAAACAACCAAGAGAAAAGTAAAAGCCGAAAGGTAAACAGAAACTCGGCTGGCCTGTGCACCAACGAATAGTACAGGGCTTAAGCCTGTTCTTAACTGGGCGAATGTTTGTTCGCTGAACATGCTTTGGACAGTTTGGCGAACTATGATTCGTTTCTTAATTGAACTTTCAGTTCGCCGAACATGGTTCGGACAGTTCGAAGAATTTACTTGTTCTTAACTGGCTTGTAATAAAGATGCAAGCTTTGGCCCGAACTTGTGGCAGACGCGCAGCAGACAGCATGATCGAAATGTGGGCTAAAGTCAAGTCAAGTCAATATACTTTAATCATCCCTCACAGGGTAATTCAACTAATTTACTATCTTCATTCTGGGTCTCCGAGACAAGGCTGCGCCTCCCACAAGTCAACAAATAAACAATTCCCTCCAAACGAGTGAAGAACCTGGGCGACACCATCCCCCATTTTTATTTTTATTTTTTCTTCATGCACAGGAGAGCTTTTCTTTCAGCCAATCAGAGACAATGTTCGTTAAATAGGGCTCCACCAGAACAATTGAGCGAAGCTTTTTGGACCCGGAATATAGCTTTGACGAATACTTCCAACTAGGTTCATGAAGAAAAGTTCGCCCAATTAAGAACCAACTGGGTTCCACAAATACTTCCAACTGGTTCGTGAACAACATTGCCAAATTTAAGAACAGGTTTTAGGGAAAAATAGCGGCACTCCACGGGGCCGTGCCGAAGCCACAGCACCATTCGGTCGACATCGCAGTTTAAACCCTAATTGCTCTTTAACATCTGAGGGCATTAAGAAAGAAAGAAGGCAAAGACATAGTCTAGCACGAATGCCACAGCAGAAAAGGCCGTGTAAGAAAGAAACTGTACACAATGCCTGTAACAAAACAAAAACAAACAAAAAAAAAACAAAGAACAGACCACAAATGCCTATGGCAAGAAAGAAAGACCAAACCACAAATGTTGATGGCAAAAAAAAATGGCTGCCCTAATCAGCAAGCAACAGCTGACACCAAATGAAACAAACAAAACAGCGGAAACCACCTCAAACCCCAAAAAAGTGGCCTATCAGCAAACATAAGGTGGAAAAAACACCACCAAATCACAACAGTCTAATAGACTACTTTCTGCAACAAATGAGTGGACGACTACATTGACTACATTTGTTGCAGCCATAAGAGCACAGAGCAAAAATAACTGTGCCAACATGAATCTTAACTAACTCTAACTAACCCCTCACTAACCCCGGGTTTCCATCTAGAAAAATAAGGCTTCAGACTGATAAAGCAATCCAATCAGGACAACCGATGACAAAGCATCTGGATGTAAACAAGTGCAGACGAAAAGAGAAATGAGAAATGCAAAATGGCTGCCCTAATCAGGCAAGCTAATAAGGGGTACGAAATGGCCAATAAACCAGAGATAAAAAAGAAAGAACACATGGTGGAAAAGAAAGGAAAAGAGAAAAACAAAAAACAACACTTTCTGAAAAGAAAGAGGAGGCAAGAAATGTCAGCGAGCAACCAGACAAAGGCTGGATACACGTAATCAGTGTACACGATACAATCCATTCAGCCGACAACAACACGGGAGGGCAACAGCTGCTCCCAAATACCCCACACAAAGAAAGAATGAGTGGTTGTTAAACACCGAGACTACCCCCCTCACTCGTAAAATCGTAAATGAACGATATAACTCGAGAAACAAAAAGGGGAAGCCAAGAGAAAAAACTGTGAATGGCAAGAACCCGGGCCCCTAGCCCAACCCCAAACCCTAACCCAGGGGGGCCACGAAATCCTAGTTATTGAACTAGAACGAACAAACCTTTTTCATTGTTACATTATGATGAAACAAACAAGGCTAAACTGGGAAAATAAATAAAACACCCAATAAAGGCAGGCTCCCTGATGAGGTCTAGCCTGTAGTGAAAGTAGAGTAAAAACAATGAAAAATACCAAAACGCCACGCACCTAACAAGGCTCAAGAAAGCTGAAATAACAAGGGGGAAATAAACAAAAGGGCCCCCAAATACTGAAAAGGAGTTTCATCCCTATATGTTGTTTTGAAATCCTCTTATATTATTTGAACTGGACATTTTTTCCAAGTCAGTTGCCTGTGGACACTCACACAGACCCGACTTCCATGTTTGGTTGCTTGTCCGTTTGTGACATCACTGCCCGACCGTTGACCTTTAGCTTAAAATAGCTCTTGTGGAATCTTGCATTCAAAATGGCACTGGTTTTGAAACATTCAGTTGACCGTATTTTCCAACCTTTTTGCCAAAATAACCACATTACAACCTAGTCGAGGCCTGAAAAAGTTTTAAACAAGTGAGTATTAGACTGTTTCTTCTCTTCGAATGTTAGTATGGATCTGTATGTTGTTTTGAAACGATTTGGAGCGATTTTGTGGTCCGAAACTGCCTTTATAGGCCCTTTAATATGTATCATAGGAGCGCCTAGGGTGTTGATGAGTGCATGATAAATGTACATCATTATTATCAGTATAGTTATGCTTGTTTCTGAACTGAGTTTAAGCAGTATCTGGCTGCTTCTTATTGGTGGATTTAAAATGTAACTTGCTTTAAAAGAAATATGCATAGGCAGTTTTTATATGTTGATGATCAAGTGTGTCATGAGTGATATGAAGATATTGCTGTTGGAGAGTTGTTAGATATAACACATGAAGGATAGGCAAATAATCTTCCAGTTTTTTTGTGCAGCGCTCCCAAGATCATAGCTGTTACAGTTTTGTGGTGTGTAGTGTAACCATTCCAAGCATTGTGTGTGTGTGGGGGGGGGGGGGGGCGGGGGGGGGGGGGGGGCGGGGGGGGGGGGGGGGGGGGGGGGTCAGTCTATTAGCAAGGTCTGAAGACTGTGTTCAGATGGTAGTTTCTGTAGGGCTGAGTGCAGTTTTAATGGATGTTGCTGCTGAGGTGGTTGAAGTGGAGATGAGCACCAGTCCACTGGTAATGTCTACCAAGTTCCATGTAAAAACAGACACTTGACGCTAGTGAGGAACAAAATAGGCACTCAGAATGCAAGAAACCATTATGCACAGAAAATGAACTTGATTGTTGCAGTAAGGAGTTATAACTTACATAGCTAGTAATTGGATTTTGATGTCCTGTCAGCTGCACAGGGTTATCTCGGGATGAAGAAACCTTGTATAAGTCAGTACAAACTCAAGTCAGACCAGTAAGCTATGTTTAATTGCAAGATGGGAAGTTCTAAGATGATGAGGTAAAAAATGTTTTACATATGTATTGAGCGCAAAAATATGGAAGCTAGACTTCATTTTTATTACCCACCATGTCTATTGTGCCTGCCACGTGGCTCAAAGTTTTGAACAATACAAACATAATAGAACACACATATTGTACAATTAGATAAACATTGTAGCATACAACTAACAAATAATGTACACATCAAAATGGTTTTAGACATAGCTGTATGCAACACACACACACACACACACTCTCGTGCGCACGCTCTTTCACAGCCATACACATTGTACAGACTGATAAGGGTGAAGGACTGTCTTGGTTAATTATTATTAATATTAATATTTAGAGAAGATAAATGTATTGAGTGTTTAAAAAAAAAAAAAAGTAGCAGAGTACCTGGTGTATTGGGGAACATAGTTTTAGATGTGGGGACCAAAAAGTGAGAAAGAGTGATCTCCATTCAAATATGAACAGCATTCACTTGAGGCTGAAGCCTCTCAATTTGTATTGATTGGTGACAGTGTTTGTCCTGGGATGACCATGTGTGATTGACGGGACTTCAACATTCAGTTACTCACTGACTCATTCATCTAACATATCAAATTCCTTTTGTGGAGGCAGGCAGCTTTTGTGCAGAGTAGACATCCCTGGTGGATGAGCACTTGTTTCTACTTCAGCCTCAGCAATGGCGGCCACAAAACTACCCTCAGTCACTGGAGGAACCTCCACTTGTAACACAAGGTCCTCAGACCTCATTAATAAGTTGTCTGGCATGACTTAACAACAGCAAAAATCTCCCTGAAGTTGATCACTTTTATATAGTGCTTTGTCCTCTCTTGAGCAGACACTGTGCTCACATGTGATTCTGCATGAATGACTAGCCTTTTGTAGTGTATTTATGAATATCCACCAGAGTGGTGTACTTACATCACTGACATGGCTGGTGCCATGTGAAACTGCTGCCATCTCAGCGCATTGTGTGTACACCACACAATAATAATAATAATAATAATGTACATTTATCATGCACTCTTCAACGCCCTGAGCACAACCATGCACCATGTCATTTCATGCAAAGCCACAACATGCATAAGGTGTATGCATGTTTAGCTGTAACCTGTCACCTGCACTGTTGGCAGAATGACCAGGATCTTTTACGTGCTACTGCGGTAACATGGGGGTGGAACAGATACCGAAATAAGAGTCAGCACAGAAAGTTGACCCTGGAGAAGAAAATTATCCTGCCACTCCTCCAGGGACTTGAACCTGCGACCTTTTGATCACAAGTCCGGCACTCTAACCCCTGAGCTATTCCCGCTCCCACTCTGGATCACAGCACTGCGCAGTGCATAACAGCTATGAGCTCAGGACTGTTACACAGAAGAACTCTATGTTTATTTTTCTTGTTATAAACTTCAGCTTCTTGACCAGTACAAAATGGCTGCTAATACTCTCAACCTGCTAGGTGTTTGTGTAACTGACCAGTTTAGGAAAAGACATGGATGACGTTCATGGGTACAGTTCAGACACATATTTATTATATTTAAGTATGCAAAATGACCATCGAAATGATTGACAAATGAGTCACTAGTTTCAGATTTAATGAAATAAAAAAATGAAGAAAATGTTTAATCGGGTTTTTAATCGATTTTATTTTCTGTAGGCTGGCCGAGACTACAGTCTCGGGTTCTCCATCAGTCACGTGACTATCCCGGAAGTGACATCAGTCTGGGGAGTCAGTGCGGTTGCCATCTTAGATTCTTCAGTAAACTGTGTATGCGTGTGGTTGACAAAAAAGTTAACTATGCCGGCTTACTGTGTTGCTGCGAACTGTAACAATTTGCAGATGACCCCAGGTATAACAATGCACGAGCTCCTGTGCAATCGACCCGCAGTGAGGCGAAAGTGGATTAAATTTACACAATTCAAACGAGCTGACTTTCTTGCTGTGCCGCATCACGCCCATTTGTGTAGCGAGCACTTCAGTGAGTGCAATTTAGCAAACCCCATGGAATATCACATGGGGTTTGCTTCGAAGCTGACACGATGTTCTGGTACTTTTTCAAAATCCTGCCTGACAGGCTCAAACTGATACGGCTGTATCCTTGTGGGTCTCTCGGGCAAAGTATCAGTTTCATCTTCAGAGCTCGAGTTGGCCATTTTGCAGCAACTCCCCAGAATGACGTAGTAGGCATATGGTCATGTGATTTGGGCGATGCTTTCGGTATGACAGAAAATGCCTTTTTTCGTGCATTTATAACCCTCAGATCACAGTTTCACCAACATCATCGTTCTCAGCAAGCTTTAACAGAAATCATGTCAAAAATCACCCCTAACCTTGGACTTGTCCTTTAACAGGGGGGGGGGGGATATAGTGGAATCAGTATCCATCTGTCTGTTTGCCCATGTGTTCAGACTTTGGAAGATGTCTTAAGAATCACTCAACCTTTCATAACACAACTTGATATGGTAATGCATCATTATGAGTCAGAGTGTCAAAATATGACTGTACTATATTCTCTGAGCCAGTGATTCTATAGCAACCAAACTTATTTTTATGGTAGATATCATCCTCAGCCAAAGTGTTAAGTGAAAATATTGGATTGCTATGTCACAGTCACAGTAAAGGATCGAAATTTCAGTTAATGTTTTTCCAGATAATATCATCTGGACTGCTGAACCTTTTGTAGCCCAACTTGGTATGGTGATAATCATCATTAGCTTGAGTGTTGTGTCAACAAATTGGATTGCTATCTTCAAATTCAAGGTCACAGGGCTCATATAATCAAAACATGACTGTTTGTGTTGTGGCAAAGGTTCAGATTTGATTGATTGGACAGTATCATCTGGATAATTTAACCTTTTGTTGCCACACATAGTATGGGCACCTAACCCACACAGGCTCTGAGTGCTTACAAATTCTTTAAATGTACATATTTTGACAGGAAAAAATCAATACACACAATACACACACACACACACACACACACACACACACACACACACACACACACACACACACATGCACACAAAATATTATTGTTTCTGCTATGTCTTCAGTTCGGATGCTCTTGCAACCAAACTTAGTTTGATGGTACATCATTGTAAGCAACAATATCTTGTTGGATTTCTATTTTTGCAGTCACTGTCACAGTGAAGGTTCAGAACTTCATTGACTGCTTGTCAGTCCTTTGTGTGTGTGTGTGCATCTATAATATACCACTGATATCTGTGCAACCGAACTAGGGTATCGATGTACTGTTACTAATAACCAGACCTAGTGCCCCAAAAATGCGTATATATATATATATAATACTGACTTTAACTTGCATTATAATAATGTAATAATTAACATATATAATATAATAATTTACAATGTAATAATTACAGTATCTGGGCACACAATGGGCTATTTTGCCACACAAGGTACCAACCTTGTTTCAGTTTTTTGTTCTGTTGTTGGAAACATGCCAGTACTTTTTCATCTTTATTATTGTAATGACAATGTGAAGTGGACTAAACTGGTGAGAATTGACCTCAGTTTAGAAACAGACAGTGAATAGTGTGATACTGGTGCAGTGAGATCAGAGACCAGCCCTTTTTGAAGAACACTTGGTCAGAAGTTACCGAAAAGGCAGTTCAGAGTAGTGGAGGTTGAGAAATTTGATCCATTCACAGCTGTGAAATGTGCACCATGACTTTTGTTGTCACTTTTAGAATTGCCACTGGTGTTGTTTGACTGTGACTTTGGGGATGACCTTGAATGGGTGTATGAAGCTGACTGGCATGAAGACAACATTCGTCATCTTCAGCAGATGTGGGCCCAGCATGCCATCAGGTTTGTGTGTGTGTGTGTGTGTGTGTGTGTGTGTGTGTGTGTGTGTGTGTGTGTGTGTGTGTGTGTGTGTTCACATGCATGCCTGCTGATGAATACAACATTTTGTTCATGTGTACAAGGCCCTGATAGATCTGAACAAAAATTGGGTTATCCAGGTACTAGCATTCATATACATCCGCAGCCAAAACAGTGCAATAACTGGAAAAAGTATTCCAGTGGTGCCAAGATACCAGATCTCTCATCAGTCCAAACAAGGTTTATTATGGTATGCTCTTGGCAGCAGAGCAGCTGGCGAAGCAACGCTAGCAATCATATATGATGGAGCTGTAGTTGGATGAACAGATCATCTAAGATACCCATGGGATTGACTTAAACACCTACAGACTACACATGGAAAAGTACAGAAATGCAGGAATGGCCTGTGAGTCCTGAAGTCTATGGCTACCAACTTCACCTTTACCTGCTGTATTAGCATGGTGCTCAGTGTCACTGATGATGCACTAGGCCACACAACAATGTCACAGACAAAAAGCTAAAGCTGGACAGAGGCAGTGAGTTGTACTGGGGACCACCAGGGATACATACCATGCAGTTCATGCTAGATCTTCCACCGACTCAAACAGGCCAGAAAGTGGAGCAGTTCAAGGCATGCTGTGGTGCTGTAGAAATTCACCACAAGCTACTCCATGATGACACGAAAGATACAAAAAGCAGCAGACTGAGATGGCAAGCAGAAGAGCCAATAATGTAAATATGCTCTCACAGAACTTAAGCAAACCAAGGAATGGGGAAAAATACCCAAACTGATTCCAGTACCTGTAGGAGACCCACTTGCCAGAAAATCAAGGAAGAACACACACACACACACACACACACACACACACACACACACACACACACACACACACACACACACACACATTATTTATTTTGCCCTAAAAAGCCAGCAGGCAAAGCAGATTCAGAGATCAAGCTTCTCATTCAAGAAAAGAGCAAACCACAGAATCTCATTGTGTTCACCGAGGCAACGGTTACCTTGTCTGGTGGTATAACTGAAGTAAACTTTGGAGAAAAAAACAACAGACATCTTTTTATTGTCACAATTGTGTTAGTATTTGAACAACAAAACTTGTAACAAATTAATCCAGATTGAATGAGGACCAAAATGAAGTGAACACTGAACCAAAGTTCTACTTCATAAATCACCTATCTTGATTGAAGGTTAATAAAAGGGGTGCTAACTTCTTCTGTCATAAAATTTACATTATATGATCCCAGTTGTGCCTATTATCATTCAGAGCAACATTGGAACTGTTATAAAGCCAACACTTGGGAAAACTTCTGAGGGGTTGACACATGTCAGCTTTTGTGAGCATGCCAATACCATCTTGAACCGAGTTGTTCTGCCAGCCATCAGAAACATTAATATAGGCCATGACTGTGCTGTAAATGATCTGTTAAACATTTTATTACACTTAGTTCAATTGTGCAGTTGAAAACTTGTATTTCACCAAATAATGTCACTTTTGGATGACATCTTGTGGCACAGCACCTCCATCTGTAACTCAGATTGCACACAGCCTGCACTTTACAGGTGAGAGCAAGGATTATAATGAATGAGTTACCATAACATTTGAATTGGTTGTGATTTTATTGTATGCGAGTGTGTTGCATGTTTGGTCTGTGATTTTGTATCATACTAGACATAGTGACCTCTGTCATGCTGAATGATGTGTTCTCACTTTGTTCCCAGGGCCACCATGCTGAAGAGAATGTTGGAAGAATTAGATCAAGCCAAGGTTGAAACTGGTGAGGAAAAGACATAATTCTGATACTGTCATTTTAGACATGCTGGACCCATATTTGACCTCTGTAAGAAAATGAGTATGTATAACCCATGTTAAGACTGTTCTCAAACAATGTACCACCTTTGCATAATTATAATAATAGTAATGTGTTCTTCTATGTGCTGTCACCTGATATAACCGTAATGGTTGACTGGGCATAAAACACCAAGTTATCTACTTCTATGTGCAGTTTTGCCATTGGAGGACATTGCCCATCATAACAAAAACAAAAAATACATAATCACACAGACATGCAAAGGATGAATGATAACTTCATTTGAATTGTACACATCTGCACTGGTACAATCACAGGGCATCAGAAGGGTGGAAATACTAGTCAAGTTTAAACTTGATACTAATTATTTCTGTTTGAGATGTGGACAAAACCATGCACGAGAAGATTCTGGTTCTATATATGAATCAGTTTTAATATTGTCAGCAATATTCATTAATATTCAGTGGCCATCTTTAAAGCGGGAGTAGTTTGTTAGGTTTTGGTTGCTTTCTCATCTCTCTGAACATCTCTCCATAAACAAGCTCTGCAGTCACTTTCAGTCACTTTCAGTCTGCTTATTAACCTGCACTGAAACTGCACTTCTGAAAATAGTTATTGATCTTCATCTTTAGATGATGGAAATGTTTCTCTGGCTAGCTCTTTTAGACTTGTCAGCAGCCTTATGATACAATATCATAGATAGCATTATTACTCCACCTTCACCATGATTTTGGAATACAAGGCATGGCTTTGGATTGGTTTTTATGATAACTTGCAAACCACACTTAGTCTGTTAGTATCCACTGCCACACCTCATTCAGTGTTCCACAAGGCTCAGTCTTTGGACGTGTACTCTTTGTTCTTTATACAGCTTCTCTTTCTACTCTCACTGAAAAGCACTCTGTCCTTCACCAATCATGTGCTGATGACTCCCATCTCCCAAAATTGGCACCCCTCATCACGTCCCAGATCTCCTCCTCTCCCTGTGGAAGTGTATGATCTTAAACTCAATGATGACAAGACCAAGGCAATGATTGTATCCTTAGGAAGAAAGTTCTCTTCTCCTCCACCTTCTCAGACTCTGACTGTTGGGCGATTCAGCGAAGCTGGTTTGCTAGAGTTAATGCGCTTTGTAATCTTTCGTGCAAGAAGTCGCGAGAGGTTACAGCGCACTTCCGGGCCAATTTCTGAGTAGGCGTTGCTTCACGCTGTGTATAACAGTGGAAGTTGAACCTAGAATCGTGAAGCAGTACAAATGCCAATACTGTTGCAGTTGCAAAAATTACCGTGGAAAGGGGATGGAGGGTGGAAAAAAAAGGGTCTTTGCATCGTTTTTGGGCTGACCAGAAGATCACGAGTTCATAAAAAAAAAAAAGCATTTTGGGGCATCATGTAGCACGAGCAACAAGTTATTGCTTATTGCCAGACACATTATGACTACGGGCCTCCAAAAATGCCTAAAGTTGGCAGTGTAAAATTTGCAAATTCACTGTCACCGCCTTCCATTGTGAAGAAAGTATGCACCAGAAGTAAAAGCAGCCAAGGGACTTAAGCGATGCTGGGCAAAAGTCAAGGGAGTTAACAACCCCGCCTGAATCACCCAATAGTGTATCATTTCCCATGTCTGACTCTCAAAAACCTTGGTGTTACACTTGATTGTCTCTTGACCATGAAAACCCACATCTCCAGTCTGGTACATTTGGCCAATTTTGAACTCCGCCACATTAGTTCCTTCTATCATCTCCTGTCCACAGATGCCACAGAAGTTACTATTTCTGCCTTTGTTCTTTCGCACCTTGACTGTTGCAGTTCTCTCCAGTCTGGCTGTCCTCAGTATCTCTTAAACTGCAAAAAGTTAGTTTCCAAAACTGACCATATGTCACCTCATCTTGCTTCCCTCCACTGGCTGCCCATTGATTCATGAATACAGTACAAACTCGCTTCTTTGTGCCAAACTGCCTTAGCTCTACTGCTCCTGTCTGTTTGACAGAACTCCTGAAATTCAAACCAACCTGCCAGCTGTGCTCTTCTTTTAATACTTTCATTCTTTGTCTTCCCTCTGTGTGCACCCTCGCTTGGTCAAAAATCTTTTTCTTACGCTGCGTCGTCTGTTTGGAACAGTCTCCCTTGCAAAGTTAGATCATCAGACATGTGTTTCAGATCATCTTTGAAATCTCGCCTCTTCATGCTATCGTATTGACTCTGTGTGTGTGTGTGTGTGTGTGTGCAAGTTTGTTTTGACTGTACTTTGATTCTTTGCTTTTGTAATTGGCCATGTGCTACAATTTGGAGAAATAGCACAAAAAGAGTGCTGTCACAGGGTACAGTAATGCTGTCAGCGAAAGCAGTGAAAGATATTAAATATAATGCTGTTCGCACACATAATGGGTTCAGTCAGAATTATTACAGTCTTGACCAGTTTCCTGTGACATTAATCTAGATCCAACTCCTTCAATATTTCCTTAATTTTTTTCTTCTTTAATTTTTATATATTTTTATATATTTATTTTTCAGTATTTTTAATTTTTATTTTGACTGATCTTTTATCAAAATGCCCCCAAAAAGCAGAGAAACATCAGTGGAACAAGGGAAACAACTTCTTGAAAATACAGAGAGGGAAAGGGAGTTTTATACCCCTGTCAGTTAACTGTAGCTAAATAATAAGCCACAGAGAGCACTTGACAGTACCTAGTATACTAGTAACCTGGTTCCAAAATGGCAAGGGATATGGACTCTGATCACAACAGTATTTTTTAACATTGTCTCTTCATTCAGGAAACCAATAATCCTATCAGCCCATTCAACTGTAGAAGAAAAACAGTCATAGTGTGCCACTGATTGTTTTCCTCCTTCAAGTGTGACTTGTTTTAGCATTTTCCACTCTTCTCTATCATTTTCAGTGGGATCTGTTCAAGTGCTGTCCTTGTGTTCCTATGTTGTTTTGTGTGTTTTTTATACATTAATTTTTAATTGTTGCATGATGTAATTATTTGATTAATTTTTCAAATTTATTTTTAAAATCTGTTATTTATACTTGCTGTTTTTCTTCTTTTATTTAAGGTCAGATTGGATTATGGGATTGTCAATTTGGGCAGAAATTTTAGATGCCCTACACCATGTTCTTCTATAGTATCCATGCCACAAATGGTTTGTATCTGCTAAGAAGCTGAGTTTGACTAACATGAAATCATAATTAATAACTAGAGAGAAAAGGTCTGGTGTCTTCCAAGCCACGTCAAATATACTGCAGGGTGTGTGGGTTTAATGTCACAGAGTCGGACATAGCACCATGGAATGAACTGAGTGCACCCGTCCTACAGCAATGTGAGTGGATGCTGCCTGGTAACAAGCCACGGATCTACAAACCTTTGCTTCAAAGGCAAACATGTGGTGAGTTGTGATCTTGTCTGGTTTACCTTTGTCTTGGTTCCAGTTATGTTGGGAAAGCTGATGAATAACCCCACTTGAACTCTGCCAGTTACCGTATCATTTTGGAATGCATGCAGCAGAAGTAGAATCAGTACAGTTAACACAGAGGCAGATGACTCCGGATATGTAATGATGAATGGGGTGTTTTTCTTACTCCATGGACATTTCTTCTTCTTACCACTGCATCCAAACAATTCTTGGGCACCAACTGACAGATGGTATTCAGCCAGTCAGCACAGGCATACAAACATACCTCCTTAGATGGGTCTGGTGTAAACAAAGCACATGTGTCCTGTGTAAAACTCCTTGTGAAATTGATTTTTTTTGGGGGGGGGGGGGGCAGAGAGAGAAAAATGAGAAAATAAAGGCAGTTGAATGAACAGAGTGGGTAAAACTTAGAAGGCAGAATTCTTGGCAATAGGCAGAGCATACAGGGCATGCAAAGCTGTATTTTGACCTGAGAGCCTCCTTGATAAATGTGGGGTATAGGCAGAGTGTTTGCACTCATGGTCGCCTCCCATGAACAACTCAGTTCAAATGTGTGTCCATGCAGAGAGCCTTGAGGAGAGGATGGAACACTACGCTAAGCGTCGCAAAACCTCCCACCCCCAGTCAGCATCAGCCACAGTATCCAACACCTGATTTCAACTTCTGGCTTGGAACCTCCTTTCCTCCTCCTGCTGTCCAGAGGAGCCACTACCCCTGTCTGTGGCCCAAGTGCTCAAAGTCCTGACAAGCAACCTGCACCTGGCCCTCCTGGTACAAGCTCTCACCTGGACCAGGCCTAGTTACATTCCTGTCATAACTGGCATTTCCCAACCTGCAGTGTTTACTGAGATTTACAAGTTTTAACAATGTGTCTTGACTTGGAAAGAAATGAATGTGAACATGCAGATTATGATTATGGTTGGAAACAAGTGGTGTCTTTTTTTTCTTTTTTTCTTTCCCGTTATAGTATTCCATTCAGAAAATCCAGCAGGTGATGCCATTGTGCACAAAAGCAGTGATCATGTACTGTAAAAAAAATAATTGTTTTTTGTCTGTGGGTCATTTAAAAAAATAATGTATGTCACTGATGTGCACTGCAGAACATCAGCTAAAAGAGACATATTTTCGACTTACATTGGTCCACTTTAAAACTAAACCAGAGATTCTGCAGTGCATGTCAGCCTCTTCTTTACAAGTGAAACATACTGCCAACCTATTGACAAAATAGAAGCTAGCTACTTCACTGTTTATCCAAGTTCTTTTTGAATTGAGAAATACTGAATGTGAAACCAATAGTTGATCATGAGAATAAATATGTTTTGCTCAAAACAAATTGGGTAGATAAATGTATCACCAGCAAGACTTCTTTCCTAGGACCACCCCAGAGTGGACCAGCCCTCTTCAAGAAGTGACTGTCCTAAGTCTTTAACATGTATGAATGAAGAGCAGGTTAGTGAAGGCTGGAGCTGTTTATTAGACAACACAAACAGTATGCCTTCTCTCTCTCTCTCTCTCTCTCTCTCTCTCTCTCTCTCTCTCTCTCTCTCTCTCTCTCTCTCTCTCTCTCTCTCAGTTATTTCCCCCCCTTTTTAATGCAAAAGCAAAAAGGACAGTTATTTTACACAAAATAAATGAGAAATAAAACCATGAGAGCCTGAATTTTAGTGATTATTTCTTGATTCTTCAAGAAGGTGCAAAAAAACTGTGAAGGTAATTATTATTGAGGACTGGATAAGATGTTTCTCAAGATTTGCTTAAGGGAAAAAACAACCGGCCCTTTGTTAATGAGTGCAGTATGTTCAGGTTACAACCTCTGGTGTTTTCAGACTGGAATACTTTGTCTTGCAAATTTTGATCTTCAGTTAGTGGCACACATGGCAATAGTACTATTTGAGTGTTATTTTTACAGTTTTTGTCCATCCTGGAAGCTTACATGGCTGCTTGTCAGCAGTGTTAAAACATAAGAATGAGGTCTGTTGAGGGTTGCTGAAGGAAATTTGGGATCCACTGCCATGTTTGACATGTAGATTTGAAATACAAAAATCTTTGTAATGGTGAACATTTGCCTAGTCACTTGCTTGCTGATCAGGATTAACGTCCAGGTTCACTTGAGCATTGCTGGTGCATGGGCTTGGTGGTATTGGTGACAAAAAAATTTATGCTGGTATTCACACAGACCAAGTCTGAAAGATATTTATTTAGGAGAGCACGTTGGATGTTACCTTCAAGATTCAGCAAAAGAAAAAAGAAAAGTTGTTTTGAATGTCTGCTCCATATCATTTGAAACATTTATTTGCAGCCAGACAGACTTTGTGTGATGATACATTACCACAAGGCAGAGTAGCATGCAAAAAGTTTGGATTGCTCTCTTCATGGTCAAAGTCACAGTGAGGGTGCAAATTTTCACTTGTTTGTACCATATCTAGATAATAGCGTCTAAACCACTGAACCATTTGGAACCAAACTTTACATGGTGATGAATTGTCATGGGCAAGAGTGTCATGTTTAAAAGCTTGTCTTGCACTCTTCAAGGATTTGACTCCTTAAGAAATGACTGTTCACTCAATGTCTTGTGAACTATTAAACCTTTTGCAAATAAATTGTGTGGTGGTACAGCATCATAAAATTGAATGTTATATAAGAAGCTTTTTTTCCCTTTTTTCATGGTCTAGGTAACCATTAAGGTTTAAAATCCTGAAAAAATGACTTGTTCATCATTTTCTAAACTGCTGAACAGTTTGCAACCAAACTTGATGTGCCTGCACATCGTGAGCTAGTTTAATATTTAGGTCATGTGATAATCTAAATTGCATTCTAAATAAAGTTCTGTCAACAACTCCCTCTCCTCCATCACCCCATCCACCCCCATATATTCCAGTTTTGAATGTCAGTCGACTGAGCATTTTCTAATCTGTTTTATTGTATGATACCCTGCCGTAATCATACCTGCCACAAATGAACCGGGTGGGGTGGCGGGTGGGGAGATTATATATATACACACACACTCCAGCTTCTTGTCTGCATAGACAACAAAAGTCATTGTTGGCATGTTCCTTTGTTTCACATGTACAGAAGAAAAATTGGTACATTCCAAATGGCTCAGTTTTCCCATTTCCTGTGCTTATGACCAAAGTGGTGTTGTTTGACATGTTTGTACATACCATGTACACCTCTTTGCTGATGTGTGTCTTGGGCAGTGGAGAATGCTATGTTAAGCTGAAGTCTTCCTCTACACACTGTTGATGTATCATTACTCAAACTTCCTTTGACTGTCAGTTGTGTCAGTATTCATTCACTTCAAACGTTGTTGTGGACTGTTTAAAATGTGTTGGATGTACATAAGATTGATTTTGTATCAAAAACATAATTTACCAGTAATGGGTATTGGTTTTTTGGGTTTTTTTTTAGTTACTCTGTTGAGTGTGTCTATCTATATGTGTGTGTACACACATGTATGTGTGCATGAGTGTTCTGGATGTTTGAAACCTATTTTGACCTAGTTCCTAAGTTTTTGTTATCAGTTTCAATTTTTGAGCTTACTGTGTTCTAGTTTCAAATTAAGGTGCAGCATATGAAAATGAAAAAAGCAAAAATCCCTTTAAAGTGTGTGTAGGGGGGGGGGGGGGTTACAACTTGCGTTTCCAGTGAATATTGATTTTTTTTTAAAGCAGATGGTGTATTCTGGGACAAAAAATGCACATGGAATACGTTTATATTTTGCAGGGAGGGAAATTATAATGGGGTCTTACAGTGCTCTTTCTCAACTGAGCCTATGGGATGTACAGCATGATGATGACGATGTCCATTTTTATAGTGCATGATGCATCAAATGAAGAAGCAAAACAAATAAGCCAACATGAGTAGGCTACATCAAGGAATTTGTTCATATCTCAGTGACGGGAAGCTCCCCTTGCACTGAACCCACAGTACACATTACTCTTCATAAACAAGCAAAAACAAAAGACATCCAAAACACAGTATGAATATGTACAAATTTCTCACCAACATCCCACGCCACCCCCATCCACACTCACACGTATTCAAGCTGAGAAAAAAGCATTGTGCAAAATGATTGTTAAGTGCAAAAAATGCCAGATCTTAGCCCATTGGTTGGGCTGTAGTACCAGGCTGGCAAGTTCTTTAACCAGGCACTGTGGGTAATGTACTATGTTTTGTTGGTGTGTTTATGCAGTAATCAAGTTTAACAATCACTCGCAACACAATTTTATGAGTGAATGTCATGTATCTAGTGGCAGATGCTTTTAATATCTGAAAAGTTGGTGCTTAGGTGAGGGCCTTGTGTGTACATCAGAGTCATTAACATGTGAATGGAACTGACTTGTGGCTACTTCTATGATGTACCCTTTTGTGTTGTGTAGGGTCAGTACATCATGGTTAACAGCAGCAGTCTTAAAGTCACTCATGATGTGGCTGTAGTGTGCACTTTGGTAAGATGGTTTTCATGTTATATTTTATCAATAACTTTAAAATATACTTTAAAAAACAACAGTTGCTTAGGCATCAGATACATCTGTACTGCTAAACACACAGGTGATATCCATAAACTACCAGAAGTCATCGTAACAGAATTCATACAAGACACAGTGGAGTTACCATAAGCTTATGGTGACAACATAGCCACCTTTAAAACCTACCCCAAACTACTTTTGATGACTAACACAGCTACCTTTCAAACTACCTTTAACAACAGATGCTGCCACCTTTCAAACTACCTTTGACAACTGATGCTGCCAGACTGTGTTTTGACAACTGTGCTGCCAGACTACCTTTAATGACTGACATTGTCACATTTCAAACTACCTTTGATGATCGACATTGCCACATTTTCAACTGATGCTGCCACTATTCAAACTACCTTTGACAGCAGATACTGCCACCTTTCAAACTACTGATGACTGATGCTGTCACCTTTCAAACTACTTTTGATGTCAGACACCTTTCAAACTACCTTTGATAACTGACTGACACCTTTCAAACTACCTTTGATGACTGACACAGTACCCTGAACACTACCTTTGCATAACTTTTCCAACTAATGCTGTCAGTACAAGCCAGACTTCAGCTGCCTGAGTTCACCCCAGAAAAATGCACAATGCAGATGTTCTGATAGGGATATACATGGGATTAACATTTTTGTTTTTGGTCCAGTGTTCAGGAAATTCATGTGATGTTTGAGAATACTTTGATGGTCTGATGTCAAATATAGTTGGCCTCTTGGATGACAGCTTGGCCTCCAGTATGGTCTTTGTAGTAACAACTTGCATTCATATTGAAAAAGAAGATGAATTTCATAAACTCCTACTCCTGATTCTGACCCTTTGAAGCATTTTTCTTTGCACTTAAACTCAGAAACAGATTTACCTTTGCGATGTGAATGGAGGAAGGTGGAAGGGAAACAGCTCACTCTAAACATAATGTGGACACAAAAAAGGGGAATTAGTAGAGTGATTTGGAATGCCATTTGTTATTGCAACTACAGTTACAGCCTTTTATAAATAATGATGAATTATGGCCTTTGCATCTAATATGACTAATTAGAAAAGGCACTAAGTGGCATTTTCACTTTAGTAGGGGACACACTCAGTGAGAAGTACCTTTGGTGACTTGTACTGCATTAATAATTTAAGGTACCTATAGTGATAAATGATTCCACTTTGCAGAATACCATTAGTGACTAACATGACCACTTGGCAATCTGTGAGTAGTGGTACCATGCTGCAAAGTACCTTAGGTGATTAAATCTGCCACTTTATGAACTACCTTTTGGACTGAAACTGACAGTTTATAAACTCTCTGTAGTTGTCATGAAGTCAATGACCATTAGAAGCTCCTTTTATGAGCAAGCCAAATGTCAGTACTTCCACAGCCAAATGCCTGCTATCAAATAGCAAATGTAGGTGGTCCTGTTCTGCTGTCAGTACTGTACATGTACTGTGTTCTATCTTTGCATTGGCTGATGATGGTGTTCCACTTCTGGAATCGTGTTCCTGTTGTGTTCTGTCAGGCCGGTTACTTGGTCCATGCAAACACATTTTGTCCACTCACTCATGATGTTGAAATGGGAGAGTGCACTTGTCACAGCTTCAGAAAATCAGAATTGGTACAAGACTGCATCTCCAAATAATTGTAAGAATCTACATCTGAATTTTGCCTGGAAACTCTTGGTTTGAAGCTTTTTGTACTTTCTGTATATTCCATCTGTTTATGTAATGTTGGAGCTGAAACATTTATTGTTAGACTTGGTATACTGAAACAGATTGCTGTTTCCTGCGCACTGTTCCCAGCAGATTGTTGGGAAGTGCCTGGTAAAGCAGTAAGCAGCTGACAGTTGAGAGAAGGTGGATGTGGGTGGGTGCTGACTGCAAATGACCAATTTATTTATTCATAATTAGTGAAAGGCCTAGTTTTAAAGATGCGGAGTTTGTTTGACTCCAGTCTGTAAACAGGGCATGACTGAATCAAGCATACCATCCATGGCATTTGTTTCCATCTACCTGCCTGTTGTTTTCCTTTACTTGCTCATTTAGTAGACATTCTTTTCCTGTCTTTTTTGATGTGTTGGTTTATTGATTTTTTATTTTTTAATAGGAGGAATCTTCCTTGTGTAAATACTTCATGCATGCTTGGCCTGCCCCTTGTTTGTGTGTTTTTTTAATTTCAAAAACATTTAACTGTTTGTACTTTAATATTACAGGCATTGCATCATGTATGGCCACACTGCAGAATTCTAGTCTGGTCTTATTGCAGTGTGGAAGGAATGTTGAGAAGTTTTTCACCCCAGCTTTCTGTAAAGGGTGATTTCCTGAAATACCACACAACCCTGTGACAGTGCATAGTCTCCTGAAGTAGTGATAGTTTAAGTGTTCTGAAACACAGTGTTAAACACTTTGGGGATGGTGACTGTAAGGGGGTAGTTTCCTGGGAATTGTGTTGTTACACAAATCCATGATAGTGCATGTAAAGGGATAGTCATCTCAGACATAGTGTCAAAACACTTCAGGGCTGGTGACTGTAAAGGAACATTCTCCTCATTGTCACACAACCCCATGATGTAGATATAAAGGGAAGTCGCCTCAAATGCAGTGTTGAACACTCCAGGAAAGGTGACTTTCTCTAAAAGAATAGCCTCATCAAGTGGACTGTCGTGGCTTTAGTTATATGTATTCTTTTTGCTCCTTGTGCCAGTTGGTGGGTAGGGAGGATTTACTGATTTCAGACTATTTTGAATATGTGAAATTCTGTTTTGAGAGTAAAAAAGCATATGAATTGTATTATTTGGGGTTATTAAAACAGATGATTTCAGGCTATTGCATCCTATTGGTGTCATCTCAGTCTCATGTTGGGCAGTGGTTATTTGAAGGGCTCTTGTGAAGTTGGTACACTATGCTAGACGGTGCATTTGTCTGGATGTTGATGAAAGTTGATCGCTTTTTATTGGGCGATTCAGGCAAGGTTGTTAACTCCCTTGACTTTTGCCCGGCATCGCATAAGTCCCTTGGCTGCTTTTACTTCCGGTGTGTACTTTCTTCACAATGGTAGGCGGTGACAGTGAATTTGCGAATTTTACACTGCCAACTTTAAAGGCATTTTTGGAGGCCTGTAGTCATAATGTGTCTGGCAATAGGCAATAACTTGTTGCTCGTGCTATAGGATGCTCCAAAATGCTTTTTTTTCTACGAACTCGCGATCTTCTGGTCAGCCAAAATAACGATGCAAAGACACATTTCTTCCACCCTCCATCCCCTTTCCACGGTAATTTTTGCAACTGCAACAGTATTGGCATTTGTACTGCTTCACGATTCTAGGTTCAACTTCCACAGTTATACACAGCCTGAAGCAACGCCTACTCAGAAATTGGCCCGGAAGTGCGCTGTGACCTCTTGCGACTTCTTGCACGAAAGATTACAAAGCGCATTAACTCTGGCAAACCAGCTTTGCCGAATCGCCCAATAGAGCTCTTCTCTACTCTTGAGCAGACTCACCGCACTCACACCACATACACACACTTGTGCTTTGACATACACACCCACACACCACATACACACACTTGTGCTTTGACATACACACCCACACACCACATACACTTGTGCTTTGACATACACACCCACACCACATACACTTGTGCTTTGACATACACACCCACACACCAAATACACACACTTATGCTTTGACAGACACAACCACACCACATACATAAATGCATACACACACATTTGCTCACTTGCGTACTCATGCACTCAATCTCTCTACTGGACATCTTACAGTGATTCCCCCAGTCTATAAAAAATATGTGTTGTTGCCTCTTACACAAAAGGGGTGGGGACTGTTGGTCACTTTTTTCTTTGATTGTGGTTCTTGCTGCCAGGCAGAGGTTGAATATCATTTTGTAGTTGATCATTTGCTAGTGTTTTATGTATTAGATCCTATAGTTTATGTGCCAAACATGTTGGAAGAGGATGTATATGAGCCTGTTGGAGGTCTTTTTGATGAGAGGGTGCTGTGAGACTGAAATGTGTGTTGGAAAAGTTTTACTGCCACAGTGTTGCCTGCTGAACACTTTATACTCTTCCCTTTACTTGAAACTAGGTTTGGTTTTATTGGCTTAGTGGTTTTGTTTGTTTTTTCTGTTCAGTGGTTTCTCTGGAAAAGAGGAGTGTTCGGTAATGAAGTCAGCACTGTAATATGAGATTGTCAGTGTTTTTAGTCTGTCGTGCAGGAGTCCATGTTTATGTACAGATACTGCAGGCCATGAACATGCAATGGAATATGCAGAATATACACAAAAGAGAGAGTATTTCTTGTTACTTTATTATTATTTTTCTCCCATAATGTATTTGAATTATGTTCAGTATTTGTGGCTTTCTCTTTCAGTATTCTTTTTGTTGCACACACTGGTGAATGTAATGCCAATTCAGATATTGGGTATTTTGTCATGCGCACTATAGTGCAAAAAGCAAATAAAATGTGTATTATTGTTAAAACAATGTTATAATATAAATTTGTTTATTTTGCTGATAAGAATACTCAGCTGTTGATGAGAATGCATGTATAGAAAGGCAATCTCATTTCTAGTCAAGTGAATGTACATTGTTTTTAATGCATACACAAAAGGACTATTTTGTATATGTTTCAGTGGATGGGGTTTGGTGGGCTGTTTATTTATTTACTCTGTTTCTCAGTGTGGTGACTGGTCAGTGCACAGGAATTTTCCTGCTTGTAAACCATTAACATGTACATTACTACTCATGGTGGTTATTGTGTAACTGTTGTCCACATGTATTGGGTAGGGTCCGCAATGGTATACAGACGTTGTATGAGGGATGTATTGTTTTCACCACGATGTTATATGAATCAGCAAAAACAAATATATAAAAAATCTTTCAACAAGCTGTCTTCCGGAAGTATCTAGGCGCAAATTTGGTGTTGATAGACAGAATTTGAGCCTTTGCATTTTTTTCAAGTGAAAAATCCTTGCAATAATATTTAGTGAAAAATACTCGGTTGAGAATGTTTATCTTCTAAATATGGTATTGGTCTTCAGCTTTTTTTCTCGCTTTTTTTGTACATTGAACACGTTTATCAAGAGTTGTCTTCCACATTATTTGCTTCACGCATGATTAAAATTAGGCTATACTGATGTGAAATATGTGGTGCTGTTTTGCTGGGAAACATGACTTGTTTACACATATGACAACGATATTTTGACTTCCAAATGAAATCTGCTGACATACTCACTGTCAGGCAGGTCCCCATCCCCCACCTCCCCTTCCCCCTGACATGATCTGTGTGCAGCAAGACAACCATTGCCTACATAGTTATTTTGGCTTTTTTATTTATTTTTTATTTTCAGCATTTGAAAAATGGACAGGGATGTAGTGTTTGATATACAGGGAAGGGCAACACTAGAACAAACCCAAAGTGATAGTTTTTACGCTTTTACTCCAACCACACTTTGGCCAGAAGTGGCCCAAACAACACAGCCACCAGTGCAAAAAGAGCACCATCAGATAAGCCTGTTCAAACTCCTTTGATACTCTTCAGCATCTCCTCTACATCATATACAGATACTACTGTTTTTGTCTAGTCCACTTTTTGCAACCAGTTCTAAAAATTGTGCTGATGAATCTTGCTGCACCTGTTGGACATTTTGGCATTGCAGCTAAAACAAAAGGTAGAGGTGGTGGCTGAAACCTCAAACCAAAATTAGTTGTATTTGTATCCACTTTACTGGTAGTTCTGTGTTTTTAGGTGGGTTTTTTTTTTGTTGGGGGGGGGGGGGGGGGTTCTACAGGAGAGCTTTTTTGCATCCTTGTTGCACTCTGTCGTGCAGGTCAAGGAACTATGTAGTGCCTGGAGTCTTATCTCTGATGTGGTGGAATGGTATCAATTTCCTTTCAACCTAGTGTATGACATGTTGGGAGGATGGTTAAGGACTGGTATCAATTTCCTTTCAACCTAGTGTATGACATGTTGGGAGGATGGTTAAGGACATTAATTAATACATAAAACAGTTTTGTGTCTTTGTAATTGAATGATGAAATAGCCTGGTGTTGATTAAAAAGAAAAGCCAGCATCAGTTGGCTTTGTTAATCAAGGGTGTTCAAAGAAAAATTCACTAGCCTACTTGAGACACATCTGTGAGTTTTCATTGAAACTTTTGGTGCATTCTACAGTATGGTTGAAAATGTTGCTGAAGAATTGTAGAGGCATACTGTGTGTGTTGATCCTGGCAGTAATATTTATAGTAGGCATTCTCTATACTGTGGCTTTGCAAGGCGGTGATGGATCCTAGCACTTATGCTGATGGTAGTGTGTATTCTCTGTGGTCAGACTGTACTGCAATGGGTCGTGGCAATGATACTGAGAAACAGCAAGTGTGTAGTTAATTTTACAGTGCTGTGAGGTGTAATGGCCGTGATGCTGACAGTCAGAAAGTGTATGGCTGATTAGGCAGAGATGTGATGGGTCCTGGCAGTGATGGTGGCATAGATGAGTCTTTATCTAAGTGACAGTGTCATCAGTTGACAATGCCAAAATATGATCCCTGAAATGGTGTTGAAAAACAAGTACCCCAAAGAAAACAATTTACTGAAGTGGATATGATGTAGAAAAGGTCAAGTCTAGGATGCAGGTAATGGTGCTACTACTAGTAGTTTTAATAACAGCAGGACGAGGAGGCATCTTTCAGTCATGGACAACCATGGCATTCACACTGATTGGTTTAGGTACGCTGCATCTGGCTCCAAGTGCCCACATGGGAGTGGCAGTCCCTGTTCAGTGTTGCATCTGCTACACTGATAGCCTGTGGTGAGGGATTCCTTCCTTACCTGGGCCTGGGGCTTTCACTAATGCAGCTCTGTTGGGTGTTTTTTTCTAGCTCCTCCATGGTTGGCAGATGCTTTGTGTTCACAGTTGTATTGGTGCCTGAGATAATACTCCACCAATCATTCCATCTGACTTTCTGTCTCAGCACTCTTGAGCTTGAAGGATCTTTTTGGGCTTTTATGATGGAGTTTTTGGGCACTATCACTTTCTTGATGAATATCTTGGATGTTGCCAGCACCGGTCAACTTCTGGATGCCTTCAGACAGTTTTAACCATTAGTCATTGTCACTGTGTCTGGCTGTCTGGACAAAAAGTATTTTGTTTGTTGTGTCTGCAAGGTCCTCTGGCTGCTGCTACTCTTGCTTCTGCTGATGGTGCTGGCTATGCATATGGCCATTACAGGGAAGGTTCCACAAATCATTCCCCACCTGAACATGTTTTCAAAGTGTAAATCAGCCTTACATGCATTAGTTTCCACTCTTAAGCCAGGGATCAGGCCACAGTGGCTCAGTGAGCTGAGATGACTGGACAAGCATTCCCTGACGAGTTGCATTTGAGCCTGTTTTCCTGATGGGTTTCCACACTGGACAGCATAGTCAGCTCATTCTTACTTCATTGGGTCATGGGGGTTATGCATGTTTAGTTGTAACATGCCACCTACGCTTTTGGTAGAATGTGGATGATGTGCTACCATTGTAACAGGTGGAAAAGATGCCAAAATAACAGTCAACACAGAAAGTTAGCTCGGGAGGCTCAGGATAAGAAATTCCTCCTGCTGATGATCAAACCCATGACCTTCCAATCAGTAGTCTGATGCTTCTACTACTGTTGCTACTATTGCCATCACTACTACCCCTACAGCTACTGATGATTAAAAGTGTGGAGAAATCTCTTTATTTACAGTTGCATGGGCTGGGGTCAGATACAGTTTCATCACATTTCCATTGTGAGTGTAACTGATGTTCGAAGAAGTGTGGAGACAAAACTGTATCTAGCAACAGGTTTTGGTCAGGCAGAGTTCTTTCAGCAAAATGCTGTCCTGTTTAAAATTCCTTGAAGAGATTGATCTTGTTTCCCATCCTGTCTACTTTCAGAGCCTGCTTAAAACTTGGCTGACAAATATTATGGACAGTACAGTATGGCCATTGGTATTTCTGGTACAGTTAGGTAATTTGTGCTTCCATGTTTCAGCATACAGCTGCTTTTGGGTGTGTGCCAGTGCTATTGTTTTGTCTGGTAAGGAAAAATTATATGACTTAATGCGGCTTCAAATCAGCATGATTGTGATGGTTGTTCTCATGATTTGATGAATGCTTAGTCCTTCCAACTGTGTACAGTAATAACCTCCATTCAGTTTAATCCATGTGCACCAGGTTTAATAACCTTTATCTTAAGATCACAGGTGTACTTGAATGGTAAAACTGCAGGTTTCAGTTGGGTAAGTCATTTTTAATATAGATAAGATTTTTACAAGGGTTTCACAGTGTGCTTTTTATGATGTGAAAGATGATGACTCTTGATCAGCTTGTTGATGCTGAATCATAATTCAGCTGCATCAAAGTGGCTTTAGGAAGCTGCTTGGCACCAATGTAGGTCACTAGCAGTATGCTTGCTCTTCAACCTTAGCAGAGGATGTGTAATTTCTGCATCTACATTAGGTCACTGAGGGGTTCAGATAGCTTTTGAGAGCTTGGTTACGTGCATGGTTTTTTGTTTTTGTTTTCATATAGATGTGTAGAGTACCACATTTTGAGAGCTTGGCCATGTGCATACAGTTTGTTCATATAACTGTAAAACAGCACTTTTTGCGAGCTTGGCTATGTCCATAGATGTTTGAAGCTGACATTTTTCAATCTTCTGTTTACTGCTACTGTTTGGAGTCAGATTGTCAGAGTTTGGGCTTTGTTTATAGTTTTACATGGATAGTTGATAGGTTTTGATGTTTGGATTGCCATAGTGCTCTTCTGAACTGCAATAAAGATAAATGCATGCCATGAGCAGTGTTGGCCTGTCCGTCCAGCAGTTGTGCTCTTCAGCTTTTCCCCTCTGAAAATGCCATTAAGGGTATTGTCTCTGTAGAGTGTGCCATTTTTTTGGGTCTTTTTATGTTTTGTTGTGTGTGTGTGTGTGTGTGTGTGTGTGATGAAAAGTTATGTGAACTTGTATAATGATCTGTCCAATTGTTCCCAAATACTTGATGCCATCTGTGGCAAACCTTAATGTAAGGGCTTATCTCAGACATTGTGTAAATCACTAAATGGCACTGTCAGACTTTACATTGTAATAATTTCCACTGAGTTTAATCTTGCATACCAGGTTTGGTGACCTTGGCTCAACTTTCAGATTACGGGGGCCTTGGAGTGAATTGTTAGTGCATATGTACCTCATAAAGTTCATACTTTGTATAGTGAATACATTGGCAAGATCATGCATAGAATTATGTTGATGACCTAGCTTGGATCCTGCAGAAACTTCATGAAATCTTTCAGACTAAGCTTGATTATGTTAACCTGCATTGAATTTACAATACCCATTTCGGTGACTGTGACCAAATTTCTAATTAAGGTGGAATCGCCCCATGTTGGATGAATAAGGTGTTATTGAATTGAATTAAAGGTGAAGCAAAGTTGCGCTTTCATCACAAGTTCTTATCCATTCAAGTTCAGGTTTTGTATAATTGTTGAATACAAGGACATGATCATGCACCTAATGCTTGAAGTAACTTACTATAGGGTCAAAGGAAGTTGACACATTAGCTGCCCAGATTAAAACAGCCAACCCCCCCCCCCCCCCCCCCCTCCCCCTCCATTTTTTTCTCCTCATCTTTTTGTTGTTGTTGACATAGTGCTCTCCTGAGCTGCATTAAAGTTTGCAAGATCTTTGAAACTTGTCCATGACTGGTTGTTGAGGTCAGAGGAGAGGAATGTTGTTTTTGTTTTTTTATTCCCATTTTAATTTTTTTATGCAAACATGAATGAAAAGGTGCATACATTGGCAAGATCATGCGCAGAATTATGTTGATGACTTAGCTTGGACCCTGCAGAAACTTCATTTTTCCAAGTGTTTGTCCAAGCCCATGACTGCACTGTTAGAAATTTAAACACAGAAACACAAAGTGGAAATGAAACAGGTTTTTTGCATGCACATGCAGGACAACTTGATACAGTCTTGATACTAATAACCAGAAAATTTGTTCAGCTCAGATTTCGCAGTTTAGAAAGTCATGTTACTCAGTCCAACATGTCAAGATGTGTATTCCCCCCTCCCACCACCCCCTTGTGTGACAGCAAATTTCATCACAGTTTAATCACAAAAGCAGAATCTGTTTTAATCCCGTCCTTTAGATTGTTATTGTCTGCAAGTTGTTTTTGTTCTTAATTTAAAGTTTAGGTGGGATTCAAAGTATACATTTTTATGGTAGCACCAGTATCAGAGGAATGATTACATTAGTTTTAAATGTGTGTGTATTGTGGGATTTTAACTTCTTTTTGTTTTGCATGGTTTTAATTTTTATTTTATTGTCCTGCAAAGAATTTATGTCATGGTTTCATGTAATAAACTCCTCTTTGTTTTCTTTCTGCATGGAAGTGGTATATTGTTATGCTACAAGTATTTCATTTTGATGTCAAGTCTTTATCTTTGTACATCATGATCTGTTCATGTTAAATAAAACTGGAAGACCTCTGTCTGAGTGTTTGTGCGTGTGCGTGTGCACGCATGTGCAGTTCTTTGTTTTTGTTTCACAAGCTTATTCATCTAACATGGGAAAAGATGTGTCTTGTGGGTGGATTTAAATAATGCTGGAAGGAGATAGGGTAGATTGTTCCACAGTAATGGTGCTTCAATGAAGAAGGCATGTTTACCTAAACATTCGAGGTAACCAGATGGAAAAATGAAGGAGCTGAGTATTGGCAGACAAGCAGAGCTGATGAGATTGATTGATGATCACTTATATAGTGCTATTCTCCACTCTCTTGAGCAGACTCACTGCGCTCACATGTAATTCTACATGAGTGACTAGCTTTTTATAGCGCGTTTTTTTAAATATCCACCGAAGTGGTGTACTTACAGCGCTGGCATGGCTGGTGCCACATGAAACTGCTGCTGTCTCGGCGCAAGGTCTGTGTACACCATACAACCATGCCCCATGTCACTTCATGCAAAGCCACATACGTAAGGTGTATGCGTGTTTAGCTGTAACCTGCCACCTGCACTTTTGGCAGAATGACCGGGATCTTTTATGTGCTACTGGAACATGCAACTGGAGAAAATCCAAGTTGCTCAATGATTTACAGATTAGAGCAATCTTGTACTGAACACGAGATCCAGCAGGAAACCAGTGTAAAGAATAAAAGATTACAGACATGTATGTGGTCAAACCTTGGAGAACAACAGACAAGGCAGGCAGCATATGTTAGAAGTTTACAGGTCAGACTTGGGGAAGCCAGCCAGCAGTGAATTATAATAATCAGTACAAGACCGAACAAAAGCACAGATGAGAGTCTTGAGAGCATCGTGAGTGATATATGTCTGTGCATCATGAGGGCAAATCACTGGCAGAACCTAAGTGTATCATTTACTATTGTGACTTTATATAAATTATCTGTATGAATACACACAAACGTACATACACTGAGACACAGAGTGTATTTGTTCATGACATAGCACTATGTTTTATCCTGAAATAGCAGCAAAATTGTAATCTGCAAACTGAATGTTATCTTCCTATTTCTGTGTTTCATCACACTGAACATGTAACGTGTGATAATCAGTTAATGCACAATGAACTGGAGTCCAACATTGATAAAGCAGAGGGGTATGGGGTTGATGTTCAACTAAAAACTGCCTATTTTAGTTGCTGCTTAGTTCATCAGCTACTCAAAAATGATGAAGTTTGGCTTCAGATTGTGGTAAAATCAAGACCTAGTCTTTATGTGTGTGTGTGTGTGTGTGTGTGTGTGCACAGAGATAATGATTAGGTCTTGATGTTACCAAATTTATAATCTCACTGTATACATACATCATTATAAATGTATATGATGATTATATATATATATGTGTATAATAATGATTGTATGCAAGATTGATTTTTTTAACTTGCATCAAAAGCACATCATTTTAATTAACATAATTAGTAATTAATGCACATAGTAATTATGAGCCTTTTGTGCTGCTTCAAAAGGCTTGATGACAATAAGCCCGTAGCTGTTGTCTAATGGGTGGTCATCCTCAAAGGATGCCACCTCAACAGCGGGCTCCCTTAGTATGGTGTCAAAAGACATTTAATAATTATGTGCAAATAAATAGTAAATTATAACAACAATAATCCAGCAGCATAATTAGTTATATGGACTAATTACTATATATATGGACTATATATACTAATTACTTGTAATTACCAACTTTGCTTTTTACACACATGGTTAATGGCTTACTTGCATCAAAAGCACAATTATTAATTATCTTAGATAATTACTGATTAATGCACATCGCAAGTATGAGCCTTTTATGCTGCTTCAAATGGTTTGCATCAACAGTACATAATTACAACTATATCCAAATGTGGGGGCTTGTTAGCTCTTCCTTTTTTGTTGTCAGTGATTGCTGTGAATGTTTCAAGGAGTCCACAAGTTTAACATGCAAATAAATGGCACCATGGTGGCTGTACTTCTGACATGCACAAATGTGTACCACTACAGGGTCACTGGGGACATGATTCCCTTGCAGAAAATTGCACAAAATCAGACTGTTGAACTTCCATCTGTCCTTTATGCATGCCTTGTCAGTGATAATGACCGTGTACCGCTTTTGATACTAGTAAGCCAGTGGGTGAATACTAATTATCTGAGCATAATTATATCTACGTAGTAAATATAACAACAACAACAACAACAATAATAATAATAATAATAACTGGGGTCTTCTGCACATAATTACTAATTATATCTTTTGACGCTAGTAATCCGCCATACCCTAGCATGCGCAAGTCTGAGCTAGCGACAGAGCTAATTTGGTTCGAATGTGGTTCCTCTACAACCCTGTCTCCACAGGCTCCAGCTACCTGCCCAAACCATCATGCCGCAGACAGAGTGCAAGAAAGACCAGTGACAGCAGCTATGACATACCCTCCTGTGCAGAACAAAATACAGATTGGTGTCATTCTTCCCAAGAGCAACCCGACTGAAATGGACTGCCGCTTCGGGAACTTGTGGCGGCCGCCACCCCGGTTGCCTCACACCTGCATAACTGACCCAAACCCTTTGCCCTTCCCCTCACCCACCTGCCTCCCACCCCCTTCCCCACTGCCTCCGATCCACAGTCCATTCATCGGCGTTACGAATGCGTTCTCCAACAGCAAACCACCCCACATAATGTCAGAACTTCAACATACTGAAGTTGGTCATTTAATGGAAGAAGGGTATCTTCCTCCGCGGTGCTTGTTTTTCACGCAACCTCATTGTTGAGTCAGTTTCTCTATGATCGGGCTATATGAACGTCTCTTGATTATCATTGAGGAAGAAAGATAAGAAAGGCAACGCCGCTCCCGATATCAGGAAAACATTCCGAATTTCTCGAGCATTGCACAGCCGGTGATCAGTTACTGAACGGAACAATAACATATGTGTCGAACTTGAAATTACATGCAATTTTGAATCGAAAAACTGATCAAGTGAACAACAAAAAGACCTAAACTAACATTAGGCCCTTTGATGATGGAAAAAAGAAAGAAAAAAGGAGAGAGAGAGAGAGAGAGAGAGAGAGAGAACCGTTGCCTGGCAACAAAGGCTTGTTTGCAAGCGGAACCAGTATGGTGGCTGCTGTGTTCCTGTTTCGACACGCTGCGAGTAAGCAGACGACAGTTCGCAGTTTACTGATCCACTGAGTAATGTTCTGCAGCAATGTGTACCTTGATTCCGTAGAAAGTTGCACCTGTCTACAATAGTAACTGGTTTTGTAACATTTAGTCTAGAACCTTCCAGTTCCAATAACTGGTTTGGTGACAGACTCTTCCACTAAGTTCCAGCTCCAATAACGCCAGCTTAGAGGAGGTCACCCTGAAAGCGCCAGAAGAGTCGATTTTGGTTTAGGCCAGCACGTGAAAGGTATGAAATGAAAAATCAAAGAGATAACTATTTCTGAGGAATTTATGGTAAACAGCCTCACCATGGTTAAATTTGGTGTTAAATGAGACTGGCTCTATTTCAGTGCTGCCACTCTCCACTCATCTAGAGGGACAGAATAAATCTTCAAAATGCTGAAGGCAGTCACTTAAATAATAATAAGAATGCTTCTCAAAATATGGTTTGTTTAAAGAGTAGAAGAGATCAGAATGCTATATAGTTTTAAATGGAAGATTTTGCTTCATGATGCTCAAGTGGTTTTATTGTTATGTCATTTAAAAACTGGGTTTTCTCACTGCACAGCACAACCTGCCATGCATGATAGTAAAGCTGCATACCACACTGGAAAATCCACACTGGTGCAGTGCTAGTATTCTAGTTAACTTCATACAGTATTTTTGCTTGCAGCAGGCTATTCACGGAATCAGTCCACACACACATGTGCACACTCACATTATGGCTGCATGCATACACATTATTTTGTATACCCTCCATCAAAACAAAAACCTTTGGTCAAAGATCTTTTTTTATACATTATTATGACGGTCCTGTGCTCTGGAACAGACTTGCATATATATATATATATATATATATATATATATATGACATCAGGACTTCACAATCAAAAACATCATTCAAGCAAGCCATCAGAACCCATCATTAGGTAGCACACACTACTGAATTTCAAATGCTCTGTCCTGTTTGCCACATATGTTGCAGTTTGAGTATGCCATGATTATATTTTCTGTTTTCTCCTGTATCTCTCTAAAAATTACATGTTTTTGTTCACCAAGGCTAAGACATCAAGAAGAGCATTTATAAGGCTGCAGAAATGAACCAGAATCTCACAGCACTACAGGAGTCCTACCTGCAAGGGCTACGACAGCTTACAGGTGGCAACCAGGTAAGTTGCTTGGTGCTGCTGTATTCATTATCTTCCAGTCCATGTAATAGGATAATATATCCCTCTTCCCCTGAGGAATGATGATAATTGGCTGATTGAACAAAACTCTGAATGACAAAACATTGATGGCAAACATTGATGCAAACATTGATGCAACATTTAGGTAGGTAGTGTGGCTTAATGTCCTCAGATGTCAGTTGACATATTAAGGACAAGCTGAAACCAATGCCGAAGCATGCTTCAATATAGCTTTACGTCCACGGAAACCAGAAGGCTCGTTAGGACGGACAGCCCAGGACGGCCACCTCGACTCTCACACAGCTCCTGAACTATGGTGCAACATTTTGTGAAGGTGGAGTTTATGTACTGTGCATTTGCTTGCATGCCAGGTGAGTACTACTGTAGGCAGTCAGGTCTTTGTTGTAGTGTCTATATGATGTCCTTCAAGTGCTAATGAACAAGTGCAAAGTTGTCATTCAGCTTTTGTTCACTCAACTTTTTGCCATGTTTGTGATTTGACATTTTTGCTGGTTTTGTATGACTTTAAAGGTTTTCTTGAAAGTAACAATGCCAGGGTCTAAAACTACCATTTGCATTGGCTCAGGGTGTGTCTTCAGGATATCGAAAATTATTTGCATTTGTCTTTGTTGTTGTAAAAAGATGACATGGTTGTACAGGCTAAATGTCCCAAAGATTTGCAGAGAACACTAGGTGTGAGTGAATTCTGGGGTCTCAATATATTAATGTTAGTAAAACCAGTTATGATATTTTCACAGGGGAAGATCAGAAAAAAGCCAACATTTTATTTTATTAGGAAACTGTTGATGTCATTTGGGATTATAAATATTTTGGAGTAAGATTCAGTTACAATGATAATAGGTTTCAAAGGCATAAAAGCTACAATTAATTGGCGCTTGCAGACAAGGCTATATTTTTATTGTTTGGAAAATGTTTCCACTTTACCAAAAATTATCTCTATACTTAGAACTTTTTAAAAGTGTTCACATCCTATCTATTTGTCTCAAAACTGCAGCATCATTTTGAAACTGATCTTTGGTGTGGAAGTTACTACTGCAATGAGTATGGTCCAATAAAACTTGAAGCAAAATACAGGATGATGGAATTTTGGTATAGTTTGTGCAGTATCTCTAACTGAATCACCTAAGATTTCTGATGTAATGTTTCATTTGTGTTACAAATTATATTACGCTTGCAAGAATTAAATTCTCATGGCTTAAGGAAGTGTGTTTGATACTAGATAGAGTAGGACTATCCTAGATCCTATATTTGGTCGAAGCAAGTTCATTCCATCAAAAAATTTAAGTACATAGTGAAGCAGAGATTAAGGGGTCAGTTTAGGCAAGAATGTGAAAGCAGAGAAGCAGAAAATAGCATTTAACGCAATTATCATTTATTTAAAGAGAAATTTTGCTTGAGGAGTATTTAAATAATCTCCCATCTACTTATGGCAAAGGGCATTAGTAACCACAGACTATGTTTTCAGTAAAAAGCATTAGGTATCACAAATGATGAAGGAAGATGTGCTGTTTGTAATAGTGGTGAAGTAGGAGATGAATTTCATTAATTGTTTCATTGTTCCACTCAATATGTTAAACTAAATTGTATTAAGTATGTGGATAAATATTACACTGATCATCCTATTGTGCCCACATTTTGCAGCTTTATGAATATGACCTCAAAACCTAATGATGTAAAACACTATATTTATTAGCTGCTGATCCTTGATTTCTTTTGATCCAACAAAAACAAATATCTTGTTTGTGTGCATCATCTTTTTTTTTCTTTTTCTTTTTGTACCACGGTTTTGATTTGTGTTGAGTCCCTGTTCTTGTCTAATGTGTGAAGTGCTGCAGTAATGTACCATTAGTACTTCTGTACTTATTTATAAGGAATGTGTATGTAAATGTAAAGAAGAACAAGAATGGTAAAGAAGATTTGTACAGCCCCCACCATCTGCATTAAGCGGAGGCTCAGAGTGCACACAGACAGCAGGCAGACACACACACACAAACATACACACACACACACACACACACACACGCACACGCACACACACACACACACACATACTCACACACACACAGAGTGAACCTGCCCTCATTTGAAAATGGACATGCAAATTCCAAACTGGACTTGTGAGTCCCATGCAGGCTCACAACAGTTTAGATGTGCAGCTTTGTTGTCCTCATCAAAAGTGATGGTCTACCTTGGATGTGTTTTTTGGGGAACATTTGTGACCCCTGTCTTGGCTCACCAAACTTATGATACATGATTACTCCTAAAGCCCTGATCTAGGCCATTAAAGTTCAGTGTGGGTGTGATTATGTCACTCTTTAATGTTCCTCTATTAATTTGATGTTTTCAGAAAAAGGTGGCTACTGCAGCCCCTGAGCGTGTTGGGCTGGGCAGTCGCCCAAAACAACAGGGCAAAGAGTATGCCTACTACAACAGAAGTGAAAGACTGAAGCAGGCATTTGATGTTAGCAACAAAGCACTGATTGCATCCTTTGTCTTCTGGCTGCTTATTATGTACAGCTTCTACATGCTTGGGGGATATGGGCTCATTGCACTACATGTCATGTTGGATGAGGCAGACTTGGATGGGGTAAGATATGTGATGTTTTTTCAAAGCCCTGTTTGCAATATCATATGATTGGGAACTCATTGGGGAGGGATCAATAGGGAGAGGTGGTATAAAGGGTGAAGGGCTTTCACGAGTTTAAGCTCTGTGTATTTTTTGGCTAGATTTGAATTTTATAAGCATAATGCAAATAAATTCACCCAAACCATAGTTCAGGGAAATAATTAATATTTGAATATTAATGCATGCACTTTTTTTCAAATGTATGGTTATTCATGGTATCCTTATGAACTACTTTATTAGAATAAATATGTCAGGTGTTCTGGTGGTGGGCTTGGTTTTAATGCTCAGTTTTTATAGGTCCTTAGAAAGAGAGTCAGTGGAGAGTCAGTGGCACAGAGCAAGAGTATTTGCTCTCGAAAACCAGAGTTAAGCATGATCGAGCGTGGTCACCAAATGGATCAGTGACCATTATGTGCTAGGCTTTGCACCCACCTTGAGATTTCTCTGAAGTCAAATTCTGTGCAGATTCTTACAAAAGTCCTTCGGATGAGACTATAAACTGAGGTCCCCCATGTGTACATGCATGCAAAAAGATCACATATGCACATTAAAGATCCTGAGGCTCAGAGGCCACAGGCTCAGGGGCCATGCTTAGAGGCCACAGGCTCCGGGTACAGGTTCAGGGGCCACAGGCTCAAGGGCCACAGTCTCATGGGTCAGGCTCAGGGGCCACAGGCTCAAGGGCCACAGTTTCAGGGGCCACAGGCTCAGGGGCCATGCTCAGAGGCCACAGTCTCAGGGGTCAGGCTCAGGAGCCACAGGCTCATGGGCCACTGTCTCGGGGGCCACTGTCTCATGGGCCACTGTCTCATGGGCCACTGTCTCAGGGGCCACAGGCTCAGGGGCCACAATCTCAGGGTTCAGGCCCAGGGGCCACAGGCGCATGGGCTACTGTCTCAGGGGCAAGTGTCTCAGGGGCCATGCTCAGAGGCCACAGTCTCAGGGGCCAGGTTCAGGGGCCACAGGCTCATGGGCCACTGTCTCATGGGCCACTGTCACAGGGGCCATGCTCAGAGGCCACAGTCTCAGGGGCCAGGTTCAGGGGCCACAGGCTCAAGGGCCACTGTCACAGGGGCCATGCTCAGAGGCCACAGTCTCAGGGGCCAGATTCAGGGGCCACAGGCTCAAGGGCCACTGTCTCAGGGGCCATGCTCAGAGGCCACAGTCTCAGGGGCCAGGTTCAGGGGCCACAGGCTCAAGGGCCACTGTCTCAGGGGCCACAGGCTCAGGGGCCATGCTCAGAGGCCACAGGCTCAGGGGCCACTGTCTCAGGGGCCACAGGCTCAGAGGCCAGTCTCAGGGGCCTGGTTCAGGGGCCGTGTTCAGAGGCCACGTCCAGGCTCAAGGACAAGTCTCAGGGGCTACAGGCTCGGAGGAAACATGCTCAAGGGCCACAGGCTCAAGTGCCAGGTTCAGGGGCCATGCTTAGAGGTCACAGGGTCAGGAGCTAGTCTCAGGAGAATCAGGGTCAGGGGGCCATACTTAGAGGACACAGGGTCAGGGGCCACAGGTTCAATCCCTAATATTAAGGTCCTCAACTAGGGCCATGTGACAAGAAAGGGTTCTCACCTTCAGCTGGTGCCTGAAAGTGAAAGGCCACCTGTGATTGCTAATGTTTGGAGAGTTTGTTAGATCTCTCTCTTTTTTTTTAAATCAAGTAAAACTTTGATTCAGTGGAGAAATGGTTCTCTGTCACATGTTGTTGCCACCTTTATGACTGAAATGACTGAAACTTGGAGGTTGTTTCTAAAGGGGGAGGGGGGGTAAAGAGTGGCACACCCAAAATCTTGTGCACCAGAAATGAAATGAAATTTACTTGTTGCCACAGAATGGGTTGGCTCTATGTTCCTAAATCTCAATGTTCCCACATCTCTGTGTTCCCACATCTCTACATTCCCACAAATTGCAAGGCTGTAGAGTTGGGGAATACAGTGATGACTGATGCTTCCATCTTCAGTCGCATTCAGTGCCCGATACTGACTGATTATTTTGAGACAGAGAGAATAGCCATTTTAAAATCATCACCATTCACTTCCTCATCTTTACTGGATCATTACCATCATCATTACCATCAGTGGAAGTTTTGTTAGTTGGCAGTGTGGCTTATGTAGCGTGCCAAAAAGGAAAAAGTTATTTAAAATTTGGTGGAAGGCATGCTGTCATGAAATTTTGCATGATAATTCATAATCACAGAAGTTTATGTCTTTGACACATACACCATGCATGCATGCACACACACACACACACATTCATGCATGCACACCTGACATGCATGCATGCACACCTGTGTGCACACATGCACACACACACACACACACACACACACATGCACGCATGCACACACACACTCATGCATGCACACACACAAACACACTCACTCACACACATACAAGGGTGCAATGAAAACAAATGATTAATGCACTTATAACAAACAGAGATTGTCTGTTATGAACAATGTGTGTGTGTGTGTGTGTGTGTGTGTGTGTGTGTGTGTGTGTGTGTGTGTGTGTGTGTGTGTGTGTGTGTGTGTGTGTGTGTGTGTGTGTGTGTGTGTGTGTGTGCATCTTGCACAGGGTTATGCTTAAACCCCTGTTGGTGCCAACATTATGTGTTAGTTTTTGTTACATTGTTGAAAATGTTTCCATCCTGATGTACATTATGTGTGTTATGTTTGTTCAGCAATTTGAGCCACAGGGTTGGTGCTTCACAAATTTCCAATATTATTTGGGTGTCATTTGTCTTTGGAGGCATCTTCCCAAGCTGATTCTGCAATATCTTGACACTACTTGGGGTTACAGTTTGATATTAGAATTGTTTTTACTCACAGGAATGCCAGGCCAAATTCAGCACTGACCCCCTGGAGAATCTCAAGTACATTCAGATGTATCCCAAAGGTGATTCTGGTCCCTACATTGCACGCTTCACATCTGACCACTCTGACATCCAAGACTACCCTGTGGATTCCCACAAGCTGCCACCTCTGGTGACAACAGCAACATCAGCCCAGTTTTACCAGCTGCAGGGTTTCATTCGGCATGTCCATGAAGACCTGAAAACAGAACACTCTGATGTCAAGCTGATTGTCTATGATCTGGGACTATATCGACGAGAGAGAGGAATTGTAAGTTGGATGGCATTCTCTCAAAATTTGTTCAAATAGAGAAAAAGCAGGACCACAAGTGCACATATGTACTCATGTACTTACATGGGCATACATACATGCACAGAGGATGGCAAAAGTAAACATGCAACTTTCCGCATGCTGCAGAAAATCGGTTTCCTTGCAGTCATTGTTTTCCTCTCAGTTTTGTAGACAAGACTGATGTCATGCTTCAATTTTTAGATATTAACGTGATTTTACTTCATCTGGTTTTTAAAAAAGTTTTTTTTTAAGTTTTTAAGTATGTGGACATGTAAATACATATATACACCAGGCATACATACAAATCCAAAGTTAATATATGCAGACTATGCAATGGTGTACGAAGAAGAGGAAGAAAGCCAAACAAACAGGGGGGAAAAAGTAAGGGCAAAAATATATAAACATGCATATATTCACAAACAGCAACAACAACAAAAAGTAAAAAAACACAAGCAAAAACAACAACGACAGCAACAAACAAACAAAAAACAAAAACAAAAAAGGCACAACAGCAGTAATGACGACATATAAAAAAAGGGAGAAGGAATGGGACAATAATAGCAGCAGTGAGTGGGACAAAAAACAAAAACAAAGAAAGGGCAGGTGGGGGGGGGGGGGGGGGGGGAGTTACATAGCAGTCGTGGTATTTGACGTAGGAGCACTAGAGCATTACATGTTCATTGGCATCCATAACTATGTAGACATGATGTGAGGATGTAGATATGGTCATACAACCGAATTTAGCCATCATTCTGAACAAAGGGCATATAACAAAGCCATTTTGACCGAATGAGGCATGCTCTATGTTGACATATGATAAATATTCTTCTGTTTTATGCCTTGTTGCCAACTGTTTTTGAAATATATGAAAAAGTGGGCATTTATTTTCCATTTTCCATTTGTATATAAAAAAAACTTTGCAAACAAAATAATAAAGTAAAAAATGTCATCTGATTCAAAGTCTTTTGCATTACCAAACAGTACAAAGTCTTCTGTCAGTTTCATATTATCATATTTATACACTTTTCATTCATAAATGTTTCAAACATTAACCAAAAGCAGTGTACAATATCGCGCGCGTGCGTGTGTGTGTGTGTGTGATGGTGTGTGCATGTGTGTGTGTGTGACTGTGCCACGGTGGGTGTGTTGTGTGTGTGTGTGTGTGTCTGACTGTGCCACGGTGGGTGTGTGTGTGTATAATAATAATAATAATAATAGATAACTTTTGTATAGCGCTATTCTCTGGTGTACCCAAACTCACTGCGCTTTACAACATTCTCCAACATTTTCTAAGTTTCACAAATGTAATACATATAATTATGACAACTAACAATGTATAATATACAAGTACATGTGCCATATGAGAAGCAGCAATATATAAAGAAAATGAATTATTATATTACTACCATTATTACATATTATGTATGTGTGTGTGTTTGTGTGTGTGTGTGTGTGTGTGTGTGTGTGTGTGTGTGTGTGTGTGTGTGTGTGTGTGTGTGTGTGTGTGTGATACTTTAATTAATTGTTTTACAAGTATGTGATCTTAACTTCATTACTATTTTATGATGAAGTCACAATTGTTCTATATTTATAACTATACTACGGTTAAAGTAAAACTCTTTTGTTGGTGGTGTTGTGTTTGTTGTATTGTTCTCTTAACTTTATGTGAAGCACAGTGAGTTTGGGTACACCAGAGAATAGCGCTATACAAAAGATATCTATTATTATTATTATTATGTTGTTGTTGTTTTGTTTTGTTTTGCGAGCCCACCATAACCACAACAAAATTGCCCCTTGTGGGATGATTAAAGTTTTTTGAAGTGAATTGAATTGAACTCCAAAACAGATGGGAAATAGTTTCATTGTGTGTATTACTAAAGGTATATTTCTCGTTATTTGTAACTTTCATTCTTTTTAATGTAACGTTTGTGGCAAGAATCCTGTGTACTAAACGTATCTGAAACCATTTCAGTTTTACTTCATGTATTTTTTGTAATTTTGTAAAACGTTTTAGGCCATTTAATATTGTTAGACAGTACGCTGTTCCACTTAATGCAACACTTCAGTTTGCTTTTATTTTCAACTAAAATGTCATAATAACTTTTTGTTCCTTTCTGTGCTTTGCCAATTATTGTTAAGGATTTTCTCATGCTTAAAGACTTGTTACTTTGGACAGCAGTACCTAGACCCTTGATATATTTCTTTACTGCCTGAACACAACCATTGTATGTAACAAAGTCAATATTTAAACCATATTTCGTATTAAACTCCTCAAGGCACAAGAAATCTCCATGTTCATGTGAAAGATGAGAGATGCGACAGACGCCCTTTTCAATCCATCTTCTATTGTGTTATTTCCAACTTGAATGTTGTCATTATAAAACAAAAGCTCTGTCACAAGTTCATCAGCCTTCGCTGGACTGACGATGATGATGATGAAGTGATGCTTAATGTCCTCAGATGTCAGTTGACATATTAGGGACAAGTTGTGACCAATGCTGAAGCACGGTGCAATAAATCTTTACGTCCATGGAAACCAGAAGGCTCGTTAGGACGGACAGACTGGACATCAACCTCGACTCTCACACAGCTCCTGAACCATGTGCTGGACTGACATTGCAACAAAAGCTTTTATAGGCCTGTAATGTATGCCTCCAAAACAAATTTAATTTGCTGTATTTTAAAGGCAAGTAAGGCTCATGAACATCAAGTGTTCTTATAACAGGAAACATGATGGAAATAATGTTTTTCCATTTATGATTATCATTTAAAAATTTATGTATCCAAACTAGTTTTAATCCATTAATGAATTGTCATATATCAAGTAGCCCCATTCCTCCTTTTTTGATACTTTTTATGACAGTTTTTCTGCTAATCCTTTCTTGTTTTCTGTTCCATACGAAGTTAAAGCACATTTTTTTTTGCAATTTATCAATAAAACTATCAGGTGGATTTGGCAGTAGCATCCATAACTGTACAATTTTTGATAGAATCAGAGATTTCAAAATGGCTGTCTTTCCTAATGGTGGTATTGTTCTTTTGATCCAAGTATTAAATAGTATTTTCATTTCAGATTTTTTTAATTGTTATAACTGATTTTTTCACAGTCGGTTAAATCTGCTGTAAGCCACACACCTAGAATCTTGAATTTGGGAGGATTCCAATCTATTTTTATATGAGGTAGGTATTAAGTTAAGCCTTTTGCTTCCAAGCCAAATTGCTTGAGTTTTACCAGAGTTCATTACCAAACCAGATTTTCTACCAAAGTTATCCATGGAACTAATACTTTGCTCAAAGGAGATTGCATCGCCCTCTGACATCATCTGAGTATCATCAGCAAATTGCGCAATCTTATGTTCTTCGTCATTAATATTAATCCCTTTAATTAGTCTATTTTCTCAGATCATAATACCCAGAATTTCTACACACAGCAAAAACAAATAAGGTGAAATTGGATATACTTGGTCTAGTTATTATAATTTGTTGTGAACATAAGATGCAAGTTAAAAGTTTTCTTGGTCTTTAAAATTCTGTCATAGTCTTAATGAATGCAAATAATATACCAGAACAGACTGAAGAGGGGTTTTTGTTTTGTTTTTTGTTTTCAGGAGTGTGAAGCTGAACATCAAGTGTTCTTATAACAGGAAACATGACGGAAATAATGCAGGGCAGGTTAAATGGGAAAGAAGGTTTCTCTTAGCTGAAGACAGTGGTAAGAGGGGTGTTTTTTTATTTAATGTGTTGTTGTATTGCAGCTGGAGCAGTATGGTGGATGTGAAGTGAGGACAATGGACTATGGGATATATCCAGACCATGTAGCAGATACAGGCAACTTCGCATGGCGCCCGATTGTCATACAGGTAGCACTGCTCAAGCATGGGAATGTATGCACTCCGACACCCCCCCACCTGCATGCATGCATGCATGCCTGCACACACATGCATGCATGCATGCATGCATCCACACACACACACACACACACACCACACACACACACACACACACACACACACACACACACACACACACACATTTCCAGCTTGTCTCTAACACATCTGCTGGTCAGTGATAGTAAGACCATGAATACCTGAAGTAAGTGTATGCCTACTGAGAATTGTGAAAAAAATGACAACAAAGCACTGAGCTGAATCAGTAACCAGCACATGCCCAGCACATGTGGGTGATGGGAAGATATCATTAAAATGAAAGTAGTATGTCAAATGAAGTGATGTCTAAATGTGATCATCTCCATCAAAAGTATTCATTTGGCCCACCCCTCTCAAAATTTGCCTATGCCTGCAACCCAAGAGTATCCCTGGGAAGCTGACCCATTAACTGCATGAACATAATGCTTTTGCTATTTTTAAGGGATACAGTAATACATTTTTGCCTCAACAAGAACCTTAACATTCACTGTTAACTTTTCTTACACACTGTTGGGATGAGGTCTTTCAGTCTTTGCTTGGTCTCATTGAGCACTACCCATTTATTTCACTGTTGATGACCTTGATGTCATTTCAAGGCCACAGGGAACTTTAACAGGTTTCTGAGTCTCTCATTTTAAAATGGTTAGAAAGATGGCAGATCATTGTTTTTCATGTTTCAGACATTGCTAGAGGAGTTTGGGGCTGTGGTGTATGCAGAGGTAACCACCCGTTTTAAGAGCAGCAATTCTCTGAACTTTGTACGTGCCAGAGGACGTAATGACTTTTTGGTGTGGGACACACCAGTCTTCACCTCCATTGCAGCATACACCAACAAACCCACTTTCCTTTTCTTCAATGAGAGCCGTTGTCTCTTCACTGAAGTTGGCATGATAGACTCACAGGTAAACAGATGATTCTTAGACATGGAATAAAAATGTGTTATTGTATCCAAAGTACTGGGCATATGATTATATTGCACTGCCACCACATCACATTTCTCCATATTTCAGTATTGCCTGAATCAGCTTTTTACTGCTGTATACTGTTACACTTGACATACTGAACAAACATACTATTGTATTAATGAAAGGTAGAGAGTGTTTTAAAGTGATGGTTAAAGTGAGCAATGGATTTATTTTGTTGAAGGTTAAAGTGCCAGCAGTCCAGTGCTGTGTGATTGAAACTTGTGTGAAATGATAGTGCTGTCACCTGACTGCTCTCAATGACCAATTCGTGGTCAAAGGACACTCTGTAATACCTTTTGATTCCAAATGAAATTGATGTTTTACTGTTTCTTATTCTATTTACAGTGAAAATAGTGAGTGATCATTTGCTTTTACATCCAGTTTTGTGAGCATGATATGTGTCTTACTGGGCAGATATGTGTCTTACTGTGTCTTACTGGGTCCACTGGTGAATCTTTGGTGTGTGCAGGTTCTGGTGTTCTACAGAACGAACACTACATGGCACCAAGTGATGAAACCCTGGCTCAAGTGTGCATTTACTGTTGACTGCATCTCTCCTCGCTGGTCACGTCTGGATGGATGTCTGCATGTCCGCCGACCCAAGACCACTGGCTGTCACCGTTATGACATGTCTGCTCTCAGTATTATATTGAATCGGGGTCTTCAAATGACATCAACAGCCAACACTAACCGCTATATTCCTCCACGTCTGACCTATTTTAGTGATGATGAGCCTGCACTTTTCATTGAGCAACCCTGGACCTACACTCAACTCATGATTTTGATGGGTATTCCCTGTCTCTTTGTTGTCCTGCTGTTTAGAAGGCAGCTATTTAAATTTTTCTCATCAACTGTGTTAAGGTAACCCATATGTTGTCAATGAAAGTTCAGTTCAGTGCAATTTGGCTGCCCTTTCATGTGAGAAAGTTTACCTTCACACTGCCATTCACTGATTGCTTTTTTTAATGGTCATGTCAGAAATGAGAATGTAAAATCTTCACAATAAGCTAATGACTCAACAATCAGTGTGTGTCAGCTCATGACACAGAAAGGTAAAGTTCTTGAAAAAAAGTTTGCTGGCTATGTAATGTAAACAAGCAAGTGAGGAATTAAAATCAGAGTGTAGATCAAAGTCAAACAAAAAAATAGCAGATGGTCCTTTGTATACTTTCACCCTGCAAAGTCAGCTAGTTTGTATGAATGCTTGCCTACAGAGGCCCACTCTGTGACAAGGGTCACAGACATCTAGCTGGTCATGGCCAGGAAATGGTACAAGAAGCAAGTCTAGGCAGAAACAACAGCAGCATGAATTTGGAATTAGTTTTGCTAGCAGAGTGAGTGGTCACTTTGATGGTTTGGGGGCATCCTGGGGACCAAATCTTCCCAACAGAGAGCTGGTTTTTGAGATACCTATCAGACATCCAGCTTTAAGGCATTATTGACCAGGCATCCAGCTTCAAGGCATTATTGATCAGGCATCCAGCTTCAAGGCATTATTGACCAGGCATCCAGCTTCAAGGCATTATTGACGTTGTTGTATGATGGATGGAGGGGCTAGACCTTATAAACAGTGCTTGTGTACATACAGGTATGTGACATTTGCCATCTTCTAAACAAAGTAGTGTCATCTTCTAAACACTGTAAAATTTAAAAAAAAACAGTATAAAGTTATATTATGATCTCTGCTACCCCTTTTTCCCTCTGTGACTAGCAGTCCATGATTCACTTTCAAGTCCAGTGCTGTTCTCAGTTCTTCATCATCATCTTCTTCTTGATTCAAATGACTGATGCTTCTAAAAACACACACGCTTTTCTTCTTCTCCCCTTCCTCTTCCTCTGACTGATTTTTCTGAATTGTTTACACTTTTTCTTCCCCTCCCTCTTCATTCACATTGACATTATTCCTGCAGTTCATGCATGTGTCTTCATTGTAGCTGGCACCATCCATGTCCACCACACCACCACTGGGAATGTAAGGGTGGGAGAGAGAAACTAAACACAGGGTCAGGCCTTGGATGTGTTGGTTTTCAGTTTGTTCATCCAACATAACAAATTAGGTCAACCAAAAGCAGATAAGTATCCTACATCTCATTTTTCACTGTTTAACTGTTGCCTGAAAAAGGGGATCACCCCTGAAAATTTGCATGCTGTGTTTTGTAATAATAAATAGCGTTCTTTTTAGCCTTTTATGTGTCATCCTACATAAACACATGCTTTTCTGGCTTGATGTTCTTTTTGCAGACTATAAACAGTTTTGAGTCTTCACAGTTATATGGCTGCTTGCATACCACTGTATGCATGCCACCAACACACTTGATTTTGGCAGACGTAATTACCAAAACTCACCCTCACAATTGCATGAAATATTGCAGCAATGAATACAGAAAGCTGAACTTGGAAAATGGTAATGAAATTTCTGAACTTGAAAGAGCATGATGGACCTTCCATTTGACTACCATGACCCTTGTCCATGACCTCATCTTCATTTGTGCATGTCCAATGCCTGACATAAAATCAAACATTCCACATGGATGATTTCTTTCATGTATAGACAATAAAAGGTAGTTCTGTCTGGGGCAAGAGTGCTGTGAACTCAATGGTGGGGTATGCTCTGTTTAAGTATTGTGAGAGTGTCCATAGATCCCCAACCATAAAACAAAAATGTTGTCAGTGAATTTCAAAAATGTTGTCAGTGAATTTCTTCCACCCATTCTGTGTCAGAGTAACAGGACTGCTTTACAGAATCTTGTTCTACACCCATCCCATAAACAGACCGGCCACTGCAGTACCATGCACCTGCTGGTAGCTCGCTCCTTAAACTTGAAGCAGCTGTCCAGGAACTGTTGGCCTATATCAAAGCCTCTGTTGGTGGGCCAGATGAGAGCCTCTGTTGTTGGGCTAGGTTCCTCTGATACAAGACATTTTCAAAGGTAGTCATCCTGTCCACATCAGGAATATTGATGAATAGGCTTGTGATATATGTTTGAAAGTGCACAGGGTAACCAACTCACCTAGGATGAAGCTGCAATTGCTACAGAGAGATATATACATATGAAAAGGATTTTGCTTTGTGCATGTATTATTGTACCAAAAAGTGTTCAAATTCAACATTTTTATCCTCCCCCCCTTCTTCTTCTTCCTCTTTCTTCTCGGTGGCTGAGTATGTGCTGCTTCTTCAAAGGCTTATTTTGTGATTGTGTGGCTGTCTGAACAAAGTGTGAGTAAAAAGGATGAGAAATCAGTGAAAGAGGAGACATCAATCTTGAGCTCCACCTTAACCATGGCCTCACTCTCATTGCCTCCATATGACCTTCACCCTTGAATTGGGATTAAGTATGAATTCCCTTTTTTACAGTAATTTTTTTTTCTTTCTTTCTCTGGACATCAAAATTAATCAGGTTTGCCTTGGTGTCAGTGGTACAACCCCTGACATTGTTGTTTTACATTTAGTCCCTGGCGTCATGTCAGTTTGACCATCCCTTCACAGACTCCCACAACCATGACAGCTTCAGGCACCCAGGGCCAGTCACAACTGACTTGCATGATTGTAACCAAATTCACCACCCAAGCAGGGGGGAAACAAAGTGTGGTTTCAGGGACTAAGCACACCTATGTTTCTTGCTGAGAGCAACCTGACTACACTTTCCAAGGCCTACATTCAGAATACATTGCACCATTTCTGTGTGAATTTGTAGGTGCCAAGGAATAAAATGCTGGCACTCAAAAAGAACGCAGAAACTCTGCAAAAGAATGCAGTGTGTAACAGTGTTTTAACTAGCACATATTCATGTTCCATTCTCTGTGCATTCAAAATTAGTTCTGAATGCATGCAGAATGGGCACTCAATAAAGAACAGCAAAGTAGCTGATTGGCCACTTGTGATTCATACAATGTACTAGGTTGGCAGACATGATTCTTCTTTTTTTCAGCATAGAATCCAAGGTCTGAGCTCATTTTCTCAGGGAATTTAAACACTCAAGTTGTTATTCATTTGATGCACCAGACTGGCAGACATAATTTTTTTCCAGTTTAAAAATCAAAAGACAGAGCTCATTTTTGCAGGGAATTTACGTAATTGATGTGTGTGAAGGGGCCCATTGATTTCTTGGGGTCTTTGGATGTCATATCAGCTGAGCCAACTACTTGCTTTCACATTACTAATGAACAAATCCAATGATGGAAAAGAATGAAAAAAAGTGTCCTGTTTATTCACAGAATGACAACCAGTAACCCTCGGTCATCACATGGAAAGTAAATGTGCAACTGAAACTCAGTTTTAGTTACCTTTGCCATTTCCCCATATTTTTTAGTAAATCATGATTTAAGCTTTGACCAAGAGTCCAGTTGAAACCCCTTCCTGATATTGTGTGAATTAACTTTAATGTATATGTTGAAGTTTTTCTGTCATAGTCAACAGTTTTTCTCCATGTTTGGCTAAGAGACATGTCTCTTTACATTATTTGCCCATCATCATGGGACTCGTCATCAGCGTCCCTGGTTTGCATGCCCTTATTCTTTTGTTGGAGTTTTTTCTTTTAAATAATTTTTTGTCTGCATTATATAAGACTTATGTGTCTTATTTTTTCAGCGTATCTGCAATGTTGTTTTGTCTGTTGCTTGTCCATGCATTGTGCATATTTCATGTGTGTACCAACATTTTCTTACTGATGAAAAACAAAAACACCAAAGCTATTTGCCTCAGTGAAATATTTCATGTATATATATGCCAGTTTTTGTTGTTGTTGTTTGTTTTTCTTTCAGTGTGCCATAATTTTAATTGCTGGGGTTGTTTGCTACACTCTCTTTTTATTTCATTTACCATCAGTAAAGTTACATTCATTCATTCATTCATTCATTCTCACACACAACTAGAGTAGCACACAGTGGATCTGCTTGAGAGCAGTGAATAGTGCTAGATAAAAGTGATAAATCAGCTAATCATTTACTCCCTGCAGAGAAAAGCAACACACAATATGTAGTCATGGAAACAAGACACACACATGCTGTTGTCATGAAGACAAATAACATATTTACTATGTAGTAATGGAGACAAGCAACACACACATCATGTTGTTATGGAGACAAAGTGACACATGCATTGTGTAGTCATGAAGACAAGTGACACATGCATTGTGACACATGCACTGTGTAGTCATGAAGACAAGCAACACATGCACGGTGTAGTCATGAGGACAAGTGGCATGCACTGTGTGGTCATGAAGACAAGTGACACATGCACTGTGTGGTCATGGAGACAAGTGACACATGCATTGTGTGGTCATGAAGACAAGCGACACATGCACTGTGTGGTCATGAAGACAAATGACACATGCACTGTGTGGTCATGGAGACAAGTGACACATGCATTGTGTGGTCATGAAAACAAGTGACACACGCACACTGTGGAAGTTGTGGAAACAGTTGACACATACACTATGTAGTCACAGTCTAGACAAGTGATACTGTGCTGTTAAGGAGACAAACGACATATGCACTTTGTAGTCACTTTGAGACAAGTGATACACATACTATATTGTGCTCACAGAGACAAGCGATACCCATACTGTTCTGTCAAGGAGACAAGTGACACATACACATTGTGGTCTCAGAGACAAGTAATACACATACTATGCTGTCAAGGAGACAAGTGACACATACACCATGTGGTCTCAGAGACAAGTGATACACATACTATACTGTGCTGTCATGGAGACAGTTGACACATACACCATGTGGTCACAGAGACAAGTGATACACATACTAAATTGTGCTGTCAAGGAGACAATGTCAAGGAGACGACCCATACACCATGTAGTCACAGAGACAGTTGACACATACACCATGTGGTCACAGAGACAAGTGATACACCTACACCTGTGCTGTCAAGGAGACAACCCATACATCATGTAATCACAGAGACAGTCGACACATACACCATGTAGTCACAGAGACAAGTGATACACATACTATACTGTGCTGTCAAGGAGACGACACGTACACATGTGGTCACAGAAACAAGTGATACACATACTATACTGTGCTGTCAGAGACAAGTGACATATACACTGTGTCATTAAGAGAAAATGATGTGCACATTTGGAGATGAGTGATATGTTGTGCAGTCATTGAGATAAATGACGCACTGTATTGTCATAGTCTTGACACATACACTGTAGTCATGGGGACATGTGGCACACGTATACAGTCATGAAAACAAGGTACACACCCACTGTGGAATTCATGGAGACAATTGATACATGTAGTCACAGAGACAAGCAATACACATACTGTGCTGTAAAGGAGACAAGTGACATGATGTGTTGCAGTCACAGAGACACACTATATTGGCATAGGACAAGATGCACATATGCCATGGAGACAAGTGACACACACTGTCCTGGAGACACATATGCAGTCATGAAGACAAGTGGCACATACTATTTTCATATATGAGTGATGCATATATTGTTGTAATGGAGATAAGTGACGTATGCACTGTGCTGTCATAGAAATGCATCTACCAAAACAGCAGGTGGAAAAAAATCTCAGACATCAGTTATTCTCGGGTTTTCAAATTTGTTGGTGGGAGACATGCCAGAGCAGTTTACTGAACTTTGCTAGTTTTCATTGCTTGAAAATTTGTGTGTTTTGTTGTTGTTTTTTGGGGGGAGGGGTACAGCTAGTTTTTGTTGAGGGAAAAAAGTGGCCATTCTGCTTTAGTAGTTTTTGTTCATGGAAAGTTGGTGTTTTGGGTGCTCTGTTAGGTTTTGTTGAGGGAAGGTGTTTTGCTTTAGTAGTTTTTGTTTAGGTAAAGTTGGTGGTTGGTGGTTTGCAAGTTGGTGTTCTGGCTACTCTGCTAGTTTTTGTCATGATAAAGTTAGTGTTTTGGTGCTCTGATAGTTTTTGTTGGTAAAGTTGGCGTTTTGCATACTCAGCTACTTACTTTTTGTTGTGTTTTGCATGCTCTGCTAGTTGTGTGTGTTTTTTAGTTTTTTGTTTGTTTTTGTTTTGTTTTTTAGGTAAAGTGGGTGTTTTGCATGCTCTGCTAGTTATGTGGGTTTTATGTTTTTTTAAGGTAAAGTTGGTGTTTTGCATGCACTACTAGGTTTCATTTGAGGGAAAGTATGAGTTCTGAATGCTCTGCTGGATTTTGTTGAGGGAAGGTTGTTCTCAGTACTCAGCTAGTTTTTGTTTGATGCTTGTACTGTCATTTCATCCCACTGTGTAACTGTAAAGGCAGTTTGTATGGAAGTGCTGCATTGTGCTGACAATTCTCCGCTGATTAACCAAACTGACAGTCACTTGCCACCATACTGGGGCAGTCTTCTTAAAAGTGTAATTCCCACTATCAGACTGAGACTTGCATCATGCATACAACAAAAACTGAATCAGTTTGACTTTTTAAATTTGTTTTCTAGGTCAGCTATAATTTCCAGTTCTCGGGACTACAATTATGAGGGGGAAAAAAGGAGAAATAATGTCTATGAAGGATTCCTGGAAAGAATGTGCAACATATACGTAGACACAAATAAACAGCGGCTGAGCCTTGCGCTTGGAATCTCTTTGCAGTATGGATCTTAGTTCTGATCACAGGATGCAACCACATCTGCTCCCAAATGTCCTGCATGTGACATTTTCACTTTCACAAGATTCCAAGACCTCTTCCAGAAAGTTCCAAAGCACAAACAGAGACCGAGTCTAGGATGAGTCCACTTTGGCCATGTGAGCAATCAGCTCCACCACACGCTCACTGTAGCCATACTCATTGTCATACCTGAAACAAACAGAACCAGCAACTCACTTAAGAAGTTAAAGAGACATGTGTGAGACATGCAGTAGGGAAAACTTATTCCAAGTCAGACATATTCTCCAGACAGAGACCTTTGACATGAAATAAACCAGTTTTATTTCCAGCAAAAACATTTCGTGGAGTATTTCCCCCCTAAAAACTGGGCAGCAATTACTCTTTTATTCTTGTTGAAGAACCTGGATACTTCTCGCTTTCATTAGTGGAATCGGGAATCAGTTTTGCAATCCTTCCTTTTCATTGCCATTATTGCATACTACAATAGTGTGTGCATGTGTTAAGTTCTTGCACAGTTACCACAGGACTGTGGTGTCATCACTGTAATGCACTCCAATAGCAAACATCATATTCTGTCTAAGTTGAATTTTTTTTGTTAACACATGAAGAAAAGTTCCATAGTTGCATGTAAAATCTATTAAAGACTATGGACAAATTGCAGTGGTAGGCAGGTCTGCCTGACTGTTGATGCTAAATGTCCACAGAAACCTCATGCGGTTTATGATGGGGGAGAGGTGGGGATTGGGTGTGACAAGCAAATACAACCCCACCACCAGAACAATGGATGTTAAGGTGGTGGGGAGCTGGCCAGTGCAAAACAACTTGTGTACTTTGCAACTTGCTCTTTCAACAGTTGTGGGAAACACAGTCACAAAGACAGTGTCCAGAGAAAATGTTTTTACAAGTCCTATGACCTTAACTTTGATGATAGCAACACAATATTTTGCACGCTTATGAACATGTGTTACCATACCAAGTTTGGTTACAAAAGGTTCAGTGGTTCAGAAAATATATCATTAACTGAAATTTTAAACCTTTGCTGTGACCTTGACCCTGAACACTGGCCACTTTGGCATGATGATCTACCATTAAACTAGGTTTAACTGCAAAAGAACCACAATACAGAAGATATAGTTGTGTTCAGCCCTAATCATGGGTACACTTCACTCTTAATCAATAACCACCAGCTGCATAAAAAAATGAAAAATCATGCAGGATATTTCTGGCACCCTATCTCAGATGAGCTCAAGGTGATTACAAAAAGCACTGAGGATTAGTATGGGTGGGGGTGGGGGGGGGGGGGTACTATGCATTTATATAACACATTTATATTAACCATGCTAGACCAACATTCTAGGTCATTCAACAGCAAATCCATGCACTATATAAATAACTCGGTGGTGGAGGGAGAATCATACATCCACAATCCCAAACCACTCCTCCACATCCACCCACATGTTTTGTTTTGCTTTTCATGCTGCTGCCTGTCTGAAAGGCATGACAACCTAAATTATGCGTTTCTTTTCAAAGAGATATGAACTTGGTGTTACACAAGTCTAATGAACAAATAAACTGTGACGTATACCCTTGATAGGAAAATTTAGATAGACACAACTTTTCATCAAGGGTTAAATGAAACAGCAGAAACAACAGCTTACCAACAGATGAGCTTGACAAACTTCTCACTGAGCTGAATTCCAGCCTTGGCATCAAAGATACAACTGCGGGAGTCTCCAAGGAAGTCCATGGAAACCACATCATCCTCGGTGTAGCCCAGGATTCCCTTCAGCGGGCCATCCGCTGCAGCCTTCATGGCTTGCTTCACACCGTCATAGGTTGTCTGAAGACAACACCAGCAAAGAAGTATGCCCCGTCCATTCAGAAAAGACTGCATAATTCCAATACCAGACTTAGAGGTTCACTGGACTAACTGGGCGGGACTTTCAGGAGACCACATATATTAAGAAAATGGTGTTTAACAATTAGGGCTGTACTTTAATAAGCCATTTTTGCTTGTTGTACAGCTCAACTGTTCTGTTATGAATGTATTTTAATGTAAGAATAAACAATTATGTACACAACAAACTCAATGGTGTAGAAAAAAGCATTAGGTCATGGGGATTTGCATTAAAGACTTTTGAAACAATTTCTCCCAAATGAGAATCTGCCTGAATGAACATTTTACCCTGTAAAACAACCAGTTATAATTATTAACTGAAAATTACATCAGTCGATGCAGAAATTCACATATAATATTAATATTATGTTAACACAGGCAGAAAATATATGTTGTATATATGTGTCAACACCAGTCTAAAAAGAAAGAAAAATGGCAGAGAATGTAAAAAAAAAAAGTTTAGCAGATGACAGCCATGTGAGTCCCTTAAGCAAATGTCTAAAACAAATATTTCACTGTGTGCTTTCTGATGGGTGAAAGGGTACGCAGTCCAAACAATGGTTTGGAATCCTGAGGGTAAAAAAAGAAGAAGAAAAAACAAACAAAAAACAGAGCTGAGGCTGCAGAATCTATACAGAAGACCTAAAATTTCAAAGAACTTTGGAGACAATATGAATGCAGGGTCAACCAGAAGTGCAAACACTCAACTGACTCACATTAAAAAATAAAAACCATTACTTTTGTCAAAAGTTACATTAAAATGGGTCACTGTCACCCAAAGGGCATGTAAAGTGCAATACTCCAAGAGTGGTTATCACCAACATGAAGTCTTTCAAAAATCACACTTAAAAGCATAAAAGAAAACACCAAGGCAGGAAATGTGTCATTATCTCCCTTAAGTACATATACTACTCATGTAACAATCGTTCAAAGTTTGAATTCAAATGCTTAAGAGTAAGACCTTGTCAAAGCAAACAACTTAAAAGTAGAGGAAGTGGAAGCAAGAAACTGAGCCACTTACTGCATTCTTCAATTTTACAGTGAGGTCCACCACTGACACATCAGCTGTAGGAACACGGAATGCCATGCCCGTCAACTTTCTGCAAAAAAACATTTGATGTAAGTTGTAGGAACACAGATTGCCATGCCTGTCAACTTTCTGCAAAAAAACATTTGATGTAAGTTGTAGGAACACAGATTGCCATGCCTTCAACTTTCTGCAAAAAAACATTTGATGTAAGTTGTAGGAACACAGATTGCCATGCCTGTCAACTTTCTGCAAAAAAACATTTGATGTAAGTTGTAGGAACACAGATTGCCATGCCTGTCAACTTTCTGCAAAAAAACATTTCATGTAAGTTGTAGGAACACAGATTGCCATGCCTGTCAACTTTCTGCAACAAAACATTTCATGTAAGTTGTAGGAACACAGATTGCCATGCCTGTCAACTTTCTGCAACAAAACATTTCATGTAAGTTGGAGGGACACTTATCATCTGTGCAGACACGGATTGCACTGCCAGTCAAAGTCTGCTTTCTGCAGCAGAACAACCAGTATCAGCTGCAGGAACACTAGCTGGACCATTCTAAGGAATATTCATGAGGGAGCTCACATCAGGTCATGACAATGAAAACAAGACTAGGTTCTGTCTTCACATGAGTCATTTCTAATGAGCTACTCAACCAAAACAAGATACGTTTTTCTCCCTCATTTTTCACCATTATCTGTTGTTTAACTTTAAGTGTGGTTTTGTGGCTTGACAATGGGGATTTCCCCCAAAATTTGCACACTGTGTGTCCATGTCAAAATAAATAAGCATTTATTTGAAACTTTTTGTGTTTGGATCTTGTTTTAGAATCTTGACCACAGTAGCAGTCATTCTGTTTCAGATTTTTTTCTCTCTCTCAAATCTCTATTAACCACTCCTTTTTCTGACCCATCTCATTAAGATTATAATAGGAATAGTTCATGCCATGCCTGTCAGCTTTCTGCATGAGAACACTCAACATTAACTGCAATGACAAGGAATGCCATGGAGTAAATAAGCCACAGCCCCACTAAAATCTTTTGTATCTACTGAACTGGGCAGTTTGGTGCTCTTTGTAATCTTTCATTCAAGAAGTTGCGAAAGGTCGCAGTTGGCTGACCAGAAGATCATAAGTGCATGGGAAAAATGCAATTCTTGGCAGCCTGTTGGGCGGTTCAGGACACTTTTTCCCACCCTCCATCCCCTTTCCCAGGTATATTTTGCAACTGCAACAGTGGTGGCATTTGTACTGCTTTGCAATTCTAGGTTCAACTTCCATTGTTATACACAGCGTGAAGCAACGCCTACTCAGAAATTGGCCTGGAAGTGACGCTGCAACCTCTCGTGATGTCTTGCATGAAAGATTACAAAGGGCATTCACTCGTGCAGACCAGCTTCACTGAACCGCCCAATAGCACAAGCTGTTGCTTGTTGTCAGACACACACTATCTACAGGCCTTCAAAAATGTCTTTAAAGTTGACACTGTAAACTTCATAAAATCACTGTCACCACCTTCCATTGTGAAGAAAATATGCACCCAACGTATATAAAAAAAAGATGCCAGAGGACTTAATTAGCATTGCCAGGTAAAAGTCAAGGGAGTTAACAACCCTGCCTGAACCACCCAACAGCTGTAAGCTGACTACACTGCATTGGGCATTGCAGATTTTGATTTACAAATGGCGCTGAAGACCAATGTCAAAGCCAATCACTGCTTCCGTTTTGTTTGCAGACAGTTAACAAATGCATTCACTTTGAGTCTGATGAAATGACAATTTTCTTCAGACTCTGAAGCCAAGTTCACAAAAGATATACAAATGCACCTTCTTCTTCCATTGCATCATTTAAATCCACCCTCAAGACCCATCTTTTCTCCTCTGAATGCCCTGCCTCTGTGCATACAGTTGTGTGCCACTGGTTTCATGTGTGTGTGTGTGTGTGTGTGTGTGTGTGTGTGTGTGGTGGTGTGTGTGTGTGTGTGTGTGTGTATGGTCACAAACTTTTTAGAAGGATTTTTTTTTGTACAACCAAACATGAGGCTATATTATATATGCACACTGACAGCAATTGTTTTTAAAAATAATCCTGCACTTATCTCGTTAAAACTCTGCCTCTCAGTGACGCCTACTGCAGAATTTTGTGAAAACCTGACAGATGAATACTAATAATGTATCAGTGTGTGTGTGTGTGTGTGTGTGTGTACTACTTTCGGTATCCTTGAGCTTGGGATCCTCTGTGGCAATCAAAATTTTTCACCTGTGCCTCGTTAGATCTTGGCATTTTGCTGTCAGTACTGGCAGATTTCTGGCTGGTTTGTTCACCTACTAGAGTAGGCAGCCTACTGTCAACCAGCTCAGCCAAGTTAGTGGAAGGAACTGTTTCAGAACTGTCATCACGCCTTTGAAAAAAGCAAGTCAGTTTTCTGTGCTGTCTTTCACAACATATGCTGAGCTGCAAAATGCGTAAGTCCCATACACAAATGAATGGCAGAAAACTAGTAATGCAGCCCAAAACTGACATATGCAGTAAACTATCACTGACCTCGTTCGATGGCACTCACCCTAGCCTGGCAACTCTCAAAGTTAATGTGTTCTGACAACCAACTTCACACCCTGGCATCAGAGAGCAAGAGAGAGACTGCATGGTTCAGCCTTTCATTGAAACACATTCTGTCATAAAGATTTGGATTTTGAGTATAGTAAATACATGGGGTCTGAGCAATTGCATGAGTGGGGTTCATTTTGCATATAAAATGCTGTTTTCTGTGTATTCATGACCCCTGCATGTGTGTGTGTTTGTGTGTGTGCGCGCGTGCGTGTGTGTGTGTGTGTAGGTGTGTGCGTGTGTGTTTGTGTGTGTTGGAAATGATGAGAAGGATGTTGAATGAAGTGTTGTAGTGTGTTTACGGAATTAGTATGGTTCATCGTGCTCTAGGTTGTGTACATATTTCGTTGACCGTATTGTTTTTGTTTCATGCACTTTGGGCTCATGTTTGGTGTATGCTCTTAATGTTGTAATAAATACTCTTTTACATTAGTGATTACATTACAAACTATGTCCACCAGTCTGATTTCAGGGAAGAAATGTTGCATTTTGGTACACAGCTTTAAGCACAACCACGCCATCTTTGGGCCAAAATCTTGCATTTTAAGACATTTGGTGGATACACTGTTACATGTTTGAAACCATTCAGTTTTCAACTACAAGCCACTCTGAGGCTAATATGTAAATAAATGCTGATTTGTTGCACCAGTTTTGAGATCAAAGGACTTGATGTCCAGTCTTGAATGAAAATGGTTCTATTTTATGCTGTACACATCTGTGTCACCATGCATGCCTGAAATGGAGGCTATGCATGCAATGCATGCAAATTATGTGGGTGCAGCCTTTTTTTGAGACTGTACCTTTGATGAAGTTTATATGCCCTGTATTTACTCGCCTGCCTGGTGACAGTTAGCGAAGGCAATTCAGATCTCTGCAGTTGTATTTCTAGTTATATGTGCTAGATCTGTTGTTTAATTCCCTTTGTTCGATTCATTGCACAGATAAACCAACAATCATTTAAATTGTAATTGTCTCAATTTTCCACAAATTAAACAAAGTTATATATCTCATGCCTACTCCCCCAGCAACAAAAAAACAAAACAAAAACAAACAAAAAAACAGGTATATGACATAGAAAAACAAAGGCTGATATGCGTGTATCCAGTACATACCCGTTCAGTTCTGGTATGACCTTGCCCACAGCCTTGGCCGCTCCAGTGGAAGAAGGAATGATGTTCTGGTACGCACCACGACCACCACGCCAGTCCTAACAAAAAAGCCCAAAGGTTGACCCCATTAGGCTGCCCATACATTTTCTTGTTTTTCTTGGAGGAAAATCACACTGATCTTGCTTCTCCCTTTTACTTGTTCCTATGTGGTCCCCTGCATGTTTGTGCATTCAAAAAGATTACCTACGTATGTTAAAAGATTCAGTAGTCCATGTCAGAGTTCGCTGGATCATGGAAACATTACAATAACCCAGCATGTACTTAAATGTGTAATGCAGTGAGTTTGATCAAGAGTGGAGAATAGCAATACATAAAAAATAATCAATAATACTAATAATGTGAACAAATCAAATGAGTCTCAAATCCCAGCATGAAGGTCTAACTGCATTCAATTCCATACCTTGTTGGAAGGTCCATCCACAGTTTTCTGTGTGGCAGTGGCAGCATGGACAGTGGTCATGAGACCTTCCTCAATACCAAACTTCTCATGGATCACTTTGGCCAGAGGGGCCAGACAGTTGGTGGTGCAGGAGGCATTGCTGACTACAGTCTTGTCCTTGGTGTAGTTTTTTTCATTGACACCCATCACATACATGGGGGCATCAGCTGATGGGGCAGAGATGATCACTTTCTTTGCACCTCCCTTCAAATGGGCCTAGATGACAAGGAAAAGGAACACTGTTGCACATATCAACAAGAATAGCAACTGATAAATGCACAGAAAATGATATTACTTGTCAACTTGGCAAACATTTACAGATGTGTATGCTCAAAGAACTTTCCACAAATCATGACCAGAAATTTAAAACATTCAATTCAATTCAAAAAACTTTAATCATCCCACAAGGGGCAATTCTGTTGTGGTCATGGCCGGCTTGTAAAATAATAATACATAAAGTCAAGAGAACAATACAACAAACACAACACCACCAACAAAAGAGTCTTACTTTAACCATAGTTATAGTTATAAATACAGAACAACTGTGACTTTATCATAAAATAGTAATGAACTTATGAACAATTAATTAAAGTATCACACACAGCAATTAAAACAATATCACACACACACACACACACACAAGCGCGCCAAGGCACAGTCTCACACCACACACACACACACACACTGTGGCACAGTCACACACACACACACACACGCGTACACATGCTATAGGTTGTGTATATATTTCGTTGACCATATTTATTTTGTGTAGCTGACCTGCAGAATTTTTTATATATAATATAAAATAACGTCATCAGATAATTTATGTAAACTTCTGTTTCCTTTGCTAAGCTTAAAAAGTTAAAACCAATTTCAAACTGTGAGGGTGGTCTACATCCCCTTAATCACAATAACAGACTGCCGCTTACACCATCCTATCTTTCCAATACACCAAAGGCAGACCACGATTATGAACATCATGACAGCAGGGGGAAAAGGTGGGGGCAGGAAGAAAGCGGAAAACAGAGAACTCACACTGGCTTTTTCAGTGGTTGTAAACACACCAGTAGACTCCACAATGTACTCCGCTCCTGCTGATCCCCACTGGATGGCTGAGGGGTCTTTCCTGCAGTGAAAAGCAAAAAACTAACAAAGTGAACAGGATAACCTAGATGCAAAACCACAGTCAGAGGCTTGGCCTATGGTAGCTTCAGCTACTATTTATTATATAACATACACTTTATACAGTGTGTGTGTGTGTGTGTGAGTGTGCGCGTACATTTTGTGGATATTAAAAGCACTTTTAGTGTGACCGTACCTTTCATGAGAGTACTGGTATACTGTTATTAGTGTTAAGTGTCATGTGTTCTTATGGTTTGTCATTGACAGCTGTGTACAGGTCTCCATTCTCCATTTTGTGCCCTTGTTGGATTGCCTTTACCAGAGTTTTTTGATAGCATTACTAAATCAGTAAACGTCATTCACTTCACACTGTTCATATATACAAACTCTTTCTCAAGTCAGTCCACAAAACCAATCCTTACATGAACATATGTAGGGGAGCGGGGTGGGGAGTGAGGGAAGCAGGTTGGAAGCATGGATGAAGAGTCACAAGTCAGAGGTTGCTACAACATAACTTTTTATTTGCACCAACCAGGAAACAGTGTCTGTGTTGGAAAAGACACAAGGAAACAAAACATTTAGAACATGAAAGCAAACGTAAATACTAAACAACAGCAATTATCTACTAAATACAGTAACCATGTAGTTTACCTGTAGGTTACTATAATACATGATGGTAACTGTGACAAAATGATTAAGCACATAAACTGTGTGCATGACTTGCACTTAAAACCCGTATCTCACAGTGCCGCGGTGAGTATACAAGAGACAGACAGTCAATTAACTGATGAACTCCCAGTATATAACAGTATACAATAAAGTAACAGTAAAAAATATATGGATTACCAAGATCATTCTTAACTAAACAGGAAGAGTGAGATAATTGTTACAGCAGTTCTACTTAAGCACACAACGAGACAGAGAGTGACACGGGTGGTACTTGGGACCATGCCGTGAGCAGGAGGAAGTCAGTCATAAACTGACCGGCTCCAGCCTCGTTACTCAACGCGTGTACAATAGGGCTGCAGCAGGTCACTGTTACTGACTAGCAGAGCACATCTGTGAACAACGTCAAGGGTCTTACTGACGCAGGTAGCACATCAAGAATCTAAGCGCTGATCTGGCTGCGTCTGTCTGCTCGGTTAGTGAACAGAGACAAAGACCTAATTGCCACCACTGATGCACATCACCGGCCAGTTCGGGTACACACACAAAGACCCAGAAAACTCCTACCCAGTCAAAAAGAAAAAGGACAGGAAAGAAAGGTTAAAGGGTCATTGCCCAAAATGCACACAATACACTCGGTTACATCCCCCCCTACTCAATCATAACCAGTAATCACTCAATCACATAGCAATAAACAAAACTAAAGGGTGTAGGGCAACTAAGAGTTGACTTGACAAACCATCAAAGTGGTACCCAATACATCCACACACAAAAACTGTACCCCTTTTTGCCAACATTGTAGTAAAGGCCTGGCTAACTAAAACATCTCCAATCAATGACTGCATTGCAGTAAAAGGGCAAAATTACTACCGCATTTAAGCCAAATGAACCAGACAGACCCAGAACACATTGCTTGAAACAGGACAAAAGGATGAAAAAGATGATTCCTTTACGTTAATGATGAAACCTCCAAAAGAAACATCTGTTCTTATTGCATGTGAAAAACCTACTGCCATCTGGGACATAAAAATGGAGGATGTTCCACAATTGGCTGTACAAGACCTCAAAACAACATGTTCGAAAAAAATAAAACATCAACACAGCACACATTGCAACAATCGAATACTATACATGTCATCTACCACATGAACGGCACACAAGTGATGTCTGCCATCTCAAACTATGATTTCAATACCAAGCCTTATGTGAAGGACCTGTGGTACGATAAAACGTCTCGCTAGAGAATGCACACACAAAAATGCAGGGCCAAATAAAGGTTAATACATATATTCGTAATAAACATGACTCTCACTCACAGACAACACAACGCTCAGTGACCCTGATGTGGACCCTGTCCCGTTACTATTCAAATGAACATATATAATGCTATGAAGTAATACCAGATTAGCAGTTAAGCCATCAAAGTTCGATCATGATGAAATAAATATACACTAGGGTCACCACACTGCTCAGGAAAATGAAAAATGGAAGTTGTGGCAGATATGGAATAACAATCAACTAACAGAGATGTAGTCACATTCACTGAGAACCCTAATCTACTGTATAAGGCAGAGATATATAACCATTTGCATACAAATCCACATATACAAAATGCAACACAGATACAATCAATCCTGAGTCGCCCTGTTGCTTGTACCAAGCAACCTTCCCGAGGTTAATCAACATACAATTGATACTTCAACGTCTCTTGAGCAAGGTAGTGGCAGCCAAAATTTAAATTTCATAACAGCAATTTATGCATTTTCAGACAGGCCATGTTGATACAAGAAAATGAAGAAAAAAAAGTAACTATTTATCTTAATTAGTTCCAAAGATATAGCCATTTGAAAACAGTTTTGCATGACAATAAACAGTTTATTACATTTTCCCAAATTTACCCCCCTATAGTGGTTCACGTGAACATGGGAGAATCCAAATACTTACACTTTTCAAAAGTATATCTTGGTTGCACTTTGTCACAGCTAAATCATATGGTCAGCAAAGAAAGATGAAACAGAGGCAGAGGGCTGAAGCTGCTCCAAAAAGCAATTCTGAGCTTGCTGATTTGCATGAAACAGCACTTTTGACACCACACAGAGGGTAACATATGGCAATGACAGCTTTCCCAATGGATTTCCAAGCAGGGTTTATCACAGTCGTTGCACTTATCTTTTTCTAAGCAGCACTGACTCTTACTTTTAAAGATACAGGGTCTTAAAGTTGGCAAAATCCTCAATTTGCACAGCGGAAAAAACACAAATATGTGGGTTGCCACACTTTAAGTGGTAATAACTTGAAAACCACTACATATACAGCAATGAAACTTGACATGTTGTGTGAAGTACACTTGCAGCAGCATTTGCAGTTATTTTGAGAGTGATAAATCTTAAAGCCTGCAAAAACTTCACTTTTCACAACGGAAAAAAGGACAAATCTAAAGGTTTTCACACTTTAATTCGTAATAACTTGAAAAACCACTACGGATACAGCCATGAAACTTTGCATGTACATTAAAGTAAAAGTCCAAGGTTTTTAAGTATGCAAAATGACCATCGAAATGATTGACAAATGAGTCACTAGTTTCAGATTTAATGAAATAAAAAAATAAAAAAAGTTTAATTGGGTTTTTAATCGATTTTATTTTCTGTAAGCTGGCCGAAACTACAGTCTCAGGTTCTCCATCAGTCATGTGACTTTCCCGAAGTGACATCAGTCTGGGGAGTCAGTGCGGTTGCCATCTTAGATTCTTCAGTAAACTGTGTATGCGTGTGGTCGACAAAAAGTTAACTATGCCGGCCTACTGTATTGCCGCAAACTGTAACAATTCGCAGACGACCCCAGGTATAACAATGCATGAGCTCCCGCGCAATCAACCCGCAGTGAGGCGAAAGTGGATTGAATTTATACAATTCAAACAAGCTGACTTTCTTGCTGCGCCGCATCACGCCCATTTGTGTAGCGAGCATTTCAGTGAGTGCGATTTCGCAAACCCCCTGGAATACCGCATGGGGTTTGCTTCGAAGCTGACACAATGTTCCGGTACTCTTTCAAAATCCTGCCTGACAGGCTCAAACTGATACGGCTGTATCCTTGTGGGTCTCTCAGGCAAAGTATCAGTTTCGTCTTGCTAAATTATGAGATAAACTATCACCAAATGCAGTAAATTGAAGCCAGGTGAAGAGAATACTCTCGAATCATGTGCCAAAACTCAGCAATCGAGTCACAACAACTCCACGTGGTTGATGCCATCTCGGATGAACTCAATTTGAAAAAAACGCATTTATTGCGGTCTTTTATTGGCTTGTGAACGACCCACCGATCATGCATACCCCATTCAAAAGGGTACAGATTCAGCTTCATTTTGAAGGAGATGTTTTAGATGTTTGAGGGCGTTTTGCAGTTTAAAATTGACGGCGTTTGCACCATTGGAATCAGCATTCAATTTCCGATCCAGTGATACCACATATTGCTGTATACAACGCGTATGGCTTTGTCACCGAGCAGATAAACACATCGACTGTTTTCGTTCATGTCTCAGACTGTGTGATCGGCACTAGACAAACGAAAAATATCTCCCGTAGAAAATCAATTGGCGATTTTTCAAGGCACATGCAATGCAAACATAAAAACAACCATAAGAATGAGAAGAAAACGTTCTTTTTATTCATATAAATTCCAAGAGGATACATTCTGAGGCTGTGGAGAAATTAGTGATTGAAATACAGTAAAATAGAGCAAAGTTCCCGCATAGGCAATGAGAGGCTGCCGCTCCCTACTTGAGCATGACTACCAGAACAATCCATACTCAATGGATACCACATCCAGTCCACATAATCAAAAGCAATTGTGCAACCTACGTACATTTACCTCAACAAAATGGCATCAACATTTAACACACTACAGGTCCATGCAAAAGGAAAAAAGCTAAATCATAACGGCTACTGCCATGCAAGGTATACACTAGAAATAGCAAGACAGTTACGTTACATGCTAACTCTAAACCGATGCCACTAAGTTTGAACAAGTTAAGGACCCTTAAGGCAACCCATTAACATACAAACACAAGGCATTACCAAACGACCATACCAAGCATCATATCCCCATCCCTTTTTCCTAAAGCATATATATATGGCACCACAGTGCATCTCTCGCAGCTGCTGATGTAGTCCCTGACCTCTCTTGCAACATCAGGCCGAAGTGAGCTGGGCAGAACCAGCTGTTGAAGGGTACCGCGATGCTGGTCAGCCTGCCCACGATGGAGGATCCCTTTCTTCTGGAACCGTCGAGGGTACTGCTGCACCAATGCCCACACGAGCGTTCCTTGATGTTGGAGGACTTGGCTGGCCAGGCATGCAAGCACCGGGCGAAGGACTGGATCCTGTTGCTATAGTTGTAAATAGGCCATCAGTATAGGTGAAGCTTGGCGGTCAGGTCCCCTCCGACTGCCTCAGTGCCGGACAGCTCCATTACACTGTCCCAGTTGGCCTCCCAACAGCTCTTCTACACTGTCTCAGTGCCTCCCGACAGCTCTTCTACACTGTCTCCCGGTCGGTGTGTGACTCTTCTACTTCCAATACTGCTCGCAAGCGCCAGGTTTTGTAGGGGAGCAGGGTGGGGAGTAAGGGAAGCAGGTTGGAAGCATGAATGAAGAGTCACAAGTCAGAGGTTGCTATAACATAACTTTTATTTGCACCAACCAGGAAACAGTGTAGGCTCTCCCTGAATCAGATGCATAGGCAGCAGCTCGAACTATTACTGATGACCTGCTACTGCAGGGACACTGGGGAAAGAGGACGCGGCGGGCCCAGCGCACAAGTTTTAACACTTTAGATAAATGGGGCCATAAAACTCCCACCCAATCAAAAAGAAAAGGACGACAGGAAAGAAAAGATTAAAGGGTCATAGCCCGAAACACACACAATACACTCGGTTACACATAAAAATTACACAATCTTCAAACACAAATTTTTGAAGTTATTCCCTTCAATGTTATCCTTGTTAAAAGAGCACAAATGGCTAGGACATGCTGGTACTGTTGACCATGCCATCTAATTTATCAATACCAGATTAAAGAAAAATCTTAAAAACGAATGGACAGACACAATAAAAATTAAAAACTAGTATATGCATGCATAATGGCAAATACCAGTGCTATATCATGCAAGCTGCACATATCTCCTCCTAGCTGCTAAATAAGAATCATACATAAAAGCCTAATTCTTAACAACAACAAAATTCAGAATTTTCTAGAAAAAAGGCAGGAGAATGGACCATTAATAGAAAAATGACAAGATAGAAACAGCATGAGGACTAGGCAGAAAAACAAGAGAGGAAACAGGAAAGGGGAATCAAATGACTGCCATGAGATTCCAGACAGGGGGAGACATCAAGCATCCCCAGCCTCCTTTCAGGGTCATCGTTACATAAACTGTCCAAAAGTTACTCGTCACATTTTGTAATAACTGAGAATAATGTACATGGCATGCAAGGGAATCACAGAGAATGTACTGACTCATTGAAGACAGTTATGGCATTGCCGTCCACCACCAGCTTGTTGTCCTTCACCTCGATGGTGCCCTTGTACTGACCATGGGTTGAGTCATACCGGAACATATACACCTGCACACGAACAGCTTCCAACAGTAACCATCAGTACATTACACATTGTATAAATCAACATCTCTCACAACCAGAGCCTCTGTTAGACTGCTGAGACCATCAGTGTGTGGTACCAGCAATAAAATATATTCCAGTACCAACCCTCAGTTGACCGGTACAGTCAACATTACCTAGGCCTCATACACTGAGTTAAGAGTTTCTGTTATTGTGTTAACTTGGGAGTTATGCCAGTTATCTCCCTTGGATACATGTGCACATACAAGTGCATGCGCGCACACGCCACACACATAATAAAAAACAATGGCATATTCATAAAGCACTCAATGTATCAGACAGTCATGCAAAGTTTCAACTTAATTGCATAACACAAATTTACTGCTGTGAGTGGGAAACTGAAATGTGGTTGTGTTAGGTAAGCACTATCATGCAAAGTTTGACGCTCATCACATTTACAGATTCCAAGAAAATGTCAATGCCCTGAAGACCAGACACTTGGCCACTGATGGGGTCAACAACTCCCCATGCCAGTCACTGAATCAGATTAATGAAGGGACAAATACTCACCATGTGGGCATGGCCACTGATGGGGTCAACAACTCCCCATGCCAGTCACTGAATCAGATTAATGAAGGGACAAATACTCACCATGTGGGCATGGCCACTGATGGGGTCAACAACTCCCCATGCCAGTCACTGAATCAGATTAATGAAGGGACAAATACTCACCATGTGGGCATGGCCACTGATGGGGTCAACAACTCCCCATGCCAGTCACTGAATCAGATTAATGAAGGGACAAATACTCACCATGTGGGCATGGCCACTGATGGGGTCAACAACTCCCCATGCCAGTCACTGAATCAGATTAATGAAGGGACAAATACTCACCATGTGGGCATGGCCACTGATGGGGTCAACAACTCCCCACGCCAGTCACTGAACCAGATTAATGAAGGGACAAATACTCACCATGTGGGCATGGCCACTGATGGCCACTATGTGTTACGGTCAATGAAATTGAAAGAGAAAAATGATGACCATGTAAGTCAGATCAGTGACAGGATCACACAGTATAATACTCACCATGTAGGTCAGGTCAATGAAGGGACCACACAGTATTTTAGCATTATATTCACCATGCACAAAGGGGTCACACAGTATGATACTCACCATGTAGGCCAGGTCAATGAAGGGATCATTAACAGCTACCACCGTCACATTTTTGTTCCGCAGTGCTGCCCTCAGCACAAGGCGACCAATGCGGCCAAAGCTGTGAAAAGTGTATGCTGCTAAAATTATCTTTTTTTACATCACTACTCAAAAAATAAATTACAATGTAATATAATGATAAACTCAACACAAAGTCTGAAAGAGCTTCTAAATTTGAGGCTTGACATGTTCAACACACCGATTCACTGAATGATACAGTGCCATTATTACAGAAATATTAGCCCAGTCAAAGATACGGCCCACTACATAATGAAAAAAATAAATGTGTCACATAAATTAATTATGATACTTATGCTTAGTATATTAATTCTAATCTTGTAAGGGAGGGGGAAGTATTCAGCTAACATTCAAGCAGGAGAAATCTGAGTTAATTTGTAGCTGACAAGTTGTAAATTTTTATGTAAGGAGAGTTGCCAACCTGACATACCCAATGATACACAATTCAATGTTCTAGCCAATTTGATCAATACATGTTTAGTAATAATTGTTTTTATTAAGATAGTCAACCCAATACATGTCCATTTATTATATAAATCATAAATGTAATCATATTTGTTTATTGTTAAAATGGATTATTCCAAATGACCATCAATACTAGATAGATCCAATCTATAAAACTTAACCTGTTCCCTGCCATTACGACCTCATGACCATGTCCTGGACATTTTTCTATCTGCCATAGAATGGCTGTAGGACGGACTTGTATCTGATGACAACTGCATCATTCAGTGCCAGTGGTACAAAAAGCTTTGGCAGGAAAGCATTAAGTTGATTAACTGATTTAGTTATTTGTAAATTCAGTTATTTATTTTTGCCAACTTTGTACCTTAGGAAGTAACTTGCAGTTGCAGTATGGAAAAAAGTTGAAAATTAAAAGAAACCACTGTAATTTTTACTTACCCATTGATTCCAACCTTGATACTCATTGTCGACTGTTAGAATGCACGTCGTCAGCCTGAAAAAGCAACTTGAGGGTGCCACCTGGGTGTAAACCTATCATTTAATTATTATACTCATCAATCAAATCCCAAACAAGTTGTCCTTATATAAATCGTCTTACGGGGTTATGTAGCTTTTCCTTTTCTGTTCCTTTTCTTTCACAGTTGCAGCTTTCAGGCAGTTTTGATAAGCTGCAACTTTCAAGCACTGTTTTGAGATGCTGCAACTTTCAAGCACTGTTTTGAGAAGCTGCAAAAACAGAAGCTGCAACTTTCAAGCACTGTTTTGAGAAGCTGCAACTTTCAAGTACTGTTTTGAACTGAGGTAAAAGCTAGTCCAGTAATACTTCACTTTGAGATCTGACAGCATGAGCACACCTGGGTCTCCAGGGCAACAATTTATTTTATTTTATTACAAGTCGCTGCTCATCAACAGTAATGACGAAAGGGTTAATGCAATAGTTTTCTGCAATTTTCTGGAAATGACTGATGAAACTAAAATTAAAAATAGTAAAATGCTCTCATTGCACAGTACTAGTAATTATGCATTTATAATGATACTGCACACTGCAAATGAAAGCAGTCACACATGTATGTATGCTCAGCTGGACTGCACTGAGAGGCAAGAGAGGCACTGAGGCATGATCATGCCATCATTCCCACAAATTCAATGAGTTTGCTACCAAAAATGAAAACTGTAATGCCAGTGAGCTATGGGAGTCTGGGCTGACATGTGACAATCTTTGAGACCCCTATCCTAATTTATCCACAGGATCTACTAAAAGTACTATCCTGTAAAGCATACACAAGTGACTTGCATAAATTTCTAAGGAACTGAAATGTTAAGAAACTAAATCAATCAAAATGATATTTCTATGGTGCATATATTATATAATATGCTCTGAGTGCCTCAAAACTAAACTCGAGACACTAAGACAGTAAGACAACGCCAAAGACATTATCAGTAATATCACAATCATATGCTAAAGGAAGAAATCAAAGTGCCTGATTAGTGATATTGTGACAGTCTATGCTGGATGAAAAAAAGCCAGAAGAGAGAGAGAGAGAGAGAGAGAGAGAGAGAGAGAGAGAGAGAGACCTGAACTGTTTTACTTTTTGGGGCAACACTGGTCTGGAAATTTCTGAGATTGGCAAAAACACATGGATTTAGCAATGATTCTTTTGAGTTTTTGAGCCCTAAGTGCTGTCCCAAATGATGAGGACTATTTGCACATTTGCACTATGTGCAAGAACTTCAGGACAGGCTGCTGGCACTGTACACTAGCACACAGTGTGATAAAAATGCTTTAAAACTGGAATGTGAACATGGTGCACTTTACAAAATCTTATCCCTGAAGCTACTAAAAGTCTGGATCACCCCCAAATAAAAGGCTTCTTTTTTATTTTATGAACAGCCACAATTGTTGCACTGTTGATACTAATTTGTAATGTCCATACTACTGGTCACTTCTTTTTCAAAAGGTGTATACCACACCACAGCCATGTACTGTGCACAGCTGTTTGCATGTTGTCATTGTCAGCTCAATAATTCAACCTTGAGCAGTGCGGTTCAGTGCAGGCCTGAGTAAGCAAACACTTGTACTTACTGTAGTCCTCACAGAGGTTTCTTGAAATGGAGACTGCGTGTTGCTTGCAAAACAAAGGACAAAAAAAAGCTGCGGCCTTTTTTTAAATTTTGGACCCTGCGTGTCTTCTTCGCGTGCCACGACGTATACCCTCCCCCACCTTTTCCCACTTTATTTTTTTATTTTTCGTTTGGACTATTTGATAATGCTGCCTGGCTCGAAATACATTTTTGATAAATCTGGACCCCTACACAGCCAGGTTTACCTCACCAGCAAGAAGATGTGGCACTGCAGCCAATGGAGTAACGATGCAAACCAATCGAGGAGAAAACTGAAACAGTAGGCGGGTACACCGGCAGCGCTAGTCAACGTAGTACACAGTCACGAAACACGCAAGGTCCAGTGGTATCATACTCACAGTCAAGTCAGCAACTATGGGTGGTGATGGAGGATGTTCAGCAAGCAACCGCGGGGGCAAAGGCTGCAGTTCTAAGCACGGATAGAAAGACTTTCAAGCTTACTCGGTGACACTTCCAACATTCGCCGGGGTTACCTCTCAAGGTCGTGTCCTTGCATGGGTGCCCCAACAAGGGCACTGCGCAGACAGGCCTGAAGTTTGTTTGCTACTAAAAATATGTCTCTGCCGTAAGATACATCTCAGATAAACTGAGTGCAGCCGCCTGGTGTGCGTGTGTGTGTGAATGTGTCAGTGTGTGTGTGAATATGTGTCAGTGTGTGTGTGTGTGTGTGTGTGTGTGTGTGTGTGTGGAGAGAGAGAGAGAGAGAGAGAGAGAGAGAGAGAGAGAGAGAGAGAGAGAGAGAGAGAGAGAGAGACTGAGAGAGAGAGTGTGTGTCAGTGTGTCAGTGTGTCGTGTGTGTGTGTGTGTGTGTGTGTGTGTGTGTGTGTGTGTGTGTGTGTGTGTGTGTGATTTCAGTTGTCTGTGTGGTTACAACCTTACTGCCATTTGGGCACTAAGACCAATGTCACAACCAATTCTGGCCGGCAATGGCTGATCGAAACCGGCCGCTGTGGTAAGTCGGTGCCTGGAGTTTGGACCACTGATTTGTGGGCATTTGAGACAATGCAGTGCAGCATTGTGGACTAAAGGTGCAGAACTCGAGTCTTTAAATTTGTGAACTAATTGTTCTTGACTGTAACTGACAGAACTGAAAGAAAAAAAGCTCTTCTATCTAACCACGGCATTTCGGTTGAATTTTTTCACTGAGAAATCAGTCAGTCATACATTGACTGATTGCTAGCTCTACTGCCCCCAGTGATGTTTTGGACACACATGATGACACTGATCACAGTAAACAAAATAATGATGCAACTACTATCGTCTAATGTCGTGACAACTAAGCTCGAAAGACAACCCAAAGTGCGAGAGAGATGTGGACCCCATTTAACACAACACAGATTTTAGCAAGCGGCATAGCCACTGACCTAGCAAATTTGCATCCCAATTCTGTCCCGGAAAGGCGAGAGTTAGCGAGGGTATTTTTTGTTTTTTGTTTTTGTTTTTTTGTTTTGTTCCCCTGTCGGTTTCAACCAATCAAGAGTTTCATAAGAATCAGGGTGTCTGTGTTGACTTACAACTAAGCCGGGCGTCCGGCCAGTGGAAAACGGCAGTGTCTCACGCAGGACGTGTACACTGTCAGGGAGTATGGTAGTCGCCGCGCTGCAGAGTACTTCGGACTTGCAGCCGTCGCCTGTTTCCCGATCAGTAGTCCACAAAGAGGGTACATGTCGGAGCTTTGGGTGTAACTCACTGCCGGTGCCGAACGGGGCAAAAAAACGAGATTCTCCCTGTCGGATGGTAATTTTTAGTCATGGCCGGGCAATCAACACTGAATACCCGACTTCAGCACTCTTTTGGCATTTCTGGACCTGCTCTATCTTGGTTTTCGTCTTATCTTTGTAAAAGAAGGTAGGTAGGTAGTGTTGCTTAATGTCCTCAGATGTCAGTTGACATATTAGGGACAAGCTGAGACCAATGCCGAAGCGTGGTTCAGTATAGCTTTACGTCCACGGAAACCAGAAGGCTCGTTATGACGGACAGCCCAGGACGGCCACCTCGACTCTCACACAGTTCCTGAACTATATGATTTGTAAAAGAACACACTGATGCAGTTACCATAAACAGTCTGCAGTCTCAGCATACTACGCTCCATTATGGCGTTCCTCAGGGTTCTGTACTGGGCCCTGTGCTTTTCATACTCTACACCCAACTTCTCTTTAACCTAGTAAGCAAGCACGCAGTCAGTCATCATGCCTTTCGCTGATGACGACCAACTCTACAAGATTAGTACATTAGACGCAATTCACCAGTCGATAGAAACTCTCCAGAACTGCACTACAGATCATAGTCAAGTCTTGGATGACCGCAAACAAACTTCAACTAAATGACAACAAAACCGAAGCCATGACTGATCATACTTTCAAATAGAATGTCTGTCCACAGTCCTTTGCCGTGTGTCCTTCACTCGGAGACGCCGATGTCCCATTTGTGTCGTCTGTTAAAAACCTCGGTGTAACCCTGGACTCGAATCTCAGCATGTCTCAACACATAAGCAACACGTGTAAAGCCGCATCATACAAATCAGGCATATCAGTTCCATACGATACCTTCTCACCACTCAAGCAACCCAAACCCTTGTATGCTCTCTTGTCCTCTCTCGCTTAGACTACCGTGTAACTCTTTACTTTCAGGTTGCCCTCAGTACTTACTAGACTGACAAACTTCAAAAGTTCAGAATGCAGCAGCAAGGCTTGTGTGTAAAGCTAAGAAATCTGACCACATCCATCCTATTCTTCAAACTCTGCATTGGCTACCAGTAACACATCGCATTCAATACAAAATTTCAACTATCTGTTTCAATTCCATTTCTGGAACAGCCCCGCCTGAGTATCTGTCCGATCTCCTTTAACCTTATACTCCAGCAAGACAGTTACGATCTGCATCTGACACTGACACGAACCTTTGTCACCCCCCGTGTAAACACAAAAACATTTGGTGAAAGATCTTTTTCTTATGCTGGCCCATCTGTCCGGAACAATTTGCCTCAAACGCTCCGCCACTCTGATTCTACCTCTTCTTTCAAAGCCGCCCTCAAGATGCACCTGTTTAATAATTATTTCTAAACTGTTTTTCACAGCCCTGCCCATCCCCTCGTTTCGATGCTCTGTGTGTGTGTGTGTGTGTGTGTGTGTGTGTGTGTGTGTGTGTGTGTGTGTGTGTGTGTGTGTGTGTGTGTGTGTGTGTGTGTGTGTGTGTGTGTGTGTGTGTGTGTGGTTAGTGTTAGTTGTAAAGCGCCCTGCGCTGCCACCTTGAGTGGTAGATGGGCGCTCTAGAAATCCTCTTTATTATTTATTATTAATACCGCAACTGATTACAGTCTGTACAAATAGGCAATGCATGTTTTCGCTAATTAGTTATTATTATCATCATTATGTTTATTATTATCATACTGCAAGGATTATTTGAACGTACGTAAGTAACCCTACGGTAATCAGCAAAAACATGGCGCGTAAATAAGTAAGTTGGTGTTTTACGCCCAGTCAACCGGTACAGTTATATCAGGGCGGACATGGCGCGTTGGCCCATGACTGGTGATGAGCCGGAGTGATGCAGAGGCGCCTGCCGCATTGGCCTGGCCCTGTCTTATTTCTTGTGACTGCTTTCCGGCACCAGACTGACTCCACTGAGCGGCTTTTTAAATTTGCCCTACCATTCAGCGTTGCACTTTATTTGCTTTTCTCTTCAAAATAAGCGATATCCGCTAGTTATAAGCTTCGTCTAATGTAACTTATTAATACAGCATTGGCCTGTGAGTGGAAAGGTCCGACCGCTGTTATCCAGTCAGCGTGACCCAAAGCACGGTGTATTAACTGATTATTTTCTCGGCAAACCACCTCAGTGTAGCACTGCCGAAAAACTGAGAAAGTAATACTATACTTTTCGACTTCCAGAGCGGTCTGGTGCCCACGATCTCTGACTGACACGAATGATCTCTCGACTGACTACTGACGTGACTGACTCGACGTTGTCTAGGTGATCGGCCCGCCTAGCGCGCGAAAAGGGAGCAGGTAGTTTTGATCTATAACAACGAACCGAGCGAAATATTACGTCGAGTAAGCCGGTCTTTTCTCCACAGTCACCCTTGACAGAAAGACTGAAAGAAAGAAGAACTGAGAAGAAAAATTAATAGTGGCCGGATGCTTTAGAGCACCGTCCATTTCTCAACTTGACGATGAGCGGCCCTAGCGGCAGTCAGTAGGCCTACAGCTGACTTACCGCCGTCACTGACTGACTGAAGCCATAACTGACAAAGAACGACCGACATCAAAACACAATACTGACACACACATTTTTCTTCAAACATCGGCGGCCCTCCCACGCGAGAATACTGACTGGACATTCACCTGGCACATTCAGTGACCGTCACTAGCCGGGCCGGCCGGCCGCATGCGCGCGCCAGCACCACCACACTGACTGTGACACACACACACACACACACACACACACACACACACACACACACACACACACACACACATCATTGGCGGGAGCTGCCACAACTGAATATCATTCATTTTAGTGTCGCGACAAACACGTGTTTGTCACAACTGAAACACGACTTTTGTCGCGGCAGAAGTATGCCGCTTGTCGCGACAAGCATACTTTTGTCGCGACAAAACCTTTGTCAAAATTATGTATGTCGCGACAAAAGTATTGTCGCGACAAGCAACATTGAGCATACTTTTCAGTGTCGTAACAAAAGATATGTTTTGTCGCGACAAATACAACAAAACTTTTGTCGTGACAAACATATTTGTGCCAGCTCCCGCCAATGAGTCACACACACACACACACACACACACACACACACACACACACCACACACACACACACACCCCTCTTTCCAAGTGATTTGAGTTACTTACAAGAGAACATAATTATTTTGCTTTTTTGCTCTTATCTGTTTGTTACACTTGTAAGGGAACAGCATTTTACAGCACGGTCATTGATGATTTTTGAGGATTTTGTCGAAGGATGTATCTTTGGATTATATCTTGGATTATAGAAAAATATAAACATTTTTGAAGAATTAAATGTTCGTCATGTATTTTGGATCTGATTAGTCGACCCCCACCTCCATTTCACATTTTATCTGTTTCTAGTTGACAATGTGCTACAAGTATTAACATGTAGATGTTTTTATCATGCATTATGTTCTTACAAAATGTGTTTCGCCCTAATATAACCGTCATGGTTGACTGGGCGTTAAAAACAATTATCCATCGACCTTTTCATAACAAACCATTCATTGCCTTTGTCGCTTTTTTCCTGCATAGACACGACACTTTTTCCCTTGATAAGTACGGTAAACAGCTGACACAGTGCGTTTGATCCATGCCAGTTTCCCGATTGTGAGTTTATGCAGAGACGCCTCCAGTAGCATATTACTCTCTAATTTCCTGTGATTGCTTTCATCCAAATACCATCTTTCTCCCTTCCCCATGGCCTTTTCTTTGCTTTTCTCTTTAAGATAAGTGACATATTGTTTGGTTGAATGACCACCATGTCCTATCCTTTTGGGCATCCGCTATTATTTTCATCTAATTAATCTGTAGGCACTGGGCATTTCAGGCGCGTCTGAGTGGCCAAACCTTCAGTCACCGTGACCCGAAGTGTATCAACATCTTTTTCTCGGCACATAAACCACCCGTAGCACCGAAAAACTTAGAAAAGAATACTTTTCCTTCTTCTGGGTCTAGATCTCTGACACTTTGGCAAACTGTAATTAACACGGCAAAAACAGTCATTGTGATTGCAGGCGCAAATGTCCTGGGTCGCCCGTACAGCTCGCTTTTATGTTTTAACGAAAAGTTTAATTTCATGTCGTGCACGTTTCTCTCCACGGATACCCGACACAGAATGGACAGAAAAGTACACTTCTAATGACACCTGCTTGGGTTTCATTGTCAAAATCCTTGTATTGTGATTCTAGAGTAATTTTATGTCTAAGGAGCAGTCAGTGGAGTTCCAGCCGCGATACATGAAGCCCCATAGAATCCAACACCAGGACTGAGCTGCTAAATTCTCAGTTCTGTCAGCAAATATCGTATAGCTACAGCAAATGCGGCTGTGCGATCTTTCCTGTCAGGCACGGGAAAGTTTGTGAAGCATTGCCTGGACGGCAGCAGCAACACTACTGGACTGCTGACTGACTCCGCACGGAAACGACATCAGACTAGTAAATATGGTTTCCCACTGACGTTTTTTGACATGACCAATTCTACTGCCGCATTACATTGCGGCTGTCAGCAATCATTGTGGTTATTTACAGCACCCCCCCTCCACCCCCTCATTCGGCTGGCCGGACGAGCTACAGCCAGTCAAACTGGTAGATGTGGAATAAATAATAAATATAACTTGAAGTGAACGATGAAACGTTTTGTAATCACACGTTGGGGCCAGGAGAGATTTATACTATCACTGACAGGACTTGCCGGCCCAGGGCAGTTACCAGATTACTTACAAAACATCGACCGCCTTCACAATCGAATTTTGTCCGCTTATTCTGCACAGTGATTTTCGAGAGAAGAATCACAAAAGACGAGAGATGGAAGGGGCAACCCAAGATCAGAGAACTGACACCCTCGCTCTCGGAAGGCCTTGGGCTGACGGTGCTTCCGGCCAGGTCCGGAATGATGCCTACCGTCCTTGCCAGGTTATTCGTCTGTGTGAGCAGGGATTCTGTTGCGGCCGTTTTTGAAGGGCCTAACATCTGACTGAAGCTTTGTCAGTGACTGATAATCTTCAAGTTGAACATCGAAGAGGGTAGATTCCAACATTAAGGAGTTTCAATATTTTTTGTCTTTTTTCTTTTTGTCCAGGAGGTAACACACACACACACACACACACACACACACACACACACACACACACACACACACACACACACACACTTGTATACCATGATCGGGATTTTTATTTCAAAAAGCCCCGTTGATTTCGTTAATGAGTTTAGTGGAACTTCCTGACTGAGCGCTTAACGGGGCTGACTGTACAGCACACCTGAACGCTACTTTCTTCCAGCTAGCTCAGAGAGGCGGCGGTGTGGGCACTTGCTGTTGTTGCACCGAAAACAGCGTACTATGACAGACTGGCTTGCATTGAAGCTTTCTTTAAAGCAGATTTCAGTGCGTGTTGATCGACGTAATGGAACCGACATGAATAAAGTATATTCAGTTTGGGCTCAGCCTGCCCCACTCTCCCCAGCATGACTGTTATTATGCAGTGGACAACGAGCAACTGTCGCAACAGAAGGGCCAGCATCAGTAGTCTGTTAGGCCGTGCTGTTATGTGGCACAAGCAAGAGTCACATGAACGTAACTTCTGTGCTGGCCCAATCAGGTTGCAATAGATGTTCACACGAACATAAAAACAATGGACGAGATGATCAGTCTTTTCAAAACTTTCTTTACTTTTTCCCAACAAATTTCTTAATGAACGACGAAGGGTATTCTCAGTAGTTTAGTTGTCAGTGGCAGATTTTTTTCTTCCTTTTTTGTAGCCAGCCGCTAAGGTGATACACAAACTGAACAGATCATAACTGCCGTTCCTTGGCTTTTCTGATAAGGCGGCGATTAGCCAGTTGCGAAGGTTTTGTCTTGCTCATCAGTTGCAATACACCATTTGCGGAGGTTATATTCTCCCCTGGTCGGTTAAAATAATTTCGTAACCCAGACCAGGCCTCTCCTCTAGTTTGCTCAGAATTAATAGGATGGACCTTTCTCTATGAAAAGTCACAATCGCATTTAAACGGCTGATATTTAATGCCTTGCTCCTACTCAGTCCTTCCCAACTCTGACTTCTGATGCTGTCGGTTTCTTTGTGACAAGTGTACCACCGAAAAGCTTGGCAATGAGTACATGGAGAATGAGAATGAAATACACCAGTGGCTTCATCAAGTTTTCCGACTCCACTAAGCCGAAGACGTTTTCACACATATGTCATGTCTGCTACACGTTTGCGGATTATCTGTTGAGAAACTGCAATCCTATGGACGCTCTGTGACCACATGATTATGCGAGCGGATATCCCAAAATTCTCTGACAAGCGTACAAACAAAAATAAAGTGCAGCGCTAGTGAGACAGAAAGTGGACTCAGTTTTCATGTAATTAGTTTGTGGTGTACAACAAATGTACATCCTAGATTCAGTCTTTACACGGACTTGGGGGGAGAAATAGAGTGAGAGAGGATATTTTCATATATATTTTTTCCGTTTTTGTTTCTTTTCTTTTTAATTTTCTCTCTTTTAATAGATGTGTGTGTGTGTGTGTGTGTGTGTGTGTGTGTGTGTGTGTGTGGTGTGTGGTGTGTGTGTGTGTGACAAAGGAGAGCGTTGGGTGGAGGCCCATGCAAGGGATTTACTTCAGATTTCTTTTTCAACCAACCACAGTTGAGTACATCAAGGATATTTCGTGTTGGAACTATCGGAACCTTCGCAACTGACGACTTCACCGTTTTGCGATACAGGCAGTGTGTAAATTACTTGCGATCAACGCTTGCCATATGGAGGATGAGATCTACTACACGTGTGCTGTAGCCGTGCTCATTGTCGTACCTGGAAGGAACAAAAAGACAAAAATGACACTTATACTGAGACGGTTTATTTCAGGTTATACTACTTGTACAGCTATAGTTTGTGTTGAATTGGTGCCGCACGTGTGTCCGTGCAAAGAATATTGCAGTTAGTAACTTCACTTCTTAATTCAGGCCAGATGTTTCCAGTCCGAGAAAGAGCTGCCGAGCAGGGATCAAATCCAAACTGAGCAGGGGAGGGGGGAGGTGGGGGTGGTGGTGGAAGAAACCAAACCATCTTAATATGTGCATTCAGATACCCATTTTGCTGCTCTATTGGAGAGGGGTAAATAATAATCATAATAATAATAATTCTTATAAAGCGCTATTCTTTAACCAGAGTTAAACTCACTGCGCTGTACAAACATCTTATCACAAAAACCACATTAACAAACATTTCAGCAAACAAAACCTTAATTATTGTAGCTTTAATTACCATTATCGCCTATCGAACAACACACACACTAACAATGACATGCGCACACCAGTCTCCGCTCGTCCACTCATACAACAATTAACAAAATATTAATGATCTCAAACAACGACACCAAATTGAATCTGTCTTTTCACCCACCCAACCCGCGCCTCTTTCTGTTGCCTAGATCTCTCATGCTCTCTCCCTCCCCCCTTCCCTCCCCCCTTCCCTCCCCCCTCTCCCTATCCATATGCATCCATCTACATTCAACTGCCACACACAGATACACCTTTCTTCAGATTCTAGGGTAGGGGTTAGGGGGCAGTGGAAGGACAGTGGTGTTATTTTAGCTTTCAGTTTTCTAACTGATTTTTTACAATGTTCGTGGTTTTGGGTCAGAATAGCGGATCAGTGTAGCTTCAAGAATGTACAGACAGAAGCGTGCGTGCCACTGGTTTTGTGTCGTTCGCTTTCTTTTTCTCTCTTTCATATTGTGTTTCATTAACCATCAGTGCTGTCTTCTTATTCCGTCGGGGGTGGGGTCTGGGTTCTGTAGAGAGAGTGAGCCAACAAAGAGTCCCTCTGTTAGGCCTGGAGGCTTTGCAAACTTAGTGCTGCCGGCAATTCTCATCGTGGGTCAGTGAACCCCCTGCTTTACCATCAAGGCAACGCAAGTAACGTCGAAAACTTGAAACCGATTGGACACCGCGTGACAATAGACAATTGCCAACAGGAATCAACATTAGGTTCGAGCTACTGTTGAGTCGCATACAGTGTTCGATTCTGACAGACTATCGGCATAGAAAAGTAAGAGAATCTAACTTCACTGAAAATCTAAAATCAAACCTTGGCCATAAATTGGTTCTGCTTTCAACTAATAACCTGTTTGTCGTTTTTGATGGAACGAAGAATCATAATAATAATGTATAAACACATATATAATCTTTCCCGCCAGATAGTTATATTTCCGCTCCACATATGCCGATTTCTTCAATGTAACTGCCACCGTTTAGGAAGCTAAACGCGCCGGGTTAAGGGGGCTTGTTGCGGCACGTTTTGTCACTCCGGCACGTTTTGTCACTACGTGGTGACAAAACGTGCCGAAAGGTCCACTCGCTGAGGTGTGTGAAATATGACTATAGATACAGAGACTGAGTAAAAATGTAGTTTGATTGTGTGTTGTGGATGTCCTTGTTTGATTGAATGGCTGGTATGGTTTGATAAGGTAAAAGGTAACGTAAACGTGGACTGACTTTAGGTGTGATGTTTCATTCCATGCAGTCTTGTACATTTTGTAGCATAATATGTGCCTAACATGTTTTTTTCTCGCTCTCTCCCTCCCTCACTCTCTCTCTTTCTCTCTCGCTATCGCTCTTTTTCTCGCTATCTCTCTCTCTGATTTTTCTGTCTGTCTGTCTGTCTCTCTTTCTCTCTCTCTCTTCTCCTTCTGTCTTTCGTTCTTCCCTGTGTCTCTCCCCCCTCCCCACCCCCTCTCTTTCCTTCTCTGTCTCTCTCTCTTTGACGCACGCACGCGCGCGCGCGCGCGTACACACACACACACACACACACACACACACTGTCTCAGTCTCTTTCTCTTCTCATTCTGTCTTTGTTCTTCACTTCACTATCGCTCTCTCTGTCTCTCTCTGACTTTCTCTCTTTCCTTTTCTATCTCTCTCTCTTTGTGCGCGCGCGCGCGCACACACACGCACACACACACACACACAATATCAGATGTACTGATATCTAAGTGAAAAAAGGTGCAATGCCTGCACGATTTGTCACTACCTCCTTAGTGACAAAACGTGCAGACATCGCTGCACGTTTTGTCACCTTAGTGACAAAACGTGCCGTAGTGACAAAACGTGCTGCAACAGGGCTATTTCCTCTCATACATACATGTCCAGGCTACAATGTTTTGATCTCGATCCCGATTCATCGAACACTCAATTATCGGCTACAGGAGCTCACCATGACACAAGCTTGACGAATTTGTCGCTGATCTGAATGCCGGCTTTGGCATCAAAGATGCTGCTGTGACAGTCTCCTAGAAAGTCGGTGGAAACCACATCGTCCTCCGTGTAGCCGAGGATGCCCTTCATCTCTCCTTCAGAAGCCTGCTTAATGGCAGCTTTGATTGCATCATACGTCGTCTGCAGTAGACATAACAAATGTAAAGCACAAATTGAGACAAGAAGAGCGAAGGCACAAGATCGCTCTTTTTCCTGTTCATAATTAACCAATTAATAACGTAAGGCTCAGTGAGTGTTACCACCATGCAAAGTTTGTAGAGACCAAGAAAATCGTAACGTTGTCAGACTCATAATTTTTGCCAGTGTCCGAAACGTTCTGAGGGATTAAAGTGGTTCAGTTTAGTCTACGTAGTTCCGTCGGGTCCCAGCTTACACAGAAAAACCCACACCTGTTACCAAACAACTTACTGATCAACGCCACACACACACACACACACACACACACACACACACACACACACACACATGACTAACGCACGCATACACACAAGTGTTTGCTTATTTTGAAAAATGTTAGTTACTTCTTGCATAGATTTGAACGTCCCGTCAACCACGCAGGGTCATCCTAGGATATTAAAAAAAGAAAGAAGTTTTTATAGAATTTTTTTCACATCAAAAAAGCTAGAATAATTGTAAAGTGCATTCTGATTTGATTGATTGATTGATGATCGCTTATACAGCGCTATTCTCCGCTCTCTTGAGCAGACTCACTGCGCTCGCATGTGGTTCTACATGAGTGACTAGCTTTTTATAGCGCGTTTTTTTATTTTAAATCCACCCAAGTGGTGTACTTAAGCGCTGGCATGGCTGGTGCCACATGAAACTGCAGCCGTCTCGGCCCAGGTTTTGCGTATACCATACATGTAACCATGCACCATGTCACTTCATGCAAAGCCACATACGTAAGGTGTATGCGTGTTTAGCTGTAACCTGCCACCTGTGCTTTTGGCAGAATGACCGAGATCTTTTACGTGCTACTGCGGTAACACGGGGGTGGAACGGATACCGAAATAAGAGTCAGCACAGAAAGTCGACCCTGAAGAAGAAAATTCACCCGCCGCTCCTGCAGGGATTCGAACCCGCGGACCTTTCAATCACGAGTCCGGTGCTCTAACCACTGAGCTATTGGTTTATATCGAAACGGGTGGTTTTATAATAAACTTACCCCGTTCTTGAGTTTGACGGTAAGGTCAACTACGGACACGTCAGCAGTGGGAACACGGAATGCCATTCCAGTCAGCTTGCTGCGGGACAGACAACAGCTGGTATTTAGTTTTCACGACTGCATGAACAGAGTATAATTAATACTGCAGCAGTGATCATGCGTCAATTCACCTTAACGAAGCTTAATGAACACATAATCAAACAGTCATTGCTTCAACAAGTCACGTATTATTGTAGGACACTCACACAGTCATCAGCATCGTGACGTGTTTGTGTCACGGCGATGCATACCTCGCCGGAATGCAGTTTTTTGTCACAATTACCTCAACGCTAACAATTTTATCGATTTTCTTCCACACAAAAAACAGACAAGAAAGTATATTCTCAGTCGACTGCTACTGAAAGCATCCACAATCGATCCGTTTATTATGCATTGTTTCGTAAACCCCGGTTTAATCGTATCGTTTAAGCATGGCACACGTACTTGTGTTTCTCCGAGGCTGGACTGAAAAGCGTCAGTTACTTCTCTTTACAACCTACACGTCCAAGTCTCATAATAGTATTACGTGCGCAATCTTCGCTGTCTTTGTAATTCACAGTTTTTTCACGATCTGTGTGTCGATGCATGGGCGCTGCTGCCATGTTTGGTGTTGGCTGAGTTTAGCGGTGTTGTTTCACGCTTTTTCGCTTGACTAATTTTCCGAATGTATCGCTCATAAAACTGGAAGACTCGTTCAACCCATTGTTCAGTGTCGTGGGTCGGGAACCTTGTGAATAAATTTACGTGCGTGGGAGCAGCGCCTCTGAAGTGGGCACAGATAGATGGTGGTTGCAATGGGCAGCCTTGTTCGCACGCCGCTCTTCCCACTAAGGATTCCACCCGTCTTTCTGCAAGGTGGCCATGCCGTAAGGGCTCCACAGATGTCCGATCGTTGGTAGGCTACCACCCGAAAGAGACACCACACTGATGCTGGTCGAGTCACTTCGATGGTAGATGCGTCGGCCAGGGCTGACACGATGTCTCAATGTTTTCAGTTGTACGTACGGTATTCCATCGCTTCTATCAACAGCGGCACCTACTTGTCCGCGCGCGCGTGTGTGTGTGCATGCATGTTGTGTGTGTGTGCATGCATGTCGTGTGCGCGCGCGCGCGCGCGCGTGGTGGTGTGTGTGTGTGTGTGTGTGTGTGTGTGTGTGTGTGTGTGTGTGTGTGTGTGTGTGTGTGTGTGTATGCATGCATGTCGTGTGTGTGTGTGCGTTTCGGCATGAGCGGTGTGTGTGTGTGTGTGTGTGTGTGTGTGTGTGTGTGTGTGTGTGTGTGTGTGTGTGTGTGTGTGTGTGTGTGTGTTGGTGTATGTTGTATATCATTATACAGGCTTACAAACAATAATACTGTCGCCAGTTGCAGTATATTCCCATTATTTCATAAATTCGTTATGTAAATGCTAATGGTGATCTCTGTTTCGACCTACATATACTTTGTTCATTTCAGCGCTTTAAGCAACAGCCAGGTTGGCGTTGTACTGATAAATTTCATATAATCCCCATATGACTCAAGGTATTCTCGATCTCCAGGTATACCTGTTAGCAATACTGAGCAAAGGTACATCATCCATGTGTCCTTGATAATAATAATAATAGATATCATTAATATAATTAATATATCACTATTCTTTGATCTACACAACCTCACTGCGCTTCAAAACATTCTCCGACATTCCAATGTTAAGTGAACAAAATATGAAAGGTAACATGCTCAAAAACTTAGTACATATATGACAACTGACAATTTAAAAGAAAACTAACGTACGTGTACCGTGTTAGAAGCAGCAATATGAAGAAGATTTTTTTCTTCTTCTAATTACATTGACAATAAGAATTTCATCATGCCTGTGACTGTGACCAGAAATCGAAGGTAAGGTTTAAAGACAAAGAGATGCTACCGTCCAAAAACAAACATACCAACCAAAAACAAAAACAAACAACAACTGCCTTTATTCCTTTATTCTGGGAGAAAACAAAAAACAAAAACAAAAAACTATCAAACCACACGAACAGTTTTTACTTCAATTTTAATATGACAAACCAAACCAACGTGCGCTGCTGCTCCACTTTCATTCCCCCCCGCTCTGTTTTCTTCTGTTGCTGAATTTGAAAGCAGCGGAATTCTTTATCCTTCGAGTTTTTCCCCTTCCTGTTTGACGTTCTGCATCCAAAAGTCCCCTTTGTTTTGTTTCGTGCCATAAAAAATATTTTAAAAAAGAAGAAGAAGAAGAAGAAAAAGCGTAGGTGTAACACTGAAACAACAAAACAACAACAACAACAAAACTAATTCTGTGTGTTTGGAGGTGTTGTCATACCCGTTCAGGTCTGGTATGACCTTGCCCACAGCCTTGGCCGCTCCGGTGGAGGAAGGGATGATGTTCTGGTACGCACCACGACCACCACGCCAGTCCTGAACACATGCATCCGTCAACACTGGCTTCAGTGAAGCGCATTCCCTCCAACATACACTATACAATTCGTATTTATTCTCATCCATCGGGTGTTGTATCATTTTTACTGTGAACAGCGTTTACTCCAACAATCCGCCGAACCAATGGCGACTAAAAACATAATCAGGGTACCGGGTGTTCGGGTCATGGCATTCAGACGGCGAGAATCAAAGAGTGATCCATCCAGCCGGTACTTGGGATACACTCCTTGACCCTGATTGCCTGATTGAGAAGGCACACGCTGAAGATGTTGAGGAGAACTTGGGATGTATGACCCCACGTTTGACGCCATTTGAAATCTCAAATGGGTCTTCCCCCCCAACAAAATCTCCACGTGACAGGCAAGGGTTAGTCACGTCGTCGTTCAAAAGGTCGCTCACTGTGACAAACTTCTGTCAGAAGTCCGAGCTTAGTCAAGATACAGCTTCTCCACTGACAGCATCGAAGGCCATTATAAGTCCAATAAGTCTGACCTAGCGCCTGAAATAAACGTCCGTGCAAAATTAAAACTGGATCCGATTTTCAAAGTATACACCACATCTTTGATTTTCCGCACGTGTTTGATGCTTTATGACTTGAAACGTGATCATGACTTGAAACGTGATCAAAGTCATTAAAAGTGGTATGATCATGTAAAGTGCCATGCAAAATTTGACATTTCTTTTATTCAAAGTGATCAAGAAAATCGCACACTTTTCTTGCGATCTGAAGACTCTAAACCTAAACGACGGGCTAGCTAGCCGATCACTACAAAGACAGCCGTTTTGTGTGAGTTATCACTATGACGACACTTTTATGTGAGTCATCACGACAAAGACACACTTTCATGAGAGTCGTCACTAGAAAGACATATTTTTATGTGAGTCATAACTACAAAGACACTTTTTTGATGCGATTCACCACTAAAAAGACATTTTGATATCAGTCCAAAAACATATCTGTATGTGAGTCATCACTACAATGGCAGTTTTATGCAAGTCGTCGTCACTACAAGGATATATTCTGCATGTGAGTCAAAGGATCCACACACGTCACCTTATGTTTCAGAGAACTATATGATACAAGAAGGCAGAAACCCAAAAGGTAAAACATCTCTCTGCAGGCGAAGCATGTGAAGTTCTGTTCGGATCTACTCCAAGTTTAAAATAAGGAATAACTGTCCTCATAGCTGTATTCTGAGCAGGGAGGTCACTTATTGTGTCCGCAGTGCCCATAATTGCGTGTGGTTCAGTCTATGACGTTTGTCAGTACTTAACACTCATACAAAGCTTGCATGATTTTTTGAACCGTCCTCACCTTGCTTGAGGGCCCATCCACAGTTTTCTGTGTCGCAGTGGCGGAGTGGACAGTGGTCATCAAGCCTTCCTCAATACCGAACTTCTGATGGATGACCTTGGCCAAAGGAGCCAAGCAGTTGGTGGTACAGGAGGCATTGCTGACCACCATCTTGTCTTTGGTGTACTGCGTGTGGTTGACGCCCATGACATACATCGGAGCATCCGCTGATGGAGCCGAGATGATCACTTTTTTAGCACCCCCCTTCAGGTGAGCCTGAATAATGTTGAATAAAAAGAAGAAGAAAAGTTAAAGAAAGGAAAAAAGAAAGAAAGAGGATGAGAGAGACAGACAGACAGACAGAGACAGAGAGACAGAGACACAGAGTGACAGAGAGAGAGATGGGGGCGGGGGGGGGGGGGGGGGGGGGGAACCGAGATAAGACAAAAACCGAATGATACAACTCGGGTCAAAGAGTTTGCAATCTAAGGAGCTAAAGCCCTCAAGAGGACGCGTGCTAGGACCATCAGGTCTTCCTGAAACGAAATCCGACCCAAACGAAATAAGAGAAGTAAGTAGGTAATCTGATGCTTTACCAGTCAACCAACGGTTATATCAGGGCGAGGAAACAAGAGCGAAAGAGGTTTGAACTTGCCACTTTTTGTTTTGTTTTAGACAATTTCAGTAAGACAAGACGAAACGAGACATTTGAATAGGAAAGTAAACCACAAGGTGGTAAACTATGTTGTAGAACAATTTGTTACACCGACACAATTTGTCACTAACCCAATTTGTCACCCGGGAGACAAATCGTATTAAATCGTGTGTTCTGCCCGTTTGTTACCCCGACACAATTTGTCGCCACTGAGTGACGTCGTGCCGGTATGTACACTCGGTACACCATTTCCTAGCCCATCGACAGCGCCACCTGATATATCTGACTTGACTTGCCATCTGATATTTAGTTTCTGACTTGGTCTCCCTGATATAACCATACTGGTTGACTGGGCAAGTAACTTACTTACTTTCTGACCTTGTATTTATTTTCTTGTTTGACAGATGAGTATCTGTTCGATATCTGTTAAACCGAACAGACGAGCTTGCTTCAAACGTTTTCGACAAGCAATATGTAAGCAACTTGGTGTTTTAATAAGCGAAATGTCGATATTTAATACATCTGTTTATTACTGACTATTTGGGATACTGAATATTTAGGATTAGGCATGTGACGGCAGATCAAAAAACAGGCCAGACCAAGTTAAATAGTTCGACATTTGATTTAAACGTCCTGTCAATTGAAAAAAAGGTTACCCCAGGATGAAGAAACACCACCAATACAATACACCCTTACGCATTCAAAACTTTACTCCCGTCTGCAACTTTGCTCAAGTAAAACTACACCGTCAATAGAGACAATAATAAAAATATACTAATATCGATATCGTCTGAAACTTTACTCAAGTAAAACTACACCGTCAATAGAGACAATAATAAATATATACTAATATCGGTATTTCGCGGCTTATTTACAACTTATCAAACACTATTCAGGCAAGCTCGTTGGAACCTGTTCAAGAGCACTCGTTCTTTAAAAACAAACAAGCAACAAAAACAAAAATGTACAAGGTAGGAAACTTTTCATCAAATCACATGTCACCTTATAATTAGGCGCGTGTGCAGAACGAACGAACGAACGAATTTTTTATTTACGAGGGTAAAGGAATAAGTACAATATACTTTTTTTCATCCAGCCCTCGGGCAAAAACAAAAAACAACAACAACAAAAACAAATAATTATAAACTCCAAAATTCATATTGAGAGAGAGAGAGAGAGAGAGAGAGAGAGAGGAGAGAGAGAGAGAGAGAGAGAGAGAGAGAGAGAGAGAGAGAGAAGAGACAGACAGACAGACGACAGAACAGAGACAGAGACAGACAGACAGACAGAAACAGACAGACAGACAGACAGAGAGTAAAATGAAGAGCATGCATGTATGCATAATATACATATCTAACATCACAAATACTGACAATATAAATGTTCAAATCATTTCAAAATCTAAGAAATAGTGCACATATCCTTAATCAACGTTTGTTGTGATTTTTTCCATTAAGTACTGTTTAAATGTTTTTTTAAATGCTTTGTGATCTGACAAAAGTTTAATTGATAATGGTAAATTGTTCCATAGGTTTCCCCCGGAATACATCAAGCTACATTTAAATAAATCTAATCTAGGACGGGTACTACAAGTTTGTGTGAATGTCTGTTCTGATTTGAATGAAAGTTTAATTTTAGATTTGATGGCGCATAACCAGATACTATTTTATGCATAATAATGCCTTTATTAAATTCTAATTTTAATTTTAGCGGAAGAACATCTAAAAGTTTATAGTCGTGAGCTGTCAAAGATGTGGATTTTAGAAGGGTTAATGTAAGGGCTCGCTTGTGAATACTAACAAGAGGTTTTAATGTGTTTGCACTAGCAGAGTCCCAGAGTGTTGAAGCATAGTCAATGATTGGTTGGATATGTGCATGAAAAAATATTTTTCGAGCATGAGCATTTAGAAAGTGTTTAATTTTTGCGAGTTGATATAGCTTTTGAGAAACACGTTTGGTTAGTTCATTTACATGATTTGTCCAAGACAAATTATTATCAATAGTTACTCCTAAAACTTTATGTGTTGCTACTTCGACAATTTTCTCATTTCCAATATAAAGTGGCATGCGAGAAGAGAGAGAGAGAGAGAGAGAGAGAGAGAGAGAGAGAGAGAGAGAGAGAGAGAGAGAGAGAGAGAGAGAGAGAACAAAAACAACAACGGCTTAGTTAGTTAGTTATATATTCCATCGGTCGCCTTTGACGAGTTATTTCGGTCCCATACGGGAAACTGTGTCAACCACCCATAATTCAGGTAAAACGTCTCATTGTGTTACCTGCGTTACGAAGTTTTCAGTTTCACCAGCGTCAGCTAGAAACTCTCCGCTTTTTACCTGCGTTGGAAGTGGCTGACGCAGGTTTCCGTTGATTTGAACAAGATGTGAAACAGATTAAACCGCGATCATTTGTGCCATGAATATTTTTTTGGAAAAACAGTCTGTGTATGCTTGGACTTTCACAAATGCTATGCATTCCTCATACCACGACGTTTCCGACAACAAGTATGTTTTTACCCTTCCCCACCCGCTCTCTCTCTCTCTTTCTCTCTCTCTCGGATTGTGTGTCTGTTTGTGTGTATACTCTCGCGCGTGAACCACTCACGCTAGCTTTGTCAATTGTAGTGAAGACTCCAGTGGACTCCACAACATATTCAGCTCCACTGCTGCCCCAGGGTATAGCAGTGGGGTCTTTTCTGCAACAGTTCGGCCGTTAATTGGTCATCAGCTCTTCGTGGGCATCATTTCTCTGTCGTGCAAAACTGAACATTATGGCACAGATCAATATCGGCAGTGATATCTCAACGGCTAACTATTGTCTTGTGACTGAAAAAAGAAAAATTCTGTGACGAGATCTCATCAGCATCACATGTCAGTTATGATCTGCTATCACACAATGTTTATAACTTCTGGTGCCTGAAAGAAAATAGCATTTCATTCAAACCCAACATGAGCTCCGCGCCGAGTTCTAAGCCCCACTCACAGTGGTTACTGTAAATGCCACGAGCTTTCCGTTTGACCGCCACGCCGCACTGTGTCGGCTGTGGACTTTTTGTGTCTGCTTCCAGAAATAAACAGTGTTTGGTAGCAACAGATCATGTCAAACATATATGTTACAGATGGACAGGTCGCCGTGTTCAGAATGCGGGTCGGAGGGTCGCGGGTTCCATTCCCATCAGAGCCACGTGAGTTTTTTTTAGCCCTGACCAGCTCCACTACAGGAAACCTTTACCTACTTTACGAAAGCGCCTTTGGGGGTCTCGTTTTATCTGCTCGACCGACATTGACACCGTTCACATGAGCCTTTGAACCGCTTTGAAAAAGAACGGCACGATACTGACGAAACAGCGAAAATCGACCTCTGAGTTTTGAAACTAACTAGGCGTGATCTTCCACCTTTGTCAGACCCTCACTTAAAATTTCTATCAGGAGCACTGAAACCTGTCGTGAGACAAGAGAGAACCTGCATTATGTACGAATTGAACAACGAATGCACGAAACGCTAATGACTCAATACCCCCCCCCCCCCTCCCCTCCCCCTCTCTCTCTCTTTAATGTTCTTCCTTCTCATAAATAAGGGTATCCATGTTACTGATTCGTCAGAAACAGGACGTGTCAGTGTGTGCCCGCGCGCGCACGTGTGTGTGTGTGTAGTGTGTGTGTGTGTGTGTGTGTGTGTGTCCAAGCTGGACTCTTCCAGCCACGAGGGGCAGTGTGTCATAAACAATGCCCTTCTTCGCACAGCTCTCTCGTACACTGGGGAGGTTGGTTCCATTAGTTTTTCACTGCCTGCTACCGCGAAGAGGTCAGGAACGGGCTGTGCAGACAGCAAGTACAGACTGACGGCGGCGGGCTCAGTGTTTGGTGTAATAAAACACGTACCCACTACTTACCCACGACTGTGCACTTCACAAACGTAGGTAGAGAGCTAAGATACATACTGTAAATCTTGATTGGTAGGGTTCAGGTTGGATACACACGCACACGCACACACACACGCACACACACACACACACACACACACACACACACACACACACACAGACGCACGCACGCATGCGGCACAGTTACGCGCTACCACACACACACACACACACACACACACACACACACACACACACACACACACACACACACACACATGAGGATTCTCACTCGTTAAAGACTTGAATTTGCTTTCCGTCCACTACCAGCTTTTTGTCATGGACCTTCACAGTGCCCTTGTACCGACCGTGGGTCGAGTCGTACTTGAACATGTACTCCTGCACACGTGCATAACGATAGACCAACTCAGATATATATATATACACACACACACACACACACACATGCAACCAAGTTTCACGGGGTCAATAAATGGATGAAATGAATGAAGAGAATGGTATTCCATGTGGTGATATTCCATTGCGACAAATGTTAAGAAAAAGGCAAAATGTACAAAGGGCACACTCAAAACAGAATAGCTCTCTCTCTCTCTCTCTCTCTCTCTCTCTCTCTCTGTCTATATATATATATATATATATATGTGTGTGTGTGTGTGTGTGTGTGTGTGTGTGTGTGTGTGTGTGTGTGTGTGTGTGTGTGTGTGTGTGTGTGTGTGTGTGTGTGTGTTGGAGAGAGAGTGAGAGAGGGGGAGCGACAGCGATCAAACAAACGGAAAAGGGGAGAAACAACAAGCCATATCTGTTCCCAATATAATTATTTCGACGGGGCTGGCCTTCCTCATGAATCACACAACTCTAAAAACATATCGGTATGTAATTGATTTATAGCACTCGTTCAACCTTTCAGGTCATTTTAGGGAGAAACACATAACAGCAACACCAAACATAACTTTGTAAAATAGATTAAAGCAACTAAAACAATTACAACAACAACAAAACAAAAAAGCCAGCTAATATGTATAGAACTGCGGTCAAGACCGCGTCTCCCCTTGTCTCTTTTCAAATGTATTTTTATACCATTTCGGCCATATAAAGGCAATAATCAATTTCATTCTTTTTTACCCAGCTCACAGCTCATTGCTGTGGTTCACATAGTTTGAACTTGACTGTGTGTAACAACAATGATAACAGAACAAGAGCAAAAACTCATGTCACTAGCAGTCAGAATGGAACTACAACCTATTGGCTATCTTGAACACAAACGCGCGCGCGCACACACACACACACACACACACACACACACACACACACACACACACACACACACACACACACACACATACGTAATTATAATAATAGGGAATTTATAGTGCGCTTTCAAATGCTTTACAACTTAAAGAAAAATATGTAACGCGAAACAAAAACATTAATAAACAGATTCATACAAAACATAGTGAAACACACACACACACACACACACACACACAACACACACACACACACACACACACACACACACACACACACACACACAGAGTCAATAGGAACATTTGAAGAGGTGAGATTTCAAAAATGTGACTTGTGAGTGTGTTTTATGATTTAACTTTGCAAGGGAGACTGTTCCAGACAGATGATGCAGCATAAGAAACGATTTCTGACTAAACTAGAGTGTACACACAGAGGGAAGACAGAGAATGGAAGTATCAGAACAAGAGTATGGCTGGAGGGTTGCTTTGTAAAATTTCAGGAGTTCTGTCAAGTAGACAGGAGCGGTAAAGCCGAGGCGGTTGGATCATAGAAAAACGAGTTTGTACTGTACAATCACCATGCTGTTTTCTTTTGAAGGTGTGGATGCGAAAAGTTCTATCATCCGAAGAAGAATGCAGAGACCCAAAAGGAGCACAGACATGTCAAAACCAAGTATTGATGGTCAATGCCAATGATGATATGATGATAGCAGAAACAAGCTAATTTGTATTTAATTCTCTATTTTATCCAGTGCAGTTCTACGAGATTTAAGGATCAGTTTGACTGCAGAGTTCTGTACTTGTTGGAGTGGTTTGATGACTGCCTGCCAGTAGGGAATTGCAGTAGTCTACTCTGGACAGGACGCACGAGTTAACTAGTCTCCTGGTTGCGACTTCGGTAAAATATTGGCAATTGAACTTATGCGTCTGATTTCAGTGTACGTTCTTTGACTCTTTAGATTTCAGTGTATGAATCCTTACATATTTTGATGATGGGTTGTTTCATTGAAATATAGGTGTCGAACGTGAAGCCGAGGTAGCGGACGAGTCTAGCAAACGCAGTATCGGTATTGCTGAGAGAGATTCTTTGTGGGTGTTGCAAGGTCGTGCTGACAGAGGATGATGATGAGAAGCGAACAGCTTCAGTCTTAAACACATACGCACGCGCGCGCGCACACACACACACACACACACACACACACACACACACACACACACACACACACACACACACACACACACACTTGTCTATCATTATTAATTTTGAGTTTGTTTTCCTCTATCCATACTGGATATCTTTGACACAACCCTGAAGTGAACGGACCAAGTCCGAGTAATTTTCAGGCGATTCAGAGTAATTGAATTGTGTGTCGTCTGCGAACATTTCGTGACGAATAGAGTGCTTTTCGATGAGGCATGTAAGTGGTGTTGTGTACAAACTCCACAGAACAGAGCCTTAAGGACACAGAGGACGGACTCTAAATGACGCCGGGTGCAGCATGGTATTAACTTGTTTTCATCCAAAATCTACATACCTGACAACAAATAATTTTAAATTAATTTTAAGTAAGAGCTACACTCTTGGAAAGTGGATATAATCTTATAGACCATGAGCCAGCCTATAACCCCCCCCCCCCCCCGCCCGGGTTTTTTACCACATGGTAATTTCTGGATACCTTGATCATCAAAGTACACAGTTCAGGTTGTCTGCAAGTGAGCTGTTGCTGTTTGTGTCTGTGGTGCTGGTTCTAATAAATGCATTATATGGAATTCCAAATTGCGATGACCTTGTCTCTTAGCAACTCATTTATTATGACAAAAAGGCCATTTCCATATATCGTTTTATTGTTTGAACAGTTTAATATGTTGTAGCTTTCCGTTTCTCTTTGTCTTAAATGTGTCCTTGTTACTGGGCACTGCGGACGCAGAAATATTAAGGTCCCCTCTGTTAAAAACCCAGAGCCGACGAATGTTTTCCCTTAAAAGCACGGAGTAGGTCAGAATATAGCCAAGTATGCTTAGTCAGTGCCATAATTTCTTCCTTGTCCTAATTTCCGCTTCCCCGGTCCATTCATCTTCATTTTTCCAAATCCTCTCCATACTTTTCATTTGCGTTAGTCTTGGCTGAAGCGAATTCCCGCGTTAGCCTGCGAAATAAAATAAGTCACACTGCTCATAGTCAATTGATTTAAGCAGGTTCTCATGTTGAGTGCCTGCAGAATATAAATAGGCACCAAAACGCGTGTTACTGTGCCTCCAAAAGGTGATTTAGGCATACTTGTGATCTGATCAATTGTTCTATAAATTTGTACTGAATGCGTTACAGGGAATCTGTCTGGAAGTATCTTTTGCAGTTGTAGATAGTGATATGTGCTAATTATTGACTGTTTTGGCTGGGATGTTTGCTACTGATTGTGTTCTGTGTAGAACTGTGACTGTGATATGTCCTGAAGTGACCTTGTGCGGTTGACAAGGCATACAAATCCAAGAACTAAATAACTTAAACATGTGCAATGGTCCAGTCCTGATATGGTGGATGAAATATGTGAGTATATGCCGAATCTGCATGGGAATCACACATTATGCTATTTTATGAATGACTGCAGAATTATTTTGAAACAAAAGAACCCATCGGAAGGGAGTGATGTAAGATCCTCCAAAAAGCGAGAACAGCAAATCCGCCAGCGACCACAATGCTAGCTGTTGCCCAGTGACAGATGTCTTGTTTGTGAAAAGACTTGAATACAAGGAAACAACATGTTGAAAACATTAGTCAAATGTATGGCAAAAACAGCTGAGGATTCTGCCAAAGAAGCAACCAAAAGAAAACAAAATCAGCACATCCTTTTGAAGGTGCAAAATACTGACTTTGCTGCTCGAGAAGCACATTACCATGCCACCTGTCGGAGAGATTACACTCGAGAGGATGACAGACACCAGGAAACCATCAAAGACACTAAAACCATTGAAGAGCAAGCTTCCAACATGACCATATAAACATTATTTTCAGTACATCGTTCAGTATGTTATGGGCAGAATCGTTTAGAAATAAAGAGATTACCACGTTACGGAAAAATTATGAAACTGGAACATTCTATGCATCTACTCTGTTGAGGTAAATAAGTGATAGATGTCAACAAAATGTGTCAACACACCTCATCCTTGTTGAACAGTCACAATGCCACCATGCAGAGATGCATTGATAATGCACATCGAAAGGGCCAGCTTTCAAGCACTCTTGATATTCCGCAGTTAAGGCAACTAAAACCATTCCTCGAGCAGATGGCCATGGCTTGCATACTGTGAATGGAAAAGTGGGAGGCATACTGGACAGACTGTTTCTTCATGCCGCAAGGTGGAGCAGCCCCAAAAGGAAGATGACTATCAAGAATACACAGCGCTTGAGAATCTTGATGGCTTCAGGTTTGAGGCTGACATATATGTCTAAGCTGGACATGCATTCAGTGTCGCTCAAAGTAAGGGACATTCTGGTTTGGCAACCTTCTAAGGCACCGCCTTTGGTCATCTTTGGCTGGGAAAAATACACCCAAGCTATAATGATAAGCAGTAAGAAATAAAGAGTAATGCATTTAAAAAATGTTATATATCAAAGTCAGATAACAATTTCAGAAAGTCAGTAATGATTTGTCAAATCATTGACAGTGTGGACAATCACTTTGGTGAATATCTTTGACATTTCCTAGCTGTTCGTCTGTATTCTTGGCATAATAGCAAAGAGCCTGCTAACTGCAAGCTGATACATGAAACTGTCCAGCAGTTGCATGCTGAATTAAGCCAAACCAGAGATGCGATCCGGTGGCATCAGGCTCCTAAACGTAAACTGTTTTACTGAGACATAACAAAGGCAAAACTGGTAAGTTTTACATTCATCGGACATGTTTCTTGCCTATCTTCCATGGGGTATAGAGTACTGTGAAACTGATTTCAGGTTAAATGGAGGTAGACCAGTGAATAAGCCAGCACCTGCAGCGGTTTTGTGGAAGTAGTTTATTGAGGGTTGAACATATGTGCATTTTGTAAAAGGTTGCTTAACTTTTGAACTTGAGTATATTCTATTCCGTGACGTCATCCATTAATGCAGGTGTTAATCAAACATTCTCTGTGACTCTCTCAGTCGCCATGATACATTTGGTGGCAAATGAAGCACTTTTGTTCAATATTTTTACACGAGCATTGTACAAAATTATGTAACGTGACATTTTTTCTTTTTCAATCTTCATTAATCCCACACGCGTAATTCAGGCCACCATACCTGGGTAAGACAACAGCAGCCGCAAGAGCAGTGCTACCCACTGATACCAGCATGTGCAGTATTTCTGTGTGTCCAAAGAATGGTATAGCTGCCTGTTGTTTGGGATTTGTAAGAGACACGCCCATTTTAATACATGCGATTAAGCTGCTATATACCATCTCAGATAATCCCTAAAAGTAGACTAGTTCATCTTGCAGACAAGCAGATATTGAAAAGACGCATACTGAGCTATCCAAAAATCATTGTCTCCAAAAATCCCAGGGCGGGGGCGGGGGGGAGGGTTTTAATACCTGGCCCATGGACTATTATCATAGTTCAATCCCTTCACTAATGTAAGGGACATAACCATTGGAACAGGAAGTAAACTTTGGCATGCATGACAGTTACTGTGAGTAGGCTCAATTCTGAGGGGCCTATACTGCGTGAGGGAATTAATTCTGGTTTGGCTTGCGGAGTAAAACTGGCCTATGCCAGCTTTACTCAGGAGTAAAATCCGCGTACACCAGTTTTGCTACAGAATAAATTTGGTGTGGAATATACTTTTCGGGTAAATCAGTTCACACTGGTCGGCCATATGACCAGCCAACTCAAATGCCTACACTGAAACCACTTACATGACTCACCGAAAAGCATTCTTTGGGGAGATCTCGCAGACCGGCAGGCAGCGAATTGCAGACAGATGGAGAGCAGAAACCGAACGAATGCTCACCAAAAGATTTCAAATTACATTTAGGAATTTTCACAAGCTTCTCGCTTGAGTATCGGAGGGTGTGTAATGTTTGATAAATTATGTGCTGAGCGAAGCTGAAAGGTAAGAGGGGAGTGTAATGTTGAAGTGACAGTACGCAAAGGTTGCTATCTTGTACTCGCAGCGGATTTTTTACAGGCAGCCAATGCAGTTCAGTCAACGTGTTACGTAATCTGGCTTACGTTTCTTTAGAATAAGCCGCGCTGCACTGTTCTGAACCCTCTGCAATCGAACTATCTGTTCCGCAGGAAGACTGGGGCAGAGTTTTTCTGGAGACTGAGTTGCAGCAATCAACGCTGGAGTTATCAAAGCGGCGACAAGTCTTGCACGAATGGAGCTACGTCGGATGGACGCAAGGCGTCTTAATTCAGGGAAAGAGGCGCGACAAACGCTGCTGATTTGATCCTTCATGGCAAAGCATGTGTTTGTATGCAACAGTTCTAATGTTTAAACGTTTGCCAAGGATCGTATAACGGCTATGTTTGTGCCTCGAAATCCCATAGGTTTTATGGCAAGTAAATGTTCTTCTTCTTGTTCTGTGTGGGTCTGCTAACGTCAGCGCGCGGAATAGGTAGGTGATGAAGTCAACAACTTACCATGTACTCGAGATCAATGAAGGGGTCGTTGATAGCCACCACTGTCACATCTTTGCTGTGAAGAGCTGCCCTCAGCACGAGCCGACCAATACGACCAAAACTGAACCAAATGAACAATTAAATTCAGATGACCCACTGAAAAACTGTATTTAAAAAAAAGTTAATTATCCCAGTTAAATAATACACATGGTGACGTATTTTCTATTTTTGCCACACATGCCAGTCTTTTTTACAATATAGATTGCTGGCCACAAAATGGTAGCACTCGCGTTGTGAATTTGTGACTTTTAAAGTAATAAAGCGTCGATTTGTGCGAAAAACCTGAGTGAAAAACTGCCGTCTGTTTGTTCTCTTTTTTTAATGCATGTTTTCAATTATTTATTTTGATACAATTCCTACTGATAGGGCAGGTTCTTCGGTTCGGTTCTCCTTTAAGCTACACTGGACAAGAATCTAAAAACAACAGCATTATTTGCAGTTTATTTCTGACACACATGTGACAAGATTCAGACATAAAGGGTTCAAAAGAACGCTATTTATTAGGACAAAACACAACACGCAAATACAGTTGTTCTGAACCGTCTCCGATCAAGCAGTCACACATGTGACAAAGTCAAGGTCATCAATCTCTGTACGAGTCAATAGACCCCAAGTAAAGTTAAAATCATGCAAAGATGCAAACACCTCGATTTAACAGTGTCCGACTCTGAAAATGCCAATGCTAAAGATTTTGTCAAATCAGGAAACACGTCACGTATCTCCCTTGAATACACGCGAAAGTTAATAACAGACTTATAGAGGTATATTATGATCTGGTCGACATCACACCAGGTTTCAGCTGAACTTGATATGAACATAACATTTTCAACTGGTTACATGGTTGTAACCTTCAAAATTAATATGGTCATGGTCACTGAAAGTGGTATAAACAGGCACTATAGTGTGACGTTTCATATTTATCACTTTTACGATGTTGGAGAAGATGGCAACGTTAAATTTTCCACACGCCCGGACAGTCAACCAACCAACCGCCGGCATAACACTTGTATAATACATTGGTTCACAGTTGTTCCTGAGAATTAAAACTGGAGGCCAAAAATCTCAAGGCAGACAGACACAAGCACACAGCAGTTTTCTAATCCTGAAGCGTTTCGTTGATCCACTGGCCCGGGCCCCCAGCGGTAAAAGCAACGCAGGTCATAGTCATTGTTGGTAAAGGCGATTCATTCCTTACTTGATGAATAGCTTCAATTTGAAACCGAATTAGATAAATAACTAGTACGTAGGTAGGTAGACATACAGACTGGTAGCCCGACAGAAAGACGGACGAGGTGAGAGAGAGAGAGAAGGAGAGAGAGAGAGAGACAGACAGACAGACAGACAGACAGAGACAAAGACACAAAGAGACAGACAGACAGACAGAGAGTGAGAGACAGAGAGAAACTTTGAATCTTTATTGTTTTAGTCCACAACTATGGAGAGAGAGAGAGAGAGAGAGAGAGAGAGAGAGAGAGAGAGAGAGAGAGAGAGAGAGAGAGAGAGAGAGAGAGAGAGAGAGAAGATAAAAATTCTTTATTTCCGAGGGTAATGTATGCTTTTTTACATCCAGCCCTCGCCCAAACAAGGGACTACTCCAGATCTGTTGTAAATGTACATATTTTCTAAGCTACACACATGGAATAAATGAAGTTTAGGCGTCAAACATATACATGATATGAGACAGGCAGAATTGGGGATGGATACATGGGGCTATGAAATCATCAGTGCAAAAATTATTTGGTGGGTAAATGCGTGAAGAATGGCAGATACAATATGGTAGAACGTTTCAGGCAGGTTACAATCACCAAATTTAACATGCAATGCCAGCCAATCAGCGCATAATGTATGACATGTAACGTGATTTAAACGTTTCAGTGTTGGATGGTAATCGAAGACTAAGAGAGTCGGGCAGTGAGTCCCAAACAACTCTACGGGAATATACAGGCTAGACTTGAAAAGATCAATCCTAGGTATGGATATGTTGAGTTTTCCAGAATGTCGTGATTGATGTAGGGAAACATTGCCCGTGAAAGGGTGGGATTCTTCAGGACATAATTTTGGGGATCAGAACTCCCTTTGAGGGGAAGAATAGATAGGAAGTTATAATCTGAAATTGCTCGAGTTGTGGATTTTAGAATTGCCTTGAGCGCTTTCTTATGTAAGCTAACCAAAGGTTTAAGAGTATTTGCTCTTGCCGAGTCCTACAGTGTCGACCCGTAGTCGATGATGGATTGAATATGGGCACACACAAAAAATCCAAATAAATAATTCTGGCATGAAGGTTCAGAAAGTGTTTAATTTTAGATAGCTGGTAAATTTTTATGGAAGTACTTTTATATAAAGCAGTCACATGACTGGTCCAGGAAAGATTGCAGTCAATGGTCACACCTAAAACTTTGTGGTTGTCGACTTCATTGACAGTTTGGCTTTAGTTTGACAGATTGACTTTATTGAGAGAGAGAGAGAGAGAGAGAGAGAGAGAGAGAGAGAGAGAGAGAGAGAGAGAGAGAGAGAGAGAGAACTCGAACTCGAAAACTTTATTTTACAAGGATTGTAGTTCAGGTTCAGTCAAAAACCTAACAACTGGTCCTTGCTAAGCTACTGATGAATAGATATCAAATTACAGGCATTATTTATATACATATAGGCATGAATGAGTGAGTGAAACCTTATGCATGAGAATTTCCACACAAAACATAGCGTGCTCACAGCGCCAGATGAACACATGCCATACATCATTCAGTTACATATTAAGAGCATACGATGAGCATATTATGAGCAAATGAAGCAGCAGAACATCTGATTAGTTCATATGACTAGTATCGGAAAAGAAAACAGAAGCAGTCAATGCTTATCTTATAAAGAACAATAAGGGAGAAGGAGAAGGGGGAAAACGGCGGGGGGGGGGGGGGGTGCACTCTCACAAGCAGTCGGAAGGAAGGGAGAGAGGAGAGAGAGAGAGAGAGAGAGAGAGAGAGAGAGAGAGAGAGAGAGAGAGAGAGAGAGAGAGAGAGACAGAGACAGAGACAGAGACAGAGACACAGAGAGAGACACAGAGAGAGACAGAGACAAGACAGACAGACGGACGGACGGACGGACGGACGGACGGACGGACAGACAGACAGACAGACAGACAGACAGACAGACAGACAGACAGACAGACAGACAGAGACAGACAGAGACAGAGAGAAATTTGGATTTTTTACCGTTTTAGTCCATAACTAGAGAGAGAGAGAGAGAGAGAGAGAGAGAGAGAGAGAGAGAGAGAGAGAGAGAGAGAGAGAGAGAGAGACAGACAGACAGACAGACAGACAGACAGACAGACAGACAGAGACAGACAGACAGACAGAAGAACAGACAGAGACAAACAGACAGACAGACAGATAGAGACACACAGAGAGACGGAGACACACACAGAGACGGAGACAATGACAGAGAGAGCGAGAAAATTTTATTCTTTGTTGCTTTAGATAAAGTCTATAACAATGAAGAGACAGACAGACAGACAGACAGACAGACAGACAGACAGAGACTTTACGTACCCATTGATTCCAACTTTGACAGACATGTTTCCGCCCTGTAAAGAGATGGTTATGCGTAACTGATGAAGTTTCAACCGTGTAATTTTCTACCAGTCGCATGTAAATGTCATAGGAATCAAAATAATAACGTATCGTATTGATCTTTGTGATTGAAAAAACATACCAAAAAAAACCAAACAAAAAAACACTAACCTATTCTCCATAAGTATTTGCCAGACACCTGAAAACTTGTATGTTTTTCTTTTTGCTTCTTCTTCTTGTCGCCTCCACCCCCCTCCCCACCCTCCCGCCTTCTTCTTCTTCTTCTTCTTTCTTTAGATGCCCATCTAATGATGTTGATGATTATTCCGGCACTTTCGGGGGTGTTCCCAAAACAAAACAAAACAAAAAAGTTCTTAAATTGTTACACTGTCTCAAGTTCTTTAAAAAAAAAACTAAAGTCAAACAACCGCTTCTCTGTTTGAAGACTGACACTGCTCTAGAATCTAGATCAAGCCATGAATGTCTTTTAGCTAATTATTAACGACGTCATTTCCGAGACAAGATCACAACGATCATTTTCTGCTGTCTGAAGTGGATCAACATTGTCTAAAGGGCGATTTTTCTTAATTTTCATTAAATAAGTCAACATTAAAGTAAATAAGTCTGTGGTTACGCAAGTTCACAATATCTACCAGATCAACGGAACAAAGCGCAAAAGTAGATTCAAAATTTCCCCTACCGTATCAGTGCCACGAGTAGGACTACCGCCAGACGCGACGTCGGCTTTGTGTGACGTGGGTATGCAGCCGCACGTAACACCTGCAATGATTGGTTGCTATTCTGGAAACCTTACATATGTTGATGAACAACAATGGCGTGCATTTAGTGGTCTGTATCCTGGGCAGACTGTATAAATAAACAACACTGTAGCTTCATGACGGTTTAGGTTAACCTTATCTGAAACAACTGAACACCGGTGTCCAAAATTCAAAACAGCTTTCCTGCTAGGGAAGTAGATTCAGCTAGTTTCAGTATTTTGATCGAATTCGGGAACAGGCTGAGCGTTCAGTAAGAGAAATTAATGATACTAAAACAATGCCCAAAACACCAGAAACATACTTCTCGATTCGAGAAACTTCTATTTTGTAGTTTTTGGATACTCTCTTACTTGACGAATACTCGACAGTTGGTACATCCAGAATAGGTAGGCAAGATTCTACACTGCATGTCCAGTTGCCGGTAAATTCTACACTGCATGTTCTAGCCGTCACAATTACAACGGCTGTAGATCTGTCCTCGAAACAACTCCCTGTCTACTATCGGTAGGAACACACACGAAAGGTTCGAAAAGGTGTCACAAGGTATGGATCACAAGGTATGGACTATGAAAAGTAAAACGATTCTCAAAATGGGCAAGATCACAAAGACTGAAGATATCTTGGATCTAAATTATGTTCGTCGCCTTGATGGCCTCCGTATACGCGGATGCTCACAGTTGATCCTTGTATATTCACTGATTGTTTGACGATTTTGACGCTTATTTCCTTACCTGGCATAATAATCGGAACTAAGGTGTTTCAGAGAAAGTTGTTTGGCGCTGTTTCTTAAAATAACGAGCCGGAAGTGACGCAAGTTGACTCGACTCCCCACTGTTGTCGGGGCATAAAAAGAATAGAAAGAAAAGAAAGAAAGTTCAATTTAAAGGACCTAACTTTCTCAAATTTAAAAAGAAAGGGGAAGAAGAAAGAAAGATACTGTTTGCTGTGTCACTGATGCTTTTTACACACGCTCTTTCCATCATTTTAGTGTGATGTTTGTTACCATAGTGTTTCCACGTCACGGATAGAACGCCAAGCTTTCACCATTGTGCACAGATCTGGGACAGGTCTCGAACTTTGTTTTGTGATGAAAAAAATCGAATGATGGCTGGTGAGATGAACAAGCGGTAAAGAACAAGGAAAACACACTCACCAAAAGAAGACAGGGGACGAACACACACACACACACGCCCGCACGCACGCACGCACGCACACACACACACACACACACACACACACACACACACACACACACACACACACACACACACACACACACACACACACACACCACACACACACACACACACACACACACACACACACACACACACACACACACACACACACACACTATGACGTTTCTACAGATGTCTTCATCAGATGTGTTAGTATCAGTTAAATGTTTTTCCTGATGAAGACAGTCAAAACATCGTTTTTCTTGTCTTTTGTTGTTGTTTTAATCCGCGACCTGACTTCTTTTGCTGAATATATTTTTTATAATTCTTTTCATTGTAGAATATTTTTATAATTCCTTTTATTAGAACAGTAATTTTAACAGGGGGACCTCGCGAAGAGGCAATTTTTATGTGATATGCATAGCTTATGTCTGCTGGATTTCTCATGTAGTTATTTATGAATGAATTTTTACCTGGATGTTTGTTTGCTGTTGTTGTAATTTAATGTTGTTTTATGATTGGTGTGAATGTGCGATGAGTGTACTTGGCACCACAAAACATTCCAGTGCAATTGTATTGACACTTGGAAATAAAGTTATATTGTATTGTATGTGTTCCTTGTTCGTTACCGCTTGTTTGGTGAGATAAAGTGGTGCGTTTTTTGTTTGTGGGTTTGTTTGTTTGTTTGTTTTGTTGTTGTTGCTTTTGTGTGTGTGTGTGTGTGTGTGTGTGTGTGTGTGTGTGTGTGTGTGTGTGTGTGTGTGTGTGTGTGTGTGTGTGTGTGTGTGTTGTTGTTGTTGTTATTGTTGTTGATGTTTGTCCAGTCTGACTGTATAACTACGCCTGCAATCTGGCGCAAATGGTTGAGTGTTTTGTAGAATAAGCATTTGAAATACGCCACTAGGAAAGAAATACAATGCCGTTCCTTATTTTACCGTGCCGTGCAGGGAAATTGGCTTCGCTAGCGACACAGCCTTTAGAATAATAATTATAATCAAGCTGCACAAAGCTGCGAGCAACAAAATGTTCCCAGGATTAGACGTTTTTTGTACGTTTGAGAGCAGATAACAAAATATTTCTTATAGGCATCCCCAGACAGCGAACATCAAAGTGTAGAACCCCCTGTGAGAAGTGAACCAACCCGAGCTGACGCGTGTGAGTATTTCCCTTTATTGCTGGACTATCTGTTCAGATCTAAGATGTGAACTGAGCGGAGAGAAGCATGCTCAGTGAATTGACCGACCTTGAGTAGTTAGAGACCTAAGGGTTTTCTAACTGCACTTTGGGGAGAAGTATTGTGCTCCTGCACACAGACAATTTTAACCATACTGATTTATTTCAGCCACATAGACATCTTCAAGACCGTCCACGGGGGTCACATTAATCGATCAAAGATTGGCAACGCATTACATGTAGAACGTTCTTACTTTTGCACCTTTGATGCAGTAGATGTCATTAACAACATCTGTAGTATGGAAAGCGTGCGTTCTCGTACACAGGACCTGTGACCTGGAATTCCCTCCCCAAACCTCTGCGTGATGCCCCAAATCTCCGCTCCTTCAAATCCAATCTGAAAACGTTCCTCTTCAAAAGGCATCTGTACTGATGACTTTCATAGTCAGACCCACAAGGGTGTTGAGCAAAGCTGGCAGTTTCCTGTATAACTGTATATATAATAATAATATTGGACATTTCTATGGCGCATGATCCCTAGCAAGATCTAGGGCACAATGCGCCGTACAAAAAGCTGCAGACAAAATGTGTAAACACATACAATGGACAAAATAAAAAAGGTTTCAGGCCATACGACCGCCAACCACGCAAGAATTTACATACAGCAATTTCAGTAAATAAACCAAAGTTGTCAGTTACTAAACATGACCAAACTCTGATTTTAGCACACATGTGTGATACAAGTAGATATACTGCAAATACAAAAATGTACAGCGGGATATCACACACACACACACACACACACACACACACACACACACACACACACACACACACAGGTGGGGTGGGGTGGGGGGGGTGTTAATTATATGCAGATTTGAAGAGATGAGTTTTTAAGGCTTGCTTGAAAGAAGATATTGATAAAGTGACGAACATCATACGGTAACGAGTTCCACTGTGTCGGGCCCGTAAAAAAAAGAAGCTTGTCCAAAGGTCTTTGTTTTTGTGAAAGGTATGCGGAAGGTTCTGGTGTCAGAAATGGAGCGAAGTTGTCTGGATGGATGGTAGACAGTCAGGAGTTCAGAAAGATAGACTGGGTCACTTTCAGTGAAAGAATTGTAGCACAGAGTTGCGACTTTATACTGGATTCTTGAGACTACTGGTAGCCAGTGAAGTTTCTGAAGGAGGGGTTTGATGTATTCGTGCTTGCGAGCTTTGAAGACAAGTCTGGCTGCAGAATTTTGGAGTTTGTCAAGAAGATATTTTTGAAAACCTGATAGAAGAGAATTACAGTAGTCAAGTTTTGACAAAACAAAGACACAGAGGAGGGTTTTTGTAGCATCAATAGTGAGATAGTGACGGATGTTACTAATTCTCCGAATTTCTATGTAGGCAGATCTGCAGATGTTGGTGACATGCTTCTCCAGGGACAGATTGTTAGTGAGTGTTACGCCCAGATTTTTTGCCTGCAAGGAAAACAGAATATCAGTGTCTCCTATGTGAATGGAGGTTGGGTGAGGGTTTGGGAGAGAGGTTCTGTTCGAGACAATGAGCAGACACTCTGTTTTATTATCATTCAGCTTGAGTTTGTTTGATGTCATCCATGTCTTTACATCTGAAATGCAATCCTGCATGCCCTGGACTGAGGTGTCTATTTGAACTGGACGGCAGGAATCGTGCAGCTGGGTGTCATCTGCGAAAGACTGGTTAGAAATGGAGTGTCGTCGAATGAATGTAGTCAGAGGTTTTGTGTACAAAATAAATAGAATAGGTCCCAGGACAAAGCCTTGTGGAACGCCAAAGTTGAGCAAGGTTGGCTGTGAAAGTTTGTTGTTGATGGTAACAGTCTGAGTTCTATTGGAAAGGTCCCAGGACAGAGCCTTGTGGAACGCCAAAGTTGAGCAAGGTTGGCTGTGAAAGTTTGTTGTTGATGGTAACAGTCTGAGTTCTATTGGAAAGGTAGGATCTGAACCAGTTGAGAAGTGTACCAGAAACTCCATAGAGGTGCTCAAGTCTTTGACAGAGAATGTTGTGATCTATGGTGTCGAACGCAGCCTACAGATCAAGAAGAGTTACGACAGTTACATCGCCATTGTCCAGAGCACGCAGAATATCATTCATCATATTGAGCAGGGCAGTTTCAGTACTGTGCCCTGGCCTATAGGCTTACTGGGAAGTAGGGAAGAGGTTATTAGCATTGAGGTATGCTGAGAGTTGTGAGAGGACGATTTTTTCAGTGACTTTTGACAAAAAAGAAAGATTGGAGATGGGCCGGTAGTTTTTCAACCTGTTCGGGTCAAGAGATGGCTTTTTCAGAAGTGGTTTTACAATGGCCTCTTTAAAAACAGACGGAAAGATACCAGTCTGCAGAGACTGATTGATGACGGCTGTCACTGCAGGAAGCAGTTGCTCCAAGCATTCAACTAAGAGGGACGTGGGAAGCGGGTCTAGTGAACATGTTTTCTGGGAGGATTGCAAAATCGTGTTTTTTGACGCATTGCATTGACACAGGTTCAAAAAAAGTGCAAGAAAGATTGGTAGGACTGGCACAGGCATTTGACTGTCTAGTTCATCGCGGATTATTTTCACTTTCCGGATGAAATAGTCAGCAAATGTGTCAGGAAGGTCACAAACAAGAAGGGCAGTTGGTAGAGACAAGCCAAAGTTACAACCCCGAAGTTCGTTACAAACACCGAACAGCTCTTTGCAACAATTACTCTGTGCTATCAGAGAATAGAAGTAATCGGACTTAGCTTTGTGCACAATGTTTGTAACAGCCCTTTTAGCAGCACCGTAAATCTGTTTATCAACGGTGAGGCCAGTCTTGAGCCACCTCCGCTCAGCCCGGCGGCGCCGACGCTTGGCAGAGCGTAGCTCCTGGCTGACACTGGCGTACCACGGAGAGGACCGGCCAGCCGGCACTCTGCGTCGTGTGGCGGGGGCATGCTCGTCAAGCAGAGTGCGCAGTTCCTCGTTCAGCTGCTGGGCGGTCAGCTCGGGCTGGGTGCATCCACTATGGCGGCGACGTCTCTCTTTAGGGTGTTCCTGTTGATGGCTTTAATGTTCCATAGCTCCCGGAAGACGAGCTGTCTCTGCGGGCTGGCGACGTTAAGACGATACAACACCGGCAGATGGTCAGAGGAGAGTGCATGGGCCACCAAGCAGGAACGAACAAGCTGCTCACTTTCCCTGTACAGCACCCAGTCTATGATGTGCCCACAGCGGTGGGTTGGATTTCGAATACCCTGAACAATGTCGAATGTAGTGATGGTCTGTAGGGCTTTTGAAGTCAGTGGATTGGAAGGAGAGTCAAAGTGTATGTTAAAGTCACCAAGTGTGATCAGTTTTCCTCGCAGTGTTGCAATACTCCAAAAAATCAGGAAACTCTGAAAGAAAGACAGCGTCAGTGAGCTTGTTTTTCTTACTAGGCGGGGGTCTGTAAAGGCAGAAGAAGTGGATATGATGGGGGGCAGTGAGCTGAAGTTGCAGGAGTTCAAAGGAGGTGTGGGTGAAGGCGAAGGTGGTGTTGACGGTGACAGGAAAGTGGTCTCTGTAGATCACGGCCAGTCCGCCATCACGCGTGGCACGAGGAAAGGACCGCAGCTTGTAGCTCGGCGGAGTCAGGTCGACACACTCACTCTCGTCGCCGTGAGTTTTCATCCACGTCTCTGTCAAAAACAATACGTCAACACATTCATCTTTCACGAATTCCACAATTTCTGTAATTTTCTCTTTGGGCCCAACTGACTGGGCGTTGAAGACAGAAACAGTGAGTCCTTTGTCGTTTTGACTGGGGTTGATACAAATCAGATTACCTTGTTTCTGGTGATGGGAATAGGAAGAAAAAAGGGACTTGGCGTCGGTGACTGTAGCTGTGGTGGTATCTGGGTGAGAACAGTGGTGTTGGAGGTCAGGCTGGGTAGAAGTGGAGTCGACGGATGGTCGACAGACAGGTCTATCACTGCCATCGATCCTCACACTGATCTTCCGCGGCTCATTCCTGTCATCCCTCCTCGATATCCGCGGTTTCCGTGGTTGATTGCAGGCAAGGCCCATGTGTCGGAGACGCGCGATCAGCAGGGGAGAGAGGCCAGCAGAGGAAGAGGAGGCAGCACCAATATCCAGAAGATCTTGCCTAGTGTAGCGCCTGCGACTGGTGGTAGGAGTAGCGTGGGGGTAGGGGTGGCGTACGATCCACTGACTCTGAACTGAGCATCGGCTGGACAGTTAGGGCGCACAGCAGGGCTGAACACCTGGTCAGCAGGCCTGACGGCAGGTAAACAGTACAACACAGACAGTAGAGCAAAGGCCTGCAGAAACAGCACAAGGCCCACAGTTCTGATTTCCAGTAGAAGTGTAGCACAAAAATGGTACCAAAATGACGGCCACATCATGACGAAAGACTAGCACACCAGATCGTCAAATCAAAAACGCACACTTAGAGAAATCAATCAAAAACTGCAAAGGATGTGCAACAACGCCTGTCAGGGCGCGTAAACACAACTCATATGTCCTGTGTAGCGCGTGTGCACGAATGATTGTCTTAACTTGCTGTTTTGTTTTTACTGTCTTAGGTATCTGAAAAACTTGCAGTCTTGGATGTTATTAGTTAATGGGGTTGCTTTTTCTTTTTACTGTTTTAGTTGATGATCTTAATAATGTTAGCCAGCTTATTACCATGTCATTTTAAGTGACACATAAATTTAAGAAACTTGATTTTCTAAAAAAAAAAAAAAAAAAAAAAGTCTTACTGGTAGTGTATTTTTATTTAATCAAAATTAATTATGAAAGTACTCAAACACGCACAGCAGCTTCTCTGCTTAGGAAGCTTTCACCTGCTGACATCGTCGCAGGCGAAGCAAAGTACACAAAAAGTGACTTTCTGCATTCTTCAGGCGCCAGCCTAAACCTGTGCTTGACAAATGCCAGGGTAAAATCAGACACATAGGTGCTGTTGTCTTTGCTGAACTACAGTTGCTTAAATTTGGAAGATTTCAGAGGTCAGATAGAATATGTCAGTCTTTAGCATGGCATACTTTGGCCAGCTGTATTCTTCCAACCTGAAGGATGTGGGGTGAACAGAAGCTTATATGCACACCTCAAGGTTGCGTGAGAAAATCTTGGCAGCTGGGTCTGACCTTGTCTCAACACAGCGTGGCAAAGAAGTGGTTCTTGTATTTAACAAAGACACTGGGGAGGCCTTGAATATTGCATGCAATACAGAATTTGATATGCTTCAACAGTCATGATGTCGAAAGTGTTCCAAGGGAAATTTAAAAAAATAAAAAATAAATAAAGAAGAAGACTTCAAGGTTGATCAGTTCCACCAATCTTAAAAAACATTAATAAGTTTCATACTGACTGGACCATATGTGACAAAGGAATCAGAAGCCAAGCAATTATCATAAAATAAGGCTGTGCTGTTAATTTCCAAATCGACTGCCTTCCACGGTACGAAGTCACCAAAACAGTCATCACTTCAGAGACGCAAAACAGACAAGAAGCTTCCCTTCCCATTTTTGAGGGCTTAAAAACCCACGCTAAAACCAGAAAGAGATGACTTGTTGATGCCATCCTCAGTTTTGTGATATTCTTCCGAGCGTTTCCAACTCAGGTGCTTATAGTTTCAATCTGACGCGGCACACACATTTATGTGGAAATTTTGACCAGAGCATTGATGTGCCAACAAACATACTAAAAGGATTTCAGAGCAGCTGTGATCGACAGAATAAACAACAACCCCTCCTCCACAACAGCAAATGACTCTTTTCGTGGCACAAGTGTGTCCTTAGCTCGGCAGGCGGAAAATGAGGGTGAAATGTGGATGCTGTCAGAATCTGTAGCTACGAGCACAAGGAAATATGGCGTATCTGCCTGCTGATTATACACACGTTCTTCCAGTGCCATGCCCGCCATCAGAATAGTTGATGCCTCTGTTGCAAGGGCACTGCAGTCCAGTCATCTCGAGGAGATGGAAAGTTATGACAGGGAAAAAGAAGGCCTAGAGGATTATATACACTCTGCTGGAAATTCAACCCATCACAAGTAGAGAGTACATCTCATTGGAAAAGCCAAACATTGGTTTGATGCCAGTCTTGCTTGAAAACGCCCTCGCAACTGCCGTACTCAGCCGTGTCATGAATTTGGTCAAGGATGCTGTGGAACGTCTTAATCCAAATCAGACTCCTGTGCTGACGATGGACCAGCCGCTCTCCGCAATAGCAAAAGAGATACAGTGGCTGTGGCCTGACTCGTTTAGTAACAACAAATATGTGATCAGGATTGGGGGTGAGGTGTGTGTATGTGTGTGTGTGTGTGGGGGGGGGGGGTCTTCATGTTGAGATGGCCGGGAGAGTGGTTGAATGGTTCTGGGTGGCCAAGTGCAATCACAACTGCTGGAACGGTGTTGAAAAATCTTTTGTGAAAGCATGTTATGTTGCGTGGACAAGACATGCCCAGCAGGTTACAGCTGAAGCGCTGCATGTTCTGCAGCAGAGTGCTTCCCTTTTTTATGTGCAGATTGAGCCTGATCATGCTGTCAGCTCCGAACAGTGACAAACACAGGATAGAGACTGAACTCCCGCAGTTTAAATACTGGGCTCTTGTTCTTGATTTCCAGCTCTATGTCCTTCGGCGTGTGCGTTGAGTTCGTTGTGGTGACTACCATCCGTGAAATGTCCGACTAAACGTATGCCCAGGCATTTTGCTTTGGACCATGTGAACTAAGAGATGTCAAACTTTCAGCTCGCTCGGCTTCTTCTGCCGTGGAGCATTTGTTGTGTGGAAACCAAGATAGAGGAAAATGCGTAGCCACCTTTGTGGACTACCTATCCCAAGCTTAGGAATCTTGCTATGAACGGGTTCGCTGTACTTGCAAGTAAGTATGCAGAGGAAGATGCAATATCTTTCAAGGCAGCTTGCTGTGCACAGCCCTGTGCGTATGCGACTAGGCAGGGTTTCTTGACTGGAAAGGGGCAGCACCGCTAATGAAGTAATTGTTTTCAATACTGTGTACAACTAACTGACAGTTTACATTATCTGTCAGTTTGAAGCTTTGAAAAAGTTGTTTCCCTCACGAAACACAGTGCAAATGAACGAATTTAATCAGTTATGTAGACACAGTCATGCCCATCTAGGGTGACCTAATTACAATTTCCGCCATTGCAGACAACAGAAGGAGGTGTTTAGATATTAGAGCTATCTTTCAGGCCTTTTTTTTTTTTTTTTTTTAAATCTTCTCAGGGGAGCATTGCATCTGCGCAAAGTTCATGCTTTAATTTTCAAAGCATTTTTTGTCACTGATTTCTGTCCGAATTCAAAAATCTTATTTTGTGTGACCTAATTGTAGATTTAATATTAGCACCATGGCATCCAACTGTCTGAATGAATCAGACAGGCCTTACTGGAGAATAATGCTGTTGCGAAAGATCACAATTGATGTTGATAATAACAAACAGTTTTGAACCGCAGTTTTGGTGATGCCGTCAGAACATGCAGCGTGACCATATTACATGGCTAATTATAGCCATATGGGGTCAGTGCCAAGAGGTCTATGTACTTAATAATGTTCAGATAGACTCATACATGTGTGCAAAATGTCATGCTTTCATTCCATTTTGAAATTTTGACGGTAAGAGCTCCGCTAAATGGGGATCAGTTGTGTGGACACGTTTACGTAGCGTGACCTAATTACAGTTATCACTGTTGCAGACAACAGATAAAGGTATCCTGAGATTAGGGGTATCTTCCAGGCCGAAAGTGGTCCCAGAGTAACAGTGTATCTGCCCAGAGTTCATGCCTTAATTTCAAAACAATTTCAGTATCAGATTTGAAAAGTCCTGGGGTTACAAATAAATGTTTGTGTTTTCCATGACCTAATTACGGATATTGTTATAGCCTCAGGGAATCCAAGTATCAGAATGGAACAGACAGGTCTTCCTGGAGCATAGTGCTTGCGTAAAAGATCGCAATTGATATTGATTACCCCAAAAAATAGTTTTAAACTGTAGTTTGGGTGATGCTGTCAGTACGTGTATGTGACCTACTTACATTGCTAAGTATAGCCAAAGGCGGTCAGTGCAAAGATGTACCTCAAAATTTTGAGATAGGATCATAGTACATGTATGCAAAAAATGCTTTTTAATTCCATTTTGCACTATGCACCTGATATTGTGACCATACGTGCTCCGCTAAAATCAGTTGTGTGGACACGTTTACGTAGCGTGACCTAATTAAGGTAATCACTGTTGCAGACAACAAATAAAGGTATCCTGAGATTAGGGGTATCTTTCAGGCCGAAAGTGCTCCCAGAGGAGCATTTTATCTGCCCAAAGTTCATGCTTTAATTTCAAAACAATTTCAGTAACAGATTTTAATAGTCCTGGGATTACAAATTTGTGTTTTCTATGACCTAATTACGGAAATTGCTATAGCCTCAGGGAATCCAAGTTTCTGAATGGACCAAACAGATCTTTCTGGTGCATAGTGCTTGTGTGAAAGATAGCAATTGTTGTTGATTACAACATCATGCCTTCACTCCATAAACACCTGATTTTTGGACCTTAGGAGATCCGCTAGAGCTAATTACCTCCAAGTGAATTCCACCTGCTAGGAAATTTGCATGAACACAGTTTGTAGTTTAGCCATTACGTAAACAGTTGCTCAACAGCTCCAAACTGAATAAAAAATATGTCAAGTTGAAGTCGCTGTGTCGTCTTTCACGACCAACATGTGTGGTGTGTACAGCAGGTTTTAACGTTCCCTTTCAAGCTAAAGCCACTCTTTCTGGGGATCTTCGTGCTTGCACGAGCGCACGTAGCCGCTTGTGTATTTACTCATAAATTACTAATTGGTTATCAACACGCCTTCATCATCAGTCCAGGCAGTTAAATCAGAAATATTTTGACAATGACAGTATCTCCGATTAAATCCACATAAAATGACTCGCTGCCAGAACTCTGTGTGTGTGTGTGTGTGTGTGTGTGTGTGTGTGTGTGTGTGTGTGTGTGTGTGTGTGAGAGAGAGAGAGAGAGAGAGAGAGAGAGAGAGAGAGAGAGAGAGGAGAGAGAGAGAGAGAGAGAGAGAGAGAGAGAGAGAGAGTTTTCTGCATGAATACAAAAAGTAAAAGTTTATTTATCCATTTCAGTGTGTGTGTGTGTGTGTGTGTGTGTGCGTGCGTGCGTGCGTGCGTGCGTGCGTGCGTGCGTGTTTGTACGCGAGCGCTTCCCTCTCCCTGTCTCTCTCTGGACAGCACTAAGACGACTGTCCCACTGTCGACAGCACTAAGACAACTGCTCCACTGCCGACAGCACTCAGACGTCTGTCCCATTGTTGACAGCACTCAGACGTCGGTCCCACTGCCGACAGCACTCAGACGTCTGTCCCATTGTTGTCAGCACTCAGACGTCGGTCCCACTGCCGACAGCACTCAGACGTCTGTCCCATTGTTGTCAGCACTCAGACGTCGGTCCCACTGCCGACAGCACTCAGACGTCGGTCCCACTGCCGACAGCACTCAGACGTCGGTCCCATTGTTGACAGCACTCAGACGTCGGTCCCACTGCCGACAGCACTCAGACGTCTGTCCCATTGTTGTCAGCACTCAGACATCGGTCCCACTGCCGACAGCACTCAGACGTCTGTCCCATTGTTGTCAGCACTCAGACGTCGGTCCCACTGCCGACAGCACTCAGACGTCGGTCCCACTGCCGACAGCACTCAGACGTCGGTCCCACTGCCGACAGCACTCAGACGTCGGTCCCACTGCCGACAGCACTTTCTTCTTCTTCTTTTGTATTTTAAGACAACAATACATCCTTTCATTTGAACATTACAACACTTGGTTAGCTTACCAAAATACATTGAACATTTTTTGGTGAGTATGTGTGTGTAACCTTTTTTTAATTTCCATTTCCATTATAGCATATGAAGTTCAAAAAAATGTATCAACCACAGTGAGTATATTAAGCACGAATAAAATAAAATAGAAAACAAGGCGAGAAGCAAAACGGGAACAACCTCTCTCTCCACACACACACACACACATACGCGCGCGCGGGCGCACGCACGCACGCACGCACACAAACACAGAGACACACGTACACACACACGCGCACTCACTCACACTCACACACACACATACACACGCACACACACACACAATAAACGCGGGGATAAAGAAGTCAGACGAAGTGCTCTGACTAGCTAATTGGTCAACCAGCATAAAGAAGACGGGTAGATTTTCAAAACAATCATGGTGAGGCATACAAGTTGCACAGTTTATAATAATTATACGTGACCAGCTAATTCTGTTAGACATCGAAATCTCCTTTACTCAGTTTTGGAGGGCAGTGTGAAAACATTTTTATTAAATAAATGCCTGCAGCATGGCATTTTAAAGGTTCGTGTTTAAAGTTGAATTGATTTTGTTCAACATGAAGTTCATATTATCGTGTCAGGAAGACGCCAGGCACTGGAACAATAAGATGACTCGTCGGAGACACATTATTAATTGTGAGGTAGGTCTGTGGACGTGAAATGTAAAAACAGAAACCAGATGGCAAGGAAGGCTTGATACATGTAACAATGCACTGATAAATAGAGTTTAACGCTTAATGATCATTGTAGGTTATATCAGAGAGAAACATAATGTGATCTTTTGAAAAGCGACAATCAGTAACAAACACAAACATGTCCACCAAGTCACCAATGGCCAAATTTGAATGTAAACATGTCACTTATTTACAGCCGATGAAAACTTTTAGCCTCCTATTAATATCTGTTTAAAATGTATCTGCATAACGAAAAATGTCCTACTTCAAACAGATTTATCAAACCGCAATTAGAATTTCTTAAATACGTGACTACGCCCTGGACTTTCTCAAAGACACTGACCAAATCACAAGTGAAAGTCCGCTTCGTTGTTCACAGCACATGGAAGAGGACCGGGGAAAACGAAGGTGAATGAACCCAGATGACACAGTTGCTGGCGGTATGCAAAGCAAGCTTAGTTTTCATTATTCTCACCTACTCCAGATTTAAAAGAGAGAACATATGACAGCTCTCGAGTCTCAGCCGAGGGAACCGTCAGTATTTCCGTGTCCTTGGTGACCCACCAGTGGGGTTGCTGTCACATGGGGAAGATGGACAACAGCCCGGTCAGTCAGAACAAGAAGAAGACAGCACCAATGCATTGATAATTTTCAATATGCTCGCTCTTTCTGGGCATTTATTGATGATCGAAATGCAGAAATATTTTAATATGGTTGGTAAGAATAAATCATATTTCAATAGCAGGTATTGAATGGAACAGAAATTGGGTAATGGTGATTTTAAGAGTTTGCAAGATTTTAAGAGTTTGCTCGGCGTTCAAGCACAGAATCATGGTAACAGATAACAAAATGTATTTTCATATATGAATCGCAAATTGTCAAATAATCAACCCCAGCTAGTCAACAATGGCCAACTATAAATTGGCACTATATATCTATATGTTGTCTATGATTGACCTAGATAAAGCAGGAGACTCATGACGATGCTCGTGCAACTAGTCTACAACATCGAAGGAAAACTGGTTTACTCTGCAAGTTAGTTTGTTAGTTCTTGGATTTTAACGTCTGGTCACCCCAGGACGAGATTTACTGTGCAAAGTCCAGCAGTCCCAGACGTCGTATGGCCTTGAACTGGTCTGGGATCTCCATCAGGGTGTGCATGGCGAAGGCAGCTTGCGGGTTCTTGGCGTTCTCCGTCACTGTACTGAAGTTGACAAACTGGAAGTTGTCAAAGCGACGTGCAGGCAACTTGTCATCAAAGTCCTTCATCGTATCCCAAGGTCCGTCCCCAACGCCAACCATAATGATTGACAGGGGCCAGTTACTCGCCTCTACGATAGCTTTGGTTGTGTCCCTTTCTGCCGTCACCTGACCGTCCGCAACGATCACCAAAATGTGGAACTGTCGACACAAACAAACAATGACGTATACATGCCACGCTTAATATTGAAGCGTGCAGTTCTCCTGTTTGGTTGTAAATGTCCACTGCCAGTACGATTCTGGGGTTACTGACAATGAGCTGTCCATGCCCAGTATTGGGATGAGTGAAGAAGCCGCTCTACACAAAACATACATGTATGCAATGGCTTTATTAATAATAATAACAGAGTATTTATAAAGCGCAAAATCTTGTCCGTAGAGACTATTCTAAGGGCATACACGCGCGCGCGCACAGAGAGAGAGAGAGAGAGAGAGAGAGAGAGAGAGAGAGAGAGAGAGAGAGAGATTGATTGATGGTTTAATACTCTTATAGGCTGACAGCCCATTGAGCAGAATAACAACACATTTGTTACCGAAAAGCGCGCGGTATGTACAGAGGAATGCATAGCATGGAAGGCATGCTATTTACAACAGTTCATACACAGGCTCCGTTTTCAGTTCGACATCCTATAAATCACGATTTATTCATGGTGTAAACGATCGCGAATCACGTAACACTCTGCATGGACGGTTTGCGCAAGTGATGTCCGCTGTAGGTCGGCGTGGTCATGTCGCACAGCACAGGCACCTGCTTCCTTCACCGGTCACTGTCCTAAGTGAATGTTGTCGGTTAATTTTGTTCTCTGGTCGTTGGTCTGGGGGTCAGACTTGCTGGAAAAAGTGGGGCCAAGTCTTTGAATTACACGACAGCAAGCACTAATATGTAGTTTCATGCTGTGTATCTATTGTGGGTACCTCAGATGATCAACTTCTGGCCACCTTTCTTCGTTGTTATAAATCAGCTTCGGTTTTCGGCTTTTCATTCCTAATGGAAACCAGTCTGTCATAGAACACTTGTCCCGGTCGACAAATAATGCTTCACCCCATCCGACTGATCGTCCCAAAACTGCTGAACGTCTTCCGAAACGGCCATTGTTTCAGCCACATCACAAAACTGTTCTTGTGCTGCCATATCATCTTCTCTGTGATCACTGTTGTCTTCCATTGTGCTCCCCGTCTTCTAACTCCTCCGACCTGTGGCTGGTATCCAGTGGTCAGGCATGATACTGAGAAGGGGGGCTGACAAACCAATACCTTCGCCACACACACAAAAAAAAAACAGGCTGGGCTTTTTTCACACGAGAAAAAAAAAAATCCAGTTAGTTGGCAATGTGTCATCCACTTCATTTGAGATCTGAACTAACAAAGTCGATCCATGAAACCAATGAAGCCATTATCACAAGCCATAACCTACACAATGCATTGTGTTCAGTCATGTACCGTGACAGTGACGTTTGCGACCGTGTGTAACTCACCGACTTGCTCTTTTTCACCAGATCAATGGCTTTGTTGATGAGGGGGGCGAAGTTGGTGGGCCCACCCAGCCTGACTTTGGGCGTGATTTCGTTGTACACCCGCAGCACGTCCTGGAAACCCCGACACGGTCCCTGCACGTATAGCACGCTGCCGCTCAATGCACTGCCCCTGCACCCGACACACGGGGAAAATGTGGAGGGGGGGGGGGGGGGGGGGGGGGGGTGAAGGGAAGGGGGCGCACAGACAAAGACAGACGGAGAGACAGAGCCGACGGTCCTGTTCCATGGTTCTCCTCCGTGGAAAGGTACAAACTACGATAACTGCAGTGTCAGATACAGACAGTATCAAGCTGCTTCCCACCCATGAGGAGACAAAGAAGAAGAAGAATAAAGAAGAAGAAAAGGGTTGAGTTGATTTCCACCAGTGGAGAGACAGAGAAAATATGATAACCACAATTTCAGACACAGACAGTATTAATCGAGTTGCTTCCCACCCGTGGAGACACGGAGAAACGTGATAGCAGCAGTGGCAGATACAAAAAGTATTGGGTTGATTCGTACCAGTGAGACAGAGAAAAAATATAACAACAGTGTCAGATACAGGCGGCACTCGCTGAGTTAGTTTAGACAGATGGAGAGACAGAGAACTGTGATAACTACAGTTTCGGACACAGGCGGCATTAATTGCTCCTCTGGCCAGTGGAGAGATAGAGAAATGGGGTAATTACAGTTTCGGACAGAGGCAGTATTGAGTATTGAGTGCAGAAGCAGTCACAGAACAAAGAACAAAGAAAGATACATGCATTCTGCATTCCTGTTGGGTAGGTGTTCCACGAGTGGAGAGACGGGACAAAGAGAAATACATGCACAAAACCGCTACAGCAAGGTCATGGTACTTGCTCAGGGGGTTCCCATAAGTGGTGTGCTACAGCTGCAGGCAGACTATGCCTTTGAGAGATGGATCCCCGTTTGCGGAGAAACAAATAAAAATGCAACAACAAAGTAGTGACAACAGAAACTACAATAACAAAGCAAAAGCTAAAAAAACCCAAAAAAAAACAACAACAAAAAACTTAAAAAAACAGAAAGGTGGAATATCTACAACGTTGCTTCAAACACAACGTTCTTGTTGGATGGGATTCCGCCAACGGAGTGCTATGGCTACAGGCAGACTAGGGCCTTGTTGCTTGATTCCCACCAGTGGAGTGCAAATAGAAAGTGATATATACAGTGCTGGCTGGTACCATGGTGTTGAGGGAGAAGACAGAGTGGTCACGGGTGAACGTGTCTCCAAAGCCAAACGCGGGGATTGTACCATCGTCGTCAAAAGGCTCCAGAGTCTCGCCAAGAATGCAGATCACCTGGGGAAGAATGCAGTGTTAATACCAACACGACAATAGCTCTGCAGTAAGCGCGTTGCTGACAGGCATCACCATTCAGCTTCACCGAGAGATTCGCTGTCAAAACGCCAATAGGTCAATATCATACTTAGCATTGATTTTCATTGGTCTAATTCCCATTGGTTTACCCGCAGTGGGGTACTGCGGTCTCAGAAATTAAGGTCCCCTCTGTTGAGAACCGAGAGCTGAGAAATGTTCTCCCTTTAAAGCCTGGAGAAAGGCAGAATATAGCCATGCAAGCTTCGTCTACTGCCTGGAATTTCTTCCTTGTCCTAATTTTGACCTTCCCGAGCCATTCACTTTCATTTTTCTTTAAATACTCTCCTTACGTGTGGGCCCGTGGAATAAAGTAGGTCATCCTGCTCAGTTACAAGTGATTTGAGCAGTTTCCCGTGTTGAGTGCCTACGGAATATAAATAGGTACCAAAACGTGTGCTGCTCTGCATTGACAGATACATAGATGGTTGGTTTTTGACGCTGTAACAGTGAATTAGACAAACTTGTGATTTGATGACTTGCGTTTTGGACTGGTGTTATATAATTCTGAATGTGTGATTCGTCCTGAGGTGACCCCATGTTGTTGACAGGACGTCAAAATCCAAGAAATAACTAACCAACTCGTTGATTATATGCACACATCGGCTCCAGAACCCGTCACAGTACAGACATACATACTTGTAATTGTTATTGACAGTTTGAATTGTGTTAGCCATCTCTACCCTAGACTCAGACATGGTTATTTGGCTTGTGAGGCTGTAGCAAGCATGGGGAGAAATCCAACGGCAGACTCCACGGACGGTTCGACCCTTTATTGTCGCGTCCGGGGTTCTGCTTTTTACCTGCACAAACAAGGCTGTAGTTCAACTGCAGTTTAGTACATATTATCGTCCAAATCATTTTGCACTCTCTGGTTGGCATGTTCTTTCCACAAATGAACTCTGACCTAATAATTCCACTCTAGGTGTATCCGTCCCGATGTCCAGAATGGACTCACCTTCTGGTAGGGGTTGAAGTCAGTGGGGTCAATATGATGCAGACACTTGCCTCCAAACGTCTTCTTGCCCTGCATGTAGTTACTGCCCGTGTAGTCAATACCTGCACACAAAACCATCAAGACCATTGCCATCATCATTATCCTGTCACAACAACGTTGCCGCCGCCACCAGGCAATCACCTCGACTGTCGTTGTAGTCTTCGCCAGCCTTTCAGCTGTGGTGAAAACATTCATTTTCAGACGTGCGTGTGTTCCAAGGGCTTTGCCTGACTGAACCAGCAATGTGACTGTGCTGTGTTAAATAAAAGTTCCTTAATGAATTGCACGAGAAGGTCACAGCCATCACACTAACACGGCTTTATTATCCCCGTGCCTGCGACGTCATTGACACGTGACCAAAGAAGAGCATGAGAAGTAGTTAAGCGCTTACCCAAAACGAGCTCTACTCACCAAAGATGAGATTGCACGACTCCAAACCTGCCCTCCTTACGGCATCACTGACGTCATCAAGCGTGTCGACTTTTTCCACAATGTCGTGCACATCTGTCGTTCTGAATAACTGGAATCCAAGCCATTATTCATTAACATTTTATTTGTGACCCTCGTGCTCTTTAACATCTCTTCTTGCAAAATTAACAACAGCATCATCATCATCAGCAGCAGCAGCAGTCTCCGTCATCGTCTTCAGAAGACATTTTATTGGTACACTCGGCCAATCAAGCTCATGCAGCGTGCTTGGCTGGGCAGTCCACTGAGGGCCAGTGGCACACTCTGAGCAGCGCTTTCCGGCACCTTCCTCCAAACTCTGCCAGATTTAGTTACGCCACTGAAGGGGCACTCTTTATCGAGACTCTGTCCACCGACGCCTTCTGCGCCCCCCGAAAGGTTTGGGTACTAATATGACTGTAGAAGCAACCTAGCGCCCAAGCAGGCATGTAAACATGAGGCGCATCCACCCAGGGTAAAAAATAAAAAATAAAATAAAAATAGAGTTCCGCCTCGATTCAAACGATTTTAGTTTTATTTGAGCTGGCGTAAGCAACATGGTCAGTTATAAAACAAACGTCTGAAATAATTTGAGTTGTTTGTAACAAACTTACTACTGTTTGAGCTCCAACAAAAAACTGCTCGTTAGCTGACATTTTTCTGGACCCTATGGCGTCACTAAACACGGCAGTGGTTGAAGGAAGGATGTCGTAAACCAGTGCTTGGAGTTTGGGCCAGTGGTAGCCTAACTGCGGGGAAGAAAGCTTCAAAAGAAAGGGGGGTGGGCAGAGAGAGAAACCTGTCCATATCCGTCCATGTTACTGTGTGAAGGGCGATGGCTGAGAGGCACAGTGCTTGCACATGCTACTAGCTGCAGTGGAGTAAGTAACAAGTACTGCCCCGACGCCGCACGTAGAGGTAGCACCCTCCATGGTGGCCTCACTCTTCCTCTTGTAAGAGTGTCATAATGGTTGCTCACGCTGGTGCCATGCTTTCGGCCCAGCTCCTCGGCTTCACTAGTCGGGGCGGGAGGGGTTCTATCGGGGTCAAAACGCCCCCAGATCTTGGCACTACGACCTGCCCTGAAACCACAGAGTGATTTTTTTCCCCCGAGGAAACCCATGGTTAGGACTCAAGACGGCCCTTATTCACCAGGGCCCATATGTACGATGAACAATTAAAGGCGCGTGAGATTCTCCCGTGTCGTCTTCACCGTCTGTACTGATTATGGTGTGTTTTGAATAATGTGTAGTCGTCAGTGGTACCTGGGAAGACGTCGGTCTGTACAAGTGTTCATTTTCTCCACAGTAACGGCTGCGTGCTGCAGAGCTGCCATTTGTATGCGGCGTTTAGGCTGCCTAAGAATAGAAAAATGAATTTATAAACTTTAAATAAAATTAGTCCTATTAGCGCGTCACACATGCCAGTATATCAGTCATTGTCGTCTCCGCTTAGAAGATAAACGCGATTGGGGGAGGTCCTTATTTTGAGCTTTTCTAATTATTGGACAAACATATTTCATAAAGTCAGTTCCCTTCTAGGTCCCTTCACTTCTTTGATGTGTTGTCGATGGCTACAATCAAAGTCAGTTTTAAAAAAAAATCATAATACACAGTTTCTTTTCATAATTGTAATAATAATAGCCATAATAATTACAATGGTCATAAGTATAATAGCCGCGGCCAGCTAGTGCGCCTTACCGTACAAATAAAACTGTAAGCGCAAACAACAAAACAGGGTAGACAAAAACAATCTGAAACAGAATGACTGCTAGCGTTCTAAAACAAGATCCAAACACGAAAAGGTTCAAACGAACGTTTATTTATTTTAACACGAACACACAGTATGCACATTTTCGTGGAAATCTCCTTTATTAAGCCACAAAACGACACTTAAACGGTCAAAAACGATTAAAAAATGAAAGAAAAAGACTCATCTTGTTTTGGTTGAGTTTTTACAGCTTGTTCGGTGCTCGGAAGATTTTATTTTATTTTTTTACTTCCCGTCATTCACCCTAATATTATAACCGTGACGGCTGACTGGGCGTTAAGAAGCAGTTATTTGTCTACTGTCCGTTACATTGTCACCACCTTTGTGATCTACATCTCTCACGTATTCTCGTCCTCTGACGCCTCTTGTACCGTCCAGGCCTGGCGCTCTCGTTGTGTTTGATCAGATTACAGCCGTGTACAGCACAGTCAACACACAAGGGAGTTCATAAACGTTCGAAAGACGTCACACAAACACAACAAAGACCTGAGTTGCCTAAGGTAACTCTCACCTGGCATGTGAATAAATACAAGGTACATAAAGTCCACCAGAGGTACACCAGAAGTATATACAGAGGATGTACCTCTGGTGGAGTTTATCTACCTTGTATTTACCCGCATCCCAGGCAAGAGTTGCCGTAGGCGACTCAGGTCTTTGTTGTTGTGTTTGTGTGACGTCTTTCCAGCGCTAGTTACCTCCCTTTTGTGCTGATTGTGCTCGAGCGCTCCGGGCCTCTTTCTGTTTCAGATCGTGTACAGCACAGCCTAACGGTAGGGTCTGCAGACAGTGCATCTGTGCCAACCTAAACGAGCTGCTAATGAAATGTGCATGGCGACCAAGTGGCGCGCAGCAGGAGTCTGAGGTTGTTTTGTTTATGTTTTTTGTTTTTTGTTTGTTTTGTTTTTGTTTACTGGTTTGTTGTTGTCATTGTCTGTTTGCTTGGTCTCCTTTTTTTCCTTTTCGTCATTCGGCTTGATATTACTATAATAGTGTCAGCCAGTGCCGTTTCCCGGCCCGACTGACCTGTAACACGCTGTTGCGATGTTGTTCGCTCTCTGTGAAGGCAGCGGAGGTAAATTCCTCCTTGACCTCTCGTTCCGCTCCGCCTGCTCTCCTCCTCCTCCGACGTGTCAGACAAAAGAGCAAGACGATGACCACAATAACCACAACGATGAAGATGCTTTCTGGCTCCATGTTCAGTTCCTGCAACAGGAAGTCGTGAGAGTAGGGGTAGGATTCTCTCCCTCCCTCCCCAAGGCTCTGGGAAATTACAAACGTGACAGTACTTTGGGCATTAAAATACAGCCCAGTAGCTATATGATCAGGTTGTAATACTTTGTAGTCAAATAGTTTTGCAATGCAGCAAAGGCATGAGCCGCCTACAGTAACTCTCACCTGGCATGCGAATAAATACAAGGTACACAATTAGAATTACCATCCTGGATTTAGTCAGTTAAATCAGCCTTCACAAATACCTTCCCCGCCCCACTGATTGTGACGTTACTCACTTCTCAAGTTAAATGCAAGATTCACTGACACTGGCGCTGTTTGCCCGACCACACGAGCCGGTTGTACAGATGAAGCATCACACCCTCTTTCAACATGGGAGTGTTACTTACTTACTCAACATCAGGTGGGCAGGCCGGGGGAGGGACACCAAAACCCAAGAACTAACTAACTGGTGGGCAGGCCCATAAGCCGGATCTGTAGACGGCCGGCACGCCGATGTAAGCAGGCTGCTTAAAGGGCCTGTAAAGGCAGTTTCGGGCCACAAAATCACTCCAAATCGTTTCAAAACAACATATAGGTCTGTAAATGAACGTTTCAAAACCAGCGCCATTTTGAATGCGAGATTCCGCGAGAGCTATTTTAAGCTAAAGGTCAACGGTCGGGTAGTGACGTCACAAACAGACCAGCAACCAAACGTGGAAGTCGGGTCTGTGTGAGTGTCCACAGGGCAACCGACTTGGAAAAAATGTCCAGTTCAAATAATATAAAGAGGATTTCAAAACAACATATAGGGATGAAACTCCTTTTTAGTAGTTGGGCCTTTTTTTATTCCCCCTTGTTATTTCATCTTTCTCGAGCCTTGTTACCTAACATCCGAAGAGACCGTTCCTTCCATCTACCAAGGATCAACCTAGCGAAAGCCGGGCGATGCGTGGCGTTTCGGTCTTTTTCGTTGTGTTTATTCTAGCTTTCACTACAGGCTAGACCTCATCAGGGAGCCTGCCTTTTATTGGGTGTTTTATGTTATTTTCCCAGTTTAGCCTTGTTTGTTTCATCATAATGTAACGATGAAAAAGGTTTGTTCGTTCTAGTTCAATAGACTAGCGATTTCGTGGCCTCCCTGGGTTAGGGTTTGGGGTTGGGCTAGTTGCTGGTTCTTACCATTCACTGTTTTTTCTCTTGGCTTGCCCTTTTGTTTCTCGAGTTATATCGTTCGTTTACGATGTACGAGTGAGGGGGGGTAGTCTCGATGTTTAACGAACCGCTCATTCTTTCTTTGTGTGGGGTAGTTCGTGAGCGTCTGTTGTCCTGCCGTGTTGTCGGCTGAATGGATTGTATCGTGTACACTGATTACGTGTATCCAGCCTTTGTCTCGTTGCTCGCTGACATTTCTTGCCTCCTCTTTCTTTTCAGAAAGTGTTGTTGTTTTGTTTTTCTCTCCTTTCCTCTTCTTTTCCACCATGCGTTTCTTTCTTTTTTTATCTCTGGTTTATTGGCCATTTCGTACTCGCTTGTTAGCTTGCCTGATTAGGGCAGCCATTTTGCATTTCTCTTTTCGTCTGCATTTGTTTACATCCCGATGTTTTGTCATCGGTAGTCCTGATTAGCGATTTGATTTATCAGTCTGCAGCCTTTATTTTTCGAGATGGAAGCCGGGTTAGTGAGTTAGAGTTAGAGTTAGAGTTAGTTAAGATTCATGTTAGTTATGGTTAATTTGGCTTTCCGTCTGTTTGTCGGCACAGTTATTTTTGCTCTGTGCTCTTATGGCTGCAACAAATGTAGTCAATGTAGTCGTCCACTCATTTGTTGCAGACAGTAGTCTATTAAACTGTTGTGATTTGGTGGTGTTTTTTCCACCTTATGTTTGCAGGTAGGCCATCGTTTGCGTTTTTGAGGTGGTTTCAGCTGTTTTGTTTGTTTCATTTGGTGTCAGCTGTTTGCTTGCCTGATTAGGGCAGCCATTTTTCGTTTGCCATCAGCATTTGTGGTTTGGTCTTTCTTTCTTTCTTTCTTTTTGCCACAGACATTTGTTTCTTACTTACACGGCCTTTTCTGCTGTAGGCATTCGTGCTAGACTTACTGTCTTTGCCTTCTTTCTTTCTTAATGTTCTCAGATGCTAAATAGCATATTAGGGACAAACTGCGATGTCGACCGAATGGTGCCGTGGCTTCGGCGCGGCCCCGTGAGAGTGCCGCTATTTTTCCTAAGCCCTGTACTATTCGTTGGTGCACAGGCCAGCCGAGTTTTTGTTTACCTTTCGGCTTTTACTTTTCTCTCGGTTGTATTCATTGATTTTTTGCCTCGCTTTTGTTTTGTTTCTTAGACAAGGCAGGGGTATTTGTTGGTAGTTTAATAGTTGTACCTCCTGTTTTTCCTTACTTTTCTCCGTGTTTACCATGTCCATTTGTTTTTTTGTTTGTTTTCTTTCTCTCCCTTCTTCTTCTTCTGCATTTATTACGAGTTCATTCTTGCTGAGGATTTGTGTGTTCATTTGCCTCTTTTGTAGATGTCCCTTTCTTCTTCTGGAGGGTTTCTTGTGAAAAAGGTTTTTCCCATTTTTTAATTTTAATCTTTGCACTGGGTGCCAAGGTGTCAAAATGTATTTCAGAGTCCTTTGGTCGGTCTGGGTATATTCCTTGCTGAATTGGCAAGGACGGAGGTTTCATCCGAAGAGACCGTTCCTTCCATCTACCAAGGATCAACCTAGCGAAAGCCGGGCGATGCGTGACCGATACCTTTAGTAAAAAATTCATGTCTGTGTGGGTGTCCACAGGGTAACCGACTTGGAACAATTTCCAGTTCGAATCTCCAAGGATGAAGCTTCCTTCGACTGCTATCTTTCGGGAAGGTGTGAAAGGAAAACAACGACCCTTTGGTCTGCAGCTCTGCGCATCCCACGGCCGCACATTCGCGTGGCATTTTCGTTGTGGACCGATTGATGGTGAAAACGCGCCTCATTGCCATTCGCCTCAGTGGTCTGTTTGTGACGTCAGAGATCTACGTCACGGATCTCGCGCGTATTTCGAGATTAAAACAAGCAGACGAAATTCGGCCTGATCGGCATGCATTTCTTCCTTCGTAAACATACTTACTTTCATGGCATTTACATTTTATTAGATTTAAAGGTCATGTTATGCACTAGACTTTCATAATTGGGTCGATTTTCAACGTTCCGTTGCAAACAAAAACTGCCTTTACAAGCCCTTTAAGCGTCCAATGCGAGCGTTCGCCAAACGTTCAGCCGTGTTCTTCCTCATAGCGCACTATGCTTCGTCTCGTTAGCGCTGCATCGTTCTCGAACAGAGTTTGAAAACTACGCATGACGTGACAGAAATCGGGAAAAACTGAGACAGTGAGTCGAGGTTTGCTTTGTTCATTTTATTTTTATTATTATTATTATTATTTTATTTTATTTTTGGGGGGAGGGGAGGATTTGTGTGTGTGTGTGTGTGTGCGTGTGTGTATTTTGTTTTGTTCTTTGCTTGTTTTGATTCCCCCCCCCCCCCCCCCCCCAACTGAATCAAAACCGAAAATCCAATAGCTCCGAAAACCGTTTCTGCACATATCTTCGATTTTCACACACACACACACACACACACACACACACACACACACACACACACACACACACACACACACACACACACACACACACACACACACACACATTGCGAATGGGGCAAGTAGAGTGATGGTGAGTGAATGATGGATGACTGAGATATGCTAGAGAATGCTTTACAGGACCTAATTTAAGAAGAGTCTCTCTCTCTCTCTCTCTCTCTCTCTCTCTCTCTCTCTCTCTCTCTCTCTCTCTCTCTCTCTCCGCTTTGACTTAATTTTTCCACTGAGCATTTTCCTCGTTCGGCTGTTGTATAACTATAACACGGGGGCCAAAACAGCCATTTTAGACTTCCTATGGAAAAAGCTTCCTAATAATCAAAACGTGGAGTAGCCTCCTTTTGCGGTGACGTTCGCGGTATATATATATATTATATATATATATATATATATATATATATATATATATATATATATATATATATATATATATAGTGTGTCACAGCGAAACGCACGACTGAGTTGTAAATTATGCATCGCCCTGTCACTCCGTGCACTTGCTTCAGGCTTTTCTGTGACAGCAGATACATGTGTATACATCCTCTAGTAGTATCTGGCCTACGTTGCCGGCCTGCACTGACTGTGATTCACACTGAGTGTGATCCCATTTCTACGTTCTAATCTAAACACGCGCCCGCGCGCGCCTGTGTATGTATCTGATTACCTGGGGGAAGGGGGGGGGTGGGGTGGGGGGGGGGGGGGGGGGGGGGTATTTAACACTGCAAGAAGAAACCACCAGGAAGACAGACAGACTCAGCGTCACTGACATTTAGCACTTGGGATCCCTGCCTCCCGCTACCGCCCTCCACCCCAAACCCCGCCTACGTATATAACAGGGCCTACGTAGTCTGTATCACACATAGTTCAGGAGCTGTGTGAGAGTCGGCTGAGGTGGCCGTCCTGGGCTGGCGTCCTAACGAGCCTTCTGGTTTCCGTGGACGTAAAGCTATACTGAACCATGCTTCGGCATTGGTCTCAGCTTGTCCCTAATATGTCAACTGACATCTGAGGACATTAAGCATCACTTCATCATCATCCGTATCACTATCAGTACATAGTTCAGGAGCTGTGTGGCTGTGTGAGAGTCAAGGTGGCCGTCCTGGGCTGTCCGTCCTAACGAGCCTTATGGTTTCCGTGGACGTAAAACAATAGTTGAAACCATGCTTCGGCATTTGTCTCAGCTTGTCCCTAATATGTCAACACACATTAAGCAACACAACCGAACCATCCGTATCAGTGTTTAAACTGAACGGCTAAAATGTTCCATCGACCTTATTGTGAACTAATTTGTCCTGGCCGATAGCTCAGCAGTTTTATATCCTAGACCTTGGACAAGCTGGGCTCGGAGAAGTCAGGCCTAAACACACAAGCTGTTGCAAAGAACACACTGTCACCGCGCTACACACTACATGGCTGGGTGCCTATCAGGAAAATAATAAAAATAAACCTGTGTGTATCCTGACTATCATTTCTGACATGCTCCGCGCGTCTCTCTCTCTCTCTCTCTCTCTCTCTCTCTCTCTCTCTCTCTCTCTCTCTCTCTCTCATGCACACGCGTCGATTCTCTTTCTCTCCCCCCCGCCCCCCTCATACGCAGACGCACGTGCGCGCGCTCTTATACCTCTGTGTGTGTGTGTGTGAGAGAGAGAGAGAGAGAGAGAGAGAGAGAGAGAGGGGGGGGGGGGGGCGCCTATGACTGGCACAATTACAAGTGCACCATAAACAACGTGGCTTAAATCTTGACCCCGGAACACTCAAACAGCAGATTTGCTGACAGAGATGCGGACTACACGCGAGCGAAAGCTCTCACACTGTCTAAGGAGGTCTAAGCGGTACCACTGAGCACAGTTAATCACCACTGACTGAGCCATGCTACTAATCAATAATCCACACTAGAAACAGTGCACGGTTTGCTTTGATTGCAGAATGTAGAAATACGCACTCGTTCGGCCTTGCGAGCTGAAGGTTTTAATGACACATATGTTTTGTCAAATGCTGCACGACGACATGTATGATGGCTACATCAGTCTACCGCCCGCAAAGCAATCTGTCTGGTCCGTCTGTCGACAGTTGGCTTTGCCATCGTCATATAACCACTCTCACAAAGCATATGACAAAGGTTAGACTGGACGGTCGTACGATTTTATGTTGATGTGCTTCAAAACACAAAAACAAAAGAAAAAGAACAGGAATTACACGAAGAAACTAGAAACGCCGGCTAGTAGTGTGGAAAGTGCCACCTCACCTGCCTGGCGGTCGTCGTGTCGTCTGCTCACACACCGTGACTGCTGCTCCACCAACCCGCTGCCAAGTGGAACGAGGCGGTTACCTGAGAAGGAAGAAAATAATAATGCACCGCGTGTGGTGTGATTGGTATTTAGCTACAAAGGTGTCCGCTCATCGATCTCGCCTACAGCCGTACACTGTTGCCTCGGTTCAGTTTGGGCCACGCGAGTCGTGACAATGAACACAACACTTTTGTTTAGTTCTGGTCTATTTGTTAAGGAGCAACCCACTGGAAATCCCGTTCTCTATGAAAAGTAAGCTAAGCATTCGTCAAAGGCCTGCAGAACGCCCCACTTGGGCAACGACAACGGCACTCTGCAGGCAATCAGTGATGTAGGCTATAACGTTTTCCGGCGTTTGCAGCAGGTTGGTCTACAGTGAAGTGAAACAGATGAGCAGGGGAAAGAAAAAAAGAAGAAAAACTACGCGCTTCCCGGGGTTGATTTACCTGACGCTCGCTTCGACTATTGCTGGAAAACCGGTATTCCACGTGACCCCTTTTCACACATTTCACACAACTCCCACTACTTATTGAGGGATATAACCATGCCTTTTTGCAAGGAGACAGTAGAGGGAAGGAGCTTTATTTTCACCTATCAGTTGTGCGAAGGTGGAGGTCAGGTATAAACCGGTTTTACGCAGGCGAGAGTTGACAGCGCGCAGCGGCGGCCAACGACTTGGCAGTGTACACAAACGGGCCGCAGGTGAACGACTGTTTGTCGGCCCTGGTGTCAGCTTCCTGCCTAAAGGGTCATCTGTATCACTGAAATTAGACTGGCCATGCAATTCGCACCGACCTGTAGCAAAACTGCTCGCACTGTGTCATTTAATTTTGCTTTCACAAATTTACATGGAATCCGTTGCACCTTGGTTGATCCATTCTCTCTCTACGCACGCACGCACGCACGCACGCACGCACGCACGCACGCACGCACACACACACACACACACACACACACACACACACACACACACACACACACACACACACACACACACAAGGGAGTTCGTGGATGATCGGCTAACGCGCTGGATTGTGAACCCAGTATCAGTGGCCATGGGATGGGAGTTTTTTCAGTTCTGGAGACAAGTCTATGCCTGTCTTACCTTTGTTCTGTGCACAGCACGCAATAAATTTGTTGCACACGTTAAAGATCCCATTTCCATCTTTGGATAAGAGAATACTTAACGGCCGATGGCATGCAAGCACACAGATAGCACACAACAATATCCTAATAATGGGAACCAGATTCATAATACCACATATGATACCTCATCACATCACGTAGGTACCACATGTCATCACACCACGTAGGTACCACATGTCATCACACCACGTAGAGAACCAGATGCCATCACACCACATAAGGAACCAGATTTCACTGCATCACGTAGAGAACCAGATGCCATCACACCACATAAGGAACCAGATGTCATTACACCACGTTGAGAAACAGATGTCATCACACCACATAAAGAACAAGATGTCATTGCACCACGTAGAAAACAGATGTCATCACACCACACAAGCAACCAGCTGTCATTACACCACGTAAGGAACAAAATGTCATCACACAACGTAGGTACCACGTGTCGTCACATTACGTAGATAACCAGTTGTCATCACATCACGTAGGGAACAAGATGCTATCACACCACATTAGGAATCAGATATCATCACACGACGTAGGGAACAAAATATTACACACGACGTGGGGAACAAGATATCATCACACGACGTAGGGAACAAGATGTCATTACATCACGTAGGGAACAAGATGTCATCACATCACACAGAGAACCAGATGTCATTACATCCTGTACGGAACAAAGCGCCATTAATCCACGTTAGGATAGCAGATGTCATCACCCCAGTGACATCCGACGTCCCCAGTCTACGTAGTCTAATGTGTCCGATGTCCCCAGTCTACGTAGTCTAATGTGTCCGATGTCCCCAGTCTACGTAGTCTAATGTGTCCGATGTCCCCAGTCCGTACGTAGCGCAACGCTTGCTGTTCCCGTAGCCTGCTCTGCCCTACAAGCAGACATGGACTGGTGGAATGACGAATGACACTGTCCAGTCAGAAGTTCAAAAGATGTTCTGCCAGTCCAAAACATCGACATCTCAGTGGCTAAGACTGCATAAGCAGGTATCTCTGCGGACAGGAAGATGAGCAGACAGACCAGCGTTACAATGACAAGTACACCAAAAAACAAAACAAAAAAACAAAAGTCCAGCTTGAAACTAAACGTTGAAATGAAGACTTGCAGACAAACATACAGACACATAAATAGGCACATAATATAAATACAATAAAAGCTGGAGCAAATACTAGTGAGCCGGTTTGGCCTAGCGGTATGGCGTTAGGCTGGTAAGCGGAAGGACCTCGGTTCGATACCGCTTCGGCTCTCCTTTCTCTTCAAAAAGGTTGTGGTTTGTGGACACTGTCTTGTGACTTTGTCCATCACTTCCTACTGAAACATTAAAATGGCTCTCATCGCTGCCCACCTTAATGCAGGAATCATTCTGGTGGTGACAGTGTAGCGATAGGTATATCTCTCTCCCACTTCCCCCACCTCCAAGGGGTGAAGCAAATACTATCATACTTCAGGAGATGTGTGAGAGTCGAGGTGGCCGTCGTGGGCTGTCTATCCTAACGAGCCTCATGGTTTCCGTGGACGTAAAGCTATACTGAACCATGCTCACGCATTGGTCTCAGCTTGTCCCTAACCGACATCCGAGGACATTAAGAAAGAAGGAAGCAAATACTATCTGTGTATGCTCCGCGCCCCTGTCATGTGTGTGCGTGCGGGGGAAGGAGGGGGGAGGTCATGCATAATGATATAACTCTTTCGAAAAAAAAAAGCTGATTGTTTGACTGCACGCTTGTCGTCTTTCAGATATGCTGACAATGGGGTGGCGGAATGAACAGAGCAAATTGAAACAGAAGCAAGGTAATGAACACCGTCGGCTGGTTCAAGGGAGATAACTATCATTGGTCTATTTGCACAGGAGTAACGCACCCTACATCACAGGATGGAAATTGGCTGACCATAGCACGGCCATCGAGCGGTCAGATGTCAGAAATGTGTCTGTGTCTATATGCACGGCAGCAGCTGGTTGGTTTCATTTGGCGATCGTCAAGGGAGCAGTTTTAAACAACAGTCAACATCGTGTCATGTATCGCCTATTTCTGGCTTTTTGAAGAAGAAAAAAAGAGAGAGAAAAAAAGCTGAACTTTTTAAGTAATAATATTTACCGCTTCAGTCATATAACCTGTCCGCCACAGCTCACGTCATACTCACGTGTGCGCGGCTTATGGCTCAGTGCTGGGGCCTATGTTCTTCATCCTACCATAGCCAGCCATTCAGTGAATCACAGGCTTCTCGCAGATGACACAGCTCCCATCAGTGACATGAACGGCTTTACTAAAGAGTTCAAGGCATGCACAAACGACATGAGAACATAGATGATTCACAGCAAAATCAGCTCAAACTCAATGACAACAAAAGCCCTTCTCTTTTCCTTTTCCACTGCTTTGCAACATTCCAACAGTTCTCTGTTTGATTCGATTCCTGATTACTGTACTATGGCTATGTGTGAGCGGGGCCGGGGTGGGTGGGGGACGTACGCATTATAACGAGGGGAACACACACACACACACACACACACACACACACACACACACACACACACACTCCACTTTAAGAACAACTGGGGAGGGTGGTGGGGGTAGAGAATTTGCTTAGCTGTGGCCATAGGTTTTAAAGAGATGGGGCAGGCAGACTATGAGTGTCGAATGGTCGCACATCTGTATAGTTTGTCATCAGATTTGCCACAAATTACTGGATTTATCGACACGAGCAAGAGCACATAATTTATTTTTTTAAATCCCCTAGTCCTCTTTCGCGATGGAGTTCTCCAGTCTACCAAAGGAGAAGCAGATGAAGTGCAGATGGATCCGAAATGACGTTGAAGGCTGACCCGTCAAACAGCGAGTCTGTGTGACTTTTTTCTTTTTTTCTGTGGAGCTTCTTTCGGTTCAGCAGGTTTCGACTAAGCGACTATCTGTCTGGATTGCTACTGTTGATGTCAACTGTTGCCTGTCATTTTGTACCACTCTTTCTGACACAGCTTGCACCAACTTCTGTTCTAAGCGATTAAAACCGAGGTTTTCGAGACTTGGGCGGACTTAGAGCTTACTTCTTCTATTCTGTTATTTTATTTCTTCTCCTCCATCTTTCTTCTTCTTCTCCCTTATGCTACTTCTTCATCCTACTTCTTTTTCTCCTTTATTTGACTTCTTCTCCTACTTGATCTTACTTCTTCTCCTCCATCTTTTATTTCTTCTTCTCTGTTAACAGTCTTACTTCTTCTCCTCCTTTATCTTCTTCTTCTGCTCCACCTAACTTCTTTCCCTCCATCTTGCTTCTTCGATGTACTTCTTCTCCTCCTTTATCTTACTTCCTCTCCTCTATCTTACTTCTGCATCTTATTTCTTCTTCTCCTTTATTTTACTTCTTCTTCTCCATCTTACCTCTTCGTCATACATCTTCTCCTCCTTCATCTTATTTCTTCTCCTCTATCCCGCTTCTTCCCGCAACTTGACAGGGTCCCGTGAATATATAAATGCCTCTGTTGACATAACTTAATTAGCTACTACCGATGTTTCTCTTTTTAAGTTTGTAGTAGGTCAGAATAGAACCTCATATGCTTCGCCTGCTGCCATAAATTCTTCCTCTTTACCTTCTGCTTTTCTTCTTCGTTACGAGGTGTGTGTCCTGAGCTGATCAGACTGTTACTATTACTAACTTTGACTTTTGTTCGATTAGATTTTTGTTTCTTAAGTTTTGCTTGACTGATACTTCACGTCGTTTTGCTCTGACATAACCTACATGGTTGACTTACGTTATCTTCTTCGTTTTTTCGTTTTTCACGAAGCAGACTGTTTTCTAACCTTCCCCGCAAAAATTAAGAATACAGAATACAGCACGAGTTTAAATCAACAGATATGGCTACAGGAGCTCTCTCTCCCTCTCTCCGCTTTGACTTAATTTTTCCACTGAGTATTTTCCTCGTTCGGCAGTTGTGTAGATATAACACGGGGGCCAAACTGACAGCCGAGCACGTGTTATTTCCTAGGCCTGTGGACTGTGCCTCAGTGTTTGCTAACCCACGCGGACGTGGTGGGCGGCTAGTGTGGGCGCCGGCTGAACTGAGAACTTACCCCGGGTGAAACGGAACACGGACTATAGAGGAAGAGTGAGCTTTGTGTATGGCGGGACTGAGTGTGGACTGAGCTGTGGTTGTGTTGCATTGGTGTGACAGTGTGGATACGCTGCACGCTACGAGTGACGAGTGCAGGGGCTGTGGACTACATACAACATCAACTTCCGCGAAGAGCAGGGACTGGCCGATCGAGGGAACAATGGTCACACTGTGTCTCCACTCTCACCGGAACACGACGTGCACAGCCACTCGAGCGTGTCAAGCCGTCGCCACTTCCCCTTGACCAGCCTCCTTGCCTTCCCACTCCGCATCAAGCAGTGCACTGCCGTCGCGGCTCTGCCCGTCAGCACCATGGAGAACCGGGTCTCGGTGGGCCCTGTGTCCTGCCCAGTTTGTTACCACCAACCCACTGACAGTGGCGCTCTTTTGTAGAGTCAGTGAATTGCGTCAGCTACGCTTCACCGATCAAACTATTTGAAGACGGTATAAGCGGGGAACGGGTGTTTCTAATGTGGCAGATTTCAGAGGCGATAAAGTGACAGTCATCGGAGATAGTTATCTCAGCATAGCGATCAAAGCAGTATCTCGAGCCGACCCATAACAGAGGTAAGAATAAACTTTGGGAAAGTTGGTCAGTTTATTTGATGTTGATGTTAACAAACGCCGTGACAATCACGTTGGCGATTGTGTTCTGTGGTACCGAGCACGGCCACAGCCCAGACCAGCCTCTTGTTGGCCTCAAGCAGGCAGCTATCACACAATGGCTGAACACAACGAGGGCAATGACTGGAAGCTGTAACTTTCCTGTGGCTCCTTCCCCCCTCAAACTGTCAGTCACAGTTTATTTCGTCACACTGGGGGGGGGGGGGGGGGGGGGGCGAGATCGGAACGTGACTCTGATTGTCGTCAACGGTGTTAATATTATATTGGATCACACTCATCTCTAAATATAATGCATGTAATGTACAGTCATGTTGTGTGTTAGTGTGTGTGTGTGTGTATGTGTGTGTGTGTGTTAGGCACTCTACTTGGGTAGTGTAGTGGAAACATAAGTACAGATAGGAAAGTATGAATTTAGGAAGGTGTGAATTTTCCGTCCAATTCAGTCGGGACAAATGCATTGTTTATTTGGCGTCTTTTAAGAATGATAATATGCAGCACAGGTGAAACTTTGTTGACGTTTTGGGGCAACAGGCTAACACATGAAACGGCTGTTTTTTTGTATTTTTTTAAAAAAAAAAATTCTGATTGTGGAAGGGACTTGCCATTGGCAGACTGCGACTTGCTGCGTGGTTTTGTTGTTGGTGGTGGTGGTGTGCATGTGCGCGTGAGCACTTGCGAGCGTTTATATGCCATATGGCACTTCAAGCAGCCAAGGTCGGGGGCACAAAACACACCATAGTTCATGAGCTGTGTGAGAGTCGAGGTGGCCGTCCTGGGCTGTCCGTCCTAACGAGCCTTCTGGTTTCCGTGGACGTAAAGCTATATTGAACCATGCTTCGGCATTGGTCTCAGCTTGTCCCTAATATGTCAACTGACATCTGAGGACATTAAGCAACACTACCTAGCACAAAACAGCGCACCCTGCACCTGCTTAGCCCGCTCAGTGCAGGTGTCAAGACCAGGGTTGGCGTCCTGTTGTAGCAGTTCGTCGGAGGGTGTCTTTCACGATTTTCACGTGTGGGTAAACTTTTTTTTTTTTTTTTCATAAAAAATGGGGGGGGGGGGGGGGGGAAGAGCCACTTTGAGAACAGCTTAAATTCCTAGTTATGCTTCACGCTGCCTACATTTTGTTCTTATGATACTCTTTAAACTAAAAGCTGGATCTGGAGAGATTTGTGACAATCATTTGACCCGCGTAATCACCTGCGATGACGAGTGTGAGAGTGCTGTGGTGAACATCTTCCGTCTAACGCCGCAGTGGACTCGGCATTCACAAAGACTTGTAGTGAAGAGGGAGGGGCGAGCACCTTGTGATCTGTGGACGGACTATGAAGAGAAGTGCAGTGTCGTCAGGAAGCTATTGTGCAAAACAACGCGACAGCGCAGACACGTGATGAATGTTAGCTTTGGGAATTCCATGGCGCTACAGCTGTTCCTCATTTCTTTCTTCCGTCGTTAGATAAATATCACCAGGTGGCTGTCTCTTGCAAGTCAGCACAAGCAGTGTTTCCTTTCGCACAGATCACTTGCTCGGTTATTGAGGTGGATGAGTGGGTTGGGGGCACAATGAGACAGGTGAAGGCAGTGAAGTGTGACGGCAGACTAGTTGCGTTCTTCGCATTCAACTTTAAGAGCTGTGGATTATAACCTGGGGAGGGGATTAGGGGGGATTCCCACCTCTGAACGGGCTGCGGCCAGGGGAATACTCCCAATCGGTTAGTAAGTGTCCGTTTACTGGCAGCACTGAGCAGTGTTCCGTGTCTCCAGCGCCACTGAAGCGAGACATAAACACTGAATACAGTTAGCCATTAACATAAAATAAAACCGATGCACTGTAATGTTTCATTAAGGGTTGATCCTCATTCTTGTGAGTTCGTAGGCACATGCACGAGAGTGTGACACTGTGTGTGTGTGTGTGTGTGTGTGTGTGTGTGTGTGTGTGTGTGTGTGTGTGTGTGTGTGTGTGTTGGTGATTGTGTACGTGTGTGACAGAGTGTATGTGTCTTGATATGTTCACAATGTGTCTTGATACTTGCATGTTCACCGTGTGATTGCGTCCCTGTATGACAGTGTGTATGTCCTGTCGTAGTTGATATACCTGTGCACAAAGTGTGTTGACGTGTTCACAGTCTGTCTTGATGTGTTCAGTGTGTGTGTGTGTGTGTGTGTGTGTGTGTGTGTGTGTGTGTGTGTGTGTGTGTGTGTGTGTGTGCGTTTACAGTATGCCTTAATATATAATACATATTGTGTGTGCTTTGATAAGTTGATGTGTTCACAGTGTGTCACGAATGTGTCTTGATGTGTTGACTGTTTGTCTTGATGTGGTCACGGTGTGTGCCTTGATGTGTTTACAACCAGGTGTGCGCGTGCCTATAATTATGTGTTCACAGAATTTACCTAGATGTATTCACAGTGTGTTCCAACTTCCTTGATAATAAGATGCTCACGGTGTGTCTTGATGTGTTCACAGTGTTTACCTTGATGTGTTTTCAGCGTGTTCCAACTTCCTTGATATGCTCACGGTGTGTCTTGATGTGTTCACAGTGTTTACCTTGATGTGTTTACAGTGTGTTCCAACTTCCTTGAGATGCTCACGGTGTGTCTTGATGTGTTCACAGTGTTTACCTTGATGTATTTACAGTGTGTTCCAACTTCCTTGGGATGCTCACGGTGTGTCTTGATGTGTTCACAGTGTTTAACTTGATGTGTTTACAGTGTGTTCCAGCTTCCTTGAGATGCTCACGGTGTGTCTTGATGTGTTCACAGTGTTTACCTTGATGTGTTTACAGTGTGTTCCAACTTCCTTGAGATGCTCACGGTGTGTCTTGATGTGTTCACAGTGTGTGGCTGAACGCAAGGCCGTACCGGTGGCTGTCGGGTGTTGTAGTGAGGACAGTCATCGACCACCGTCACTACCACCATCATCATCGTCATCCCGCCTCCTGTACTTCCCTGACCACGGCTCTCCTCGCTGGACAACTGCAACGATGACATCTGGTGACGGTGAGTGGCACTCCCTTGCGTGTGGTGAATACGTCCTTTGTGGCTGTGGAGACAAACGACTGGTCGCTGAACACAGTCCCCTGGTCTCTGGACACAGTCCCCGGTCGGCAAGTCAGTAAATAAACCTGCTTATCTGTCGCTAAAATGAACGTTTGGAAGGCTCTGCTTGTTCAAACACGAACAATACACCAGTACCGGTCAAGGTCTGGGCTTCTTTTCTTTTCACGAGCCCCCGATCATTCATTTCTGTTTGCCTTCCTTTCCATGACTGGGTGAGAATGCTTTCTTTAATCCTGGTTGGGTGGAAGTCAAACATTGTATCGCTCGCCGCTAAACATCTGATAACTGCACACTGCGTTTTTCGTGTTATGCGGCCAAATCTGCCTCACTTAAAGACGTGTCGTTCGGTGGTAGTTAAAACCGCTGTGCAGCATGTGTTCTACAGGAAGATGAGCAGACAGACCAGCGTTACAATGACAAGTACACACACACACACACACAAAAAAAAAGAAGTCCAGCATTAAACTAAACGTTGAAATGAAGACTTGCAGACAAACATACAGACACATAAACAGGCACATAATATAAATACAATAAAAGCTGAAGCAAATACTAGTGAGCCGGTTTGGCCTAGCGGTAAGGCGTTAGGCTGGTAAGCGGAAGGACCTCGGTTCGATACCGCTTCGGCTCTCCTTTCTCTTCAAAAAGGTTGTGGTTGTGGACACTGTCTTGTGACTTTGTCCATCACTTCCTACTGAAACATTAAAATGGCTCTCATCGCTGCCCACCTTAATGCAGGAATCATTCTGGTGGTGACAGTGTAGCGATAGGTATATCTCTCTCCCACTTCCCCCACCTCCATACCCCCTTCCCCCCTTCTCCCCGTCCCTAATAAGCCTTACGGTTTCTGTGGACGTTAAGCACCATGTTTACTTACTTACTTACTTACTTACTTAGCAAATACTATCATACTTCAGGAGCTGTGTGAGAGCCAAGGTGGCCGTCCTGGGCTGTACGTCCTAACGAGCCTTAATTATGGTTTCGCTATATTGAACCATGCTCACGCATTGGTCTCAGCTTGTCCCTAATATGTCAACCGACATCTGAGGACATTAAGCATCACCTGAAGAAAAAGGTGTTCTACACAGTCACGAGCTGCAGTGTCTGCTGTTGGTGTTGGGCTCTCTGCTGTTCGTAAGACACAAAACCCGCCACTGCTGTGCCAGCTTCGTCTTCTCATCGAGTCTGAAGAAGTCAGCCCACAGCTCCGTCTGAAAGGGTCAGCCCACAGCTCTGTCTGAAGGGGTCAGCCCACAGTTCTGTCTGAAGGGGTCAACCCACAGCCAGTCTGAAGGGGTCAGCCCACAGTTCTGTCTGAAGGGGTCAACCCACAGCTCTGTCTAAAGGGGTCAACCCACAGTTCTGTCTGAAGGGGTCAACCCACAGCATTGTCTGAAGGAGTCAACCCACAGTTCTGTCTGAAGGGGTCAACCCACAGCTCTGTCTGAAGGGGTCAACCCACAGCTCTGTCTGAAGGGGTCAACCCACAGCACTGTCTGAAACCTCAAGAGGTGAACACATAGCTCTGTCTGAAGGGGTCAACCCACAGCTCTGTCTGAAGGGGTCGACCCACAGCACTGTCTGAAGCCTCAAGAGGTCAACCCACAGCTCTGTCTGAAGGGGTCAACCCACAGCTCTGTCTGAAGCCTCAAGAGGTCAACCCACAGCTCTGTCTGAAGGGGTCAGCCCACAGCTTTGTTGGAAGGGGTCAACCCACAGTTCTGGCGGAAGGGGTCAACCCACAGCTCTGTCTGAAGCCCGAAGGGATCAGCCCACAGCTCTGTCTGAAGCCCGAAGGGATCAGCCCACAGCTCTGTCTGAAGCCCGAAGGGATCAGCCCACAGCTCTGTCTGAAGCCCGAAGGGATCAGCCCACAGCTCTGTCTGAAGCCCGAAGGGATCAGCCCACAGCTCTGTCTGAAGCCTGAAAGGTCAACAGCTCAGCTTGAAGTAGAGCTGTGCATTGAACTCATAAATATCATTGAAGGAACACAAACGCACACACACTCTCTCTCTCTCTCTCTCTCTCTCTCTCTCTCTCTCTCTCTCTCTCTCTCTCCCCCCCCCCCTCTCTCAGTCAATAGGATACCTTGAAAAGGCGAGATTTTTTAAATGATTTGAAATATGTGAGTGTGTTTGTTTGACGAAAGTGGCTGCATATTTGCTGTGGTAAGCACTGAGTCGAAACCTAACCTAGCTGCTTCTGTTTGCACGAAGAAGGCAATACACTATTAGACAGTTTCAGCTTGAAGTATATTGGCTTACTTAATGTAGCCTTGTATTTAGATAAGTGCCAAGCGCCTAAGCAGATTCGAGATTTATCTCAAATGAAACGACACATACTTGTACACTGAACAGAAGCACACAAAATAAGGTTTGGTTCACAGACAGGAACACAACACGTTCAGTCAAACATGTGTAGAATACCTCCGTTATCTAGACTTACGTCAGCCTCAAGGAAGACACTGGCGCGATTTGCTCGTTTCAGATTCCGTTTCAGAGAGATTATCTCTCTTTGAAATTGTCAATAGTAAGTGATCTTTGCTGAGTTTTACTCGGTTGTACCGGAACCGATGACCCGGATCTATTTTACAAGGTCACAGAGAGAGAGTCTGGAAGACTTGTGAAAGTTACATTCTCATACTTGCTGAGAGAAAAAGCAGCGTCTGAAATCCTTTTCTGTTGGGTTCTAACTTTAATTTAATCCCGCACACGATCGATATAGTTACATTTTGTTTTGCATTGATTACTTTTCAGTCGGTTCACTGTTGTTTGCTTATTTCCAGCCTGTCGCGTCTGGAATAGCACACACACACACACATACACACGCACGCACGCACACACGCACGCACGCCCCCCCCCCCCCCCCCCACACACACACCACCAAAAAACAGACACAGAAGTGTATAATATTATTTTGCCATATGTCGATTATCTTTGCTCACATCAGAAATTAGGGTTGAGAAAAAAGGTGAAGGTGTTGGGAATCAGGGGTTTGTTGTCGCCGTGCAGCTGGACTGCTTTCTGAAAAACGCCGCTTGTTTAGAGTCCCCATCTCGGACGCAGCGTTGCTACAGTGACACGTCTCCTAAAGTACCCGTACGTAGGCGTGTCTGTCAAATGACCTTCAGTCTGACCTCGCTTCGGTCCCAGCCCCATTGCAGTATGGGATGTAACAATTGGGTGTCACCAGCGATCAGGCCCAGATTACATTCCAAGCCTTTGTGGCCCGTATCGTCTGGTACCAACCCCAGTCAGAGGGTGGGGGATTACCACTTATCTGAAATACTTCTTAATTCGTCCTTTGGCAGTAGCTCATGTCTGTTCTTTTTGAGCATTAAATGTTTGGTCAGGTCGACCGGACAAGCAGTTTCAAATTGGAATCTTTTTAATGTTCGTCTGTATTTGCACTTTCCAATTCAGTAAGTCCTACATGAATAGTTTTGACGAAACTTGTTCCTGTGGCTCAGTGTTTATGCGCACTGCTACAACCATGCGTCGCTCAGCGCGATCGCAGAAGCGAAGTTGCGCTTTTCATTTTGTGTTAACTTAATTTGAATTTTTAAAAATCCGAGCGATCTGATCTTTTTTTAGTTTTAGTTTCAGTCCAAGAACTGACAGGAGGAAGAAAAAGTGAACAAAGCAAATTTCGACAGACTTTCTAGCGTCTCCAGGTTTTTACGGCCTTGCGAACTGTGTCACGTAGCAAGTTAGGGTGTGGTCAGCACCGTGTCATCGTGTCGTGTATGGTCAGCCCTGTGTCATCGTGTATTGTGTGGTCAGCCCCGCGTCATCGTGTAGTGTGTGGTCAGCCCTGTGTCATCGTGCCGTGTGTGGTCAGCCCCGTGTCATCGTGTATTGTGTGGTCAGCCCCATGTCATCGTGAAATGTGTGGTCAGCCCCATGTCACGTGTCGTGTGTGGTCAGCCACGTGTCATCGTGTATTGTGTGGTCAGCCCCGTGTCATCGTGAAGTGTGTGGTCAGCCCCGTGTCATCGTGTCGTGTGTGGTCAGCCCCGTGTCATCGCGTATTGTGTGGTCAGCCCCGTGTCACGTGCCGTGTGTGGTCAGCCCCGTGTCATCGTGTAATCAGCCCCGTGTCATCGTGCCGTGTGTGGTCAGCCCCGTGTCATTGTGCCGTGTGTGGTCAGCCCCGTGTCATCGTGTATTGTTTGGTCAGCCCCGTGTCATAGTGTATTGTGTGGTCAGCCTTGTGTCATCGTGCCGTGTGTGGTCAGCCCCGTGTCATCGTGCCGTGTGTGGTCAGCCCCGTGTCATCGTGTGGTCAGCCCCGTGTCATCGTGTCGTGTATGGTCAGCCCTGTGTCATCGTGTATTGTGTGGTCAGCCCCGCGTCATCGTGTAGTGTGTGGTCAGCCCTGTGTCATCGTGCCGTGTGTGGTCAGCCCCGTGTCATCGTGTATTGTGTGGTCAGCCCCATGTCATCGTGAAATGTGTGGTCAGCCCCATGTCACGTGTCGTGTGTGGTCAGCCACGTGTCATCATGTATTGTGTGGTCAGCCCCGTGTCATCGTGAAGTGTGTGGTCAGCCCCGTGTCATCGTGTCGTGTGTGGTCAGCCCCGTGTCATCGCGTATTGTGTGGTCAGCCCCGTGTCACGTGCCGTGTGTGGTCAGCCCCGTGTCATCGTGTAATCAGCCCCGTGTCATCGTGCCGTGTGTGGTCAGCCCCGTGTCATCGTGCCGTGTGTGGTCAGCCCCGTGTCATCGTGTGTGTGGTCAGCCCCGTGTCATCGTGTATTTGTGTGGTCAGCCCCGTGTCATCGTATTGTGTGTGGTCATCCCGGTGTCATCGTGTATTGTGCGGTCAGCTCCGTGTCATCGTGAAGTGTGTGGTCAGCCCCATGTCATCGTGTCGTGTGTGGTCAGCCCCGTGTCATCTTGTATTGTGTGGTCAGCTCCGTGTCATCGTGTCGTGTGTGGTCAGCCCCGTGTCATCGTGTATTGTGTGGTCAGCCCTGTGTCATCGTGAAGTGTGTGGTCAGCCCCGTGTCATCGTGTGATCAGCCTCCTGTCATCTTGCCGTGTGTGGTCAGCCCCGTGTCATCGTGTATTGTGTGGTCAGCCCCGTGTCATCTTGTCATGTGTGGTCAGCTCCGTGTAATCGTGTATTGTGTAGTCAGCCCTGTGTCATCGTGTATTGTGTGGTGAGCCCCGCGTCATCGTGTATTGTGTGGTCAGCCCTGTGTCATCGTGAAGTGTGTGGTCACCCCCGTGTCATCGTGTATTGTGTGGTCAGCCCCGTGTGATCGTGTATTGTGTGGTCAGCCCTGTGTCATCGTGAAGTGTGTGGTCAGCCCCTGTCTTCGTGTATTGTGTGGTCAGCCCCGCGTCATCGTGTATTGTGTGGTCAGCCCATGTCATCGTGTATTGTGTGGTCAGCCCCGTGTCATCGTGTATTGTGTGGTCAGCCCCGTGTATTGTGTGGTCAGCCCGCGTCATCGTGTATTGTGTGGTCAGCCCCGTGTCATCGTGAAATGTGTGGTCAGCCCCGTGTCATCGTGCATTGTGTGGTCAGCCCCGTGTCACGTGCCGTGTGTCGTCAGCCCTACATCTCTCACTTCACTTTACCACTCTCACTTCACTGTACATCTCTCACTTCATCCCACTCTGTACATCTCACGTGCAACTAGTTTCTCTCACTTCAAATAAACCTTTCTCTCAATCGATAAGACGAACATCCAAACACATAAAAGGTTAAAAAGAACGCTTATTTATTAGGACAAAAATACAATCTGCAAATTTTCGGAGTAATCTCTTTTGTCAAGCGAAATAACTGACCTTTTTGGGTTGAGCTTTGTTGTTTTCCTGTCCAGTGTTTGGAAGAATGTTAGTCGTGCCAAGCACTGGACAGAAAAACAACATAGCTCAACCAAAAAAGAAAAGTTATTTCGCTTCTCATGTCATTTTTCATCGTTTTTCACCGTTTAACTGTTGTTTAAGTGTCGTTTTGTAACCTCATAAAGGGAATTACTCCGAAAATTTGCAGATTGTGTTTTTGTCCTAATAAATAAGCGTTCTTTTGAACGTTTTATGTGTTTGGATCTTGTTTTAGAACGCTAGCAGTCAATCTTGTTTCAGATTTTGACCAGATAAGACGGAAGTATTGTATCAATCAGACGATGAGAAATAGGCTGCATGAACTAGATAATTTTATGTGAGAATGGTTGTATGAACCAGACGATGGAGGAAATACTGTATCAATCCGATGATGAGAGAATGGCTGTGTGAAACAGATAATATAATTATGAAAAAGGCCGTATGATATACCGGAGTACACCAGAGTATAGCAGAAAGGCTGTATGAACCGGATGAAAAATGAAAAAAAATGAAAAATGCTGCACTAAGATGATAAGAAAAGGACTTTATCAACCAGATGATAAAAGTTGTATGAACCGGGTGGTAAGGAAAAGGCTGTGTCAAGCAGATGATAGGAAAAAGGCTGTATCAAGCAAATGATAAGAGTAAGGCTGTACTAAGCAGACAATAAGAAAAAGGCTGTGTCGACCAGATGACAAGGAAAAGGCTGTACTAAGCAGGCAATAAGAAAAGGGCTGCGTCGACCAGATGACAAGGAAAAGGCTGTACTAAGCAGGCAATAAGAAAAGGGCTGCGTCGACCAGATGACAAGGAAAAGGCTGTACTAAGCAGACAATAAGAAAAAGGCTGTCAACCAGATGATAAAGGCTGTGTCAACCGTATGATAAAGGCTGTGTCAACCAGATGATAAAGGCTGTGTCAACCGGATGATAAAGTGTGTCAACCAGATGATAAAGGCTGTGTCAACCGGATGATAAAGGCTGTGTCAACCGTATGATAAAGGCTGTGTCAACCGGATGATAAAGGCTGTGTCAACCGGATGATAAACGTTGTGTCAACCGATGATAAAAGGCTGTGTCAACCGGATGATAAAGGCTGTGTCAACCGGATGATAAAGGCTGTCAATCGGATGATAAAGACTGTCAACCGGATGATAAAGGCTGTGTCAACCGGATGATAAGAGAAAGGTTTTGTCCAGAGAGGCGGCGAAGGGAGAAGGGCAGGTGACCGTCTCAAGCTGGAATGGATTAGAACCGGAGATAGCACTAATCACGGGCATAAAGGACAGTTGCCGTGGCCGTCGTTACGCAGACACGGTTCGTTGACCGATACCTATCTACAAGGAGCAGTAAGCTATGTTTGGAAGTGGAACGTCCAAATATAGCGCAGCCGACCTTCACGGTGAGATTCTAGGACTTACACTGACAGCGTCGTTTCAGTCCATGGTCTGCCGTCAGCAGTCAGCACTTTGCGGACCTGGTCGTCACTGTGGCATTAAGCAAGTGGACTTGAACTCTTGATAAGGGTGGCGGGGGGGGGGGGGGGGGGGGGGGGGGAGGTAATTGACCAGTCTGATTTCCAGGAGCCGAACATATTCACACCAACGTGTTCAGAGATCGATAGCGTAGCCTCAGCAATCGACAAGACCCAGACTAACAGTACATCTCTAACAGTACATCTCGCATTGCCGGCACACCACGTGTTACGGAGAGAAATATTTTTTTTAATGTGACTGATGTCTTTCCTGGTTCTACTTTTTATAATTTGGTTTTCCTTCAGACGTTAAAATGACCTACAGGTCATTTGCTGAACACAGATATTTTTGACCCATGTTTTTTTGGTGGAGAATGAAAGAAAGAAAGGTCTGTTACACGTCTGAGGCTGTGGTTGGAAGGGAAGCTCGGACCGACACAACGCCTGACACCTGTCGGTACTTGGGGCCGCGGATAAAGCTGTGCACAAACTAATCAGCAGTCTCCAGTGGCAAAAGTTGTACAGTAAGCAGTTTCTACAGTGTCAAAGGTTACGGAATTTGTCCTCATCGCCAGCTTGGAGAAGGCTCAGACCTTGTAGTGTGGGCCAGTCAATGGCAGGTAGCATCTGTGTCAGCCAGTCAGACGTCGACATCCACGTCGGTAAGCAAGAGTTGCCCCCAGTGCCCTGTGGTCAGCCAGCGAACACCACAATTTGACACGTTGAGGTCGAGAGACGTCAGATTGTCATCTCGCTGTCTACACTCTGTGATCTCCCACAGCCGATTGGTTTTATCTTCGCAAGATGGTAGCGGCTGATTACAGTACAGAGTGATCGAATCGGGGAGAGCACACTGATGTCACAAGACCGGTACAGAGTAAAAAGAAAAATTTAAACCCATGATAGTCCTAGAAAACAAAAGAGAAAAAAAGAAAGAAAAAGAAAGAAAACAGCAACAACACGCAATAAGTCCTTTCGACGAAGATTAAATTAACCACAAAAGAAGTCCTGAACTTTGGCGTTGATATGAAAACCTAATTAAACTTTAACATGAGCGATGAGGCGCGACTTTTGCACTGCTGGGTAAATTTGTCTCTGGTGCATCACGGGATAGCCCTCGGCTCGATTCCTCTTCGGCTGTCCTCTCTCTTTGGAAGTTGTGGTCTGTAGACACTATCTGGAGACTTTGTTCGTTGATTGATGAAACACTGAAATTGCTCTCATGAGGCAGCGGTCATTCTGGTGGTGACAGTGCAGCGTCAGGTCAACCTCCCTCTTACCCCATCTCCTGGGATTTCGGTCCCCGCCAGTACGCTGTCTTATCTCATGTGCTATGACATCACGACAAGTGGGGAGAAGAGTGATAACCCGATCGGGGAGAGCGCACCCAACTCCGCAAGACCGGAAGAACAAAAACAACAAACACACAAAAGGATTGCTGGCCTATGTGACCACTTGAATCCTGCGTTAGGCTGTTTGTTCACTGAGTTGCGTCTTCACACTTTCAACAATCAGTTCATTAAACTTAATTACAACAAAGTCAAAGTAGACTGACAGAGTGAGTAGTGTGATCCACAAGGAACGGAACGGGTAGTACCATGGCACCCCGGGCCATCTTGAGCCCAGCTGGGGATGGAGTGTTGAGCGGTGGAATGGGTCGGAGAAAGGGGGCGGGGCGGGAGGGCTCCATTAAAAAAGGCATGCTGACTTTGATGATTGTGTTGGTGGATTTCTGTCCTGTTCGTCGTCGTGTATCTCGGGTCCCATCGAAAACCGCTCTTGTTGTTTTCATTACTTGTCTCGGCCACCTAGCTTCGTCTCCACACGATACAGCTGTCTGCTGTGCTGTTGAGGAGCTTCAGTCGAACACTGCCTCTTCTTGGGCCCATTACTAGGACACAGATGGTTAATTAATGTCCCTGCAGAGTTTGAGTTGTTGTCCACTGGTTGTCTGACCGATTGACTGGTTGTCTTCTTTCGCTCTGCACACATTTCTGCTCCTTGACGATCAACAATGATGAATGAGATCATTGTTGATTAGTGAGTCATTTCTTTCCTGATTGATTAATGCCACCATTGTTACACGTGACGGTGCTAGAACTGTTCTGGCAGTCATGTCGTGTCTCGGCATCTCTTTGCCTCACGGGTTCTGCAACCGCCCTGCCGATCCTGGTGCCGGTCCTGGTGCCCAGTCGGACAGAACGCAGACAGCGCTGCCTCGTTCGCTTGGCGTGGGCCCCAGGAACTCGTCTAGGTGGTGGTGGTGGTGGTGTGTGGTGGTGGTGTGTGTGTGTGTGAAAACTTGTTTAACCAGAATGCTATAAAAGTGGCTAACATATGCTGTAAAATGGACGACATGGCTGTATCTAAAGCGCAGCGGGTTTGTGTAGATCAGTAAATGACGTCATATAAAACCTTCTTCTTTTTTCTTCTTCTTTTTTTCTCTCGTTTTTTTCTTCTTCAAATTATTATTTGACCGATTAAGGGTTCCTTGGTTGTAGAATGGACGAATCCGGCTGTATCTGACTGACCAGGAATCCTTCAGTTAGAAGGGGCTGGTCTATCTGATCTGACTGACCAAGAATCCTCTGATGTCAACAGGACGAGTCTATCTGATCTGACCGACCAAGAATCCTTTGATGTACACAGGACGAGTCTATCTGATCTGACCGATCAAAAATCCTTTGATGTACACAGGACGAGTCTATCTGATCTGACCGACCAAAAATCTTCTGATGTGCACAGGACGAGTCTGATCTGACCGACCAAGAATTCACTGATGTACGCTGGACTGGTCCATATGATCTGACCGACCAAGGTTACTCTGGTGTAGAAAGGACGAGTCTAGCTGATCTGATCAAGAGACTCCTGGTGTAGAGAGGACGAGTCTAACTGATCTGATCAAGAGACTCCTGGTGTAGAGAGGACGAGTCTAGCTGATCTGATCAAGAGACTCCTGGTGTAGAGAGGACGAGTCTAGCTGATCTGATCAAGAGATTCCTGGTGTAGAGAGGACGAGTCTAGCTGATCTGATCAAAAGACTCCTGATGTAGAGAGGATGAGTCTAGTTGATCTGACCAAGAGACTCCTGGTGTTGAGAGGACGAGTTTAGCTGATCTGACCAAGAGACTCCTGGTGTAGAGAGGACGAGTCTAGCTGATCTGACCAAGAGACTCCTGGTGTAGAGAGGACGAGTCTAGCTGATCTGACCAACCAGGTGACTGAGCAACCAGGAATCCCCAGTCAGATTCATGGACCTATCCACTCAGCCACCAGGGTTCCATGAGAGGGCCGTGAGACTGACTGTGCGGACACTGACCGGCGTCACTGCATGACCAGCAGTGGACTGCCGCTTGCCTCCTGGCCCAGCTTTCTACTGCTGACCGCTGTCCGCTGTCAGCGTGTTAGTGGGCGTGCATACCGGCCCGTCTTGTCTGCGCGTGTGAGTGTGTGTCGGTGGTTTACAGTTTAAGTGTTCTTGCGTGGACCTTTGGATGCTTGGATGGGACTGTGGCGAAGGAATGTGTGGACCGTTTATAGTACAAAATAAAGGTAAGCAACGCGATGTTCCTCATTTGCGCGCGGACACATCCAAACACACACACACACACACACACACACACACACACACACACACACACACACACACACACACACACACACACACACACACACACACATTGGTACTACTTGTTGTTGTTCTGTACAGCTTGTTGTTCTGTATTCATTACTTTAACGGGCTTGGAATGACCTGCATTCGTGGAAACGCAGAGCAAACTGCCGAGAGGTATGATGGTATGCAGTTCAGTTGGTCACCGAGTGTCTGCCTTGCTTAGTGAGCTGATGCGCACTGGTCGTCAATGAACAAACAGTGTGTACGCCGCTCTGCTGTCGTGCGGACCGCCCCGACATGTCGCCTGTGTGACCGCAGAAATGATGTCGGGCTGCAGTGTGGCTCAATATGCTCATCGACATTTCTGAAAAACTGACACCAATAATTTGCAAGCGTAGCAACGGCCGGTTGTTGACCTTGAAGTTACACACCTTGGACCTTGAGATCGTTTGCTTACCAAATCATGGTCACCAACCATGACGTTTGGGACGTCACTGGCCTCCAAACAGCGTTTTCACATCTACGTAAGTAACGTTCCCCCACCCCCACCCCTTCAGCACAACGACAAGGTCCCTCAAAAGAGTGTTCACGGGGACATGACTGTTAGAGATGAATGCTTAACTGACAGAGGTTTCCGGGTCGTTGGACTGCGTTTAAGTAAAGACGGCATTTCCCAGACCTTCGCTGTCAGAGTACTCATCGTATCGTTTATGCGCTACCAGTGGGAGGGCGAGACTGGCTCCGGCCCCCTTTTGTGCAGGGAGAAAGCGTCTGCCATAAGCCGGCTTCAGTGGAGTCTTCATTCATCCTCTCTGGCTGCAGGACTTCCTCTGTCGCTGCTCAGCCAAGCCAGTGCTCGTCACATCTGTAGTATCATAGTAAGCATTCAGCACGTGGACGCTTCATTGCCATTGAACCTGCTATTTTTATTTTGTTTGTTTTTGTCGCTCGTATTCCCAGTACTTTTCACCATTTTCACAATTGTTAGGATTACAGCACCTTAACTCGAAATAAAATCATACAGAAGGGTTGTTGTTGATCGCTTTTATATAGCGCTATTCTCCGCTCTCGAGCAGACTCACTGCGCTCGCATGTGATTCCACATGAGTGACTAGCTTTTTATAGCGCGTTTTCGAATATCCACCGAAGTGGTGTACTTATGTGGCTGGTGCCACGTGAAACTGCTACCGTCTCGGCGCCTTCTGTGTACACCATACAACCATGCACCCTGTCACTTTATCAGTTTATGCAAAACCACATATTGTAAGGTGCGTGCGTATTTAGCTGTAACCTGCTACCAGCACTTTTGGCAGAATGACCGGGGTCTTTTACGTACTACTGCGGTAACACGGGGGTGGAACGGATACCGAAATAAGAGTCAGGACAAAAGGTTGACCCTGGAGAAAAAAAAATCTCCCGCCGTTCCTGCTTGCTCTATACAGCGGACAAGGCCGTCCATGAAGGCCTCAGGTGGAGGGGTTCTGGTGGGCCACTGTGGAAGCTGGCGCCATTCTCGGAGGCACCTTGGGAAGAAGAATGTCTGACAGCTGGATGGTCTGCCCTTTATTGGAAGAATCGCAGTGGGCCTCGGGTTCTTGGGTCACTTTGCTGCAGGTTTTGTTGTTTGTTGATGCATACAAGCCCATTGTTGATCTTGTGAATATGTCATGTCTACTTACTTTCCTTGTCTCTTCTAGTTTTTCCCAGGCGAAGTCTCGTAGCATGGTTTCCATGCAACCGGGAGATCTGTCACGATAGTTCTTGAACGTGTTTGTTGTCCTAACCCCCTATTACCGCCACAACCACGACTACACAGCAGTTTTCTCCCCCGACTATACCCCCTAACCCTAGACGTACTGGGTTCGTTCATCTCCTCAACACATTCTTCTGGATAGTCACTGTCACTACCATTGACATGGGCTTGGTCAAACTCGGCATCCCTCTCCTTCATTGCTTTCAACTCAATTTCTGGAATATCCATAATAAAAAGAATCACTTCGTCTGTAAGATAAAATAAGATTGTTTACTGTAGTGAGGCGCCGCGCCGCTATTTTGGCCTGGGCAGAGATCCGACACACGTTGAAAAGTCGGCGATTTTTCCGACTTTTAGAACTCCCAAACACCCCGAAAACCATACGAAAACGGCGCCTACATCACTAACGACGTCACTGATCATATGATTGGATTTCCCGGGTTTGCCGAAATATTGCTCAAACTGGGTTGTGAATCCGCGCCAGAATACGGGGTGGGGAGTGGAAAGCGTATTAAAGTGGCGCAATGAAATTCGTGCTTGTCTGACGTTACGAAAGATCGTTTTATTCCTCAGGGAGTGCATAAGGGGGAGGGGGGGGGGGAATCCTGAACAATTACAAGACCGGAACACAAACAGACCTGCGCTGTCTGTTCACGTTGTCCAGTGATAGATACTTGATAGTCATCACCCTCTCAACCAGCTTGGTTACATTAGGGCGACACACAGCGTAACATATCAATCACAATCTCAACAAAATGAAATGTCAGTTAACGGACGGTTATTGTTGGTTGTGTCCGGGCGAAGGCCAGAAAAGGAAACAGCCAGCATAATCCGAGCATAGACTTTTAAGCGCCAGCTTTTAAACCCCACTGTGAAAAACAAGCCCATCAAAACCCAATCACATTTCAATAAAATTATGAATATTATATATAATATCTATCCTCGACGTGCCCAAGGACAGCAGAATAAAAAACAAAATAACGAAATCTGAAAGTTCTACCTCATTTTACGACAACGTCATATAATAGTGTGCTTGAGGAGGAATCGGCGGAATCAAGTTGAATGAACCAGATTTGCAGAAATCAGCAACACAAAATTTCCGACAGTAGGCTATATATATAATTTGAAGACGAAGAAAAAAATCTGGTCACATAGTTCAGGAGCTGCGTGAGAGTCGAGGTGGCCGTCCTGGGCTGTCCGTCCTAACGAGCCTTCTGGTTTCCGTGGACGTAAAGCTATATTGAACCATGCTTCAGCATTGGTCACAGCTTGTCCCTAATATGTCAACTGACATCTGAGGACATTAAGCATCGCTTCATCATCATCATCCAAAAATCTGAAACAAGAATTGACTGCCAGCGTTCTAAAACATGAGCGTCACAGGGGACCGTCGTCACCAGCGTCACTTTGGACCGTTCTCACCAGCGTCACTTGGGACCGTCGTCACCAGCGTCACTTGGGACCGTCGTCACCAGCGTCACTTGGGACCAGCGTCACCAGCGTCACTTGGGACCGTCGTCACCAGCGTCACTTGGGACCAGCGTCACAGGGGACCGTCGTCACCAGCGTCACTTGGGACCGTCGTCACCAGCGTCACTGGGGACCGTCGTCACGGACACTCGGGCGGTGGGGCATCGCGGACACACAAACTAAGGTTTCCTCTGCTGAGACCCCAGAGCTGCCGTGTTACTCCCTTGAAGCCTGGGGTGGGTCAAATTATATGTAGGTCCAAAGACATAAAAGGTTCAAGAGAACGCTGTTTATTAGGACAAAACACAACATGCCAATTTTCTGTGGTAATCCCCTTTATCAAGCCACAAAACGACACTTAAAGGGCCTATAAAGGCAGTTTCGGGCCACAAAATCGCTCCAGATCGTTTGAAAACAACATATAGGTCCGTACTAACGTTCGAAGAGAAGAAACAGTCTAATACTCACTTGTTTAAAACTTTTTCAGGCCTCGACTAGATTGTAATGCGTTTATTTTGGCAAAAAGGTCGGAAAGTACGGTCAACTGAACGTTTCAAAACCAGCGCCATTTTGAATGCGAGATTCCGCGGAGCTATTTTAAGCTAAAGGTCAACGGTCGGGCAGTGACGTCACAAACAGACCAGCAACCAAACGTGGAAGTCGGGTCTGTGTGAGTGTCCACAGGGCAACCGACTTGGAAAAATGTCCAGTTCAAATAATATAAAGAAGATTTCAAACAACATATAGGGATGAAACTCCTTTTCAGTAGTTGGGCCTTTGTTTATTTCCCCCTTGTTATTTCATCTTTCTCGAGCCTTGTTAGTTGCGTGGCGTTTCGGTCTTTTTCGTTGTGTTTACTCTAGCTTTCACTACAGGCTAGACCTCATCAGGGAGCCTGCCTTTTATTGGGTGTTTTATTTTATTTTCCCAGTTTAGCCTTGTTTGTTTCATCATAATGTAAACGATGAAAAGGTTTGTTCGTTCTAGTTCAATAGACTAGCGATTTCGTGGCCTCCCTGGGTTAGGGTTTGGGGTTGGGCTAGTTGCCGGTTCTTGCCATTCACTGTTTTTTTCTCTTGGCTTGGCATTTTGTTTCTCGAGTTATATCGTTCATTTACGATGTACGAGTGAGGGGTAGTCTCGACGTTTAACGAACCACTCATTCTTTCTTTGTGTGGTGTAGTTCGTGAGCGTCTGTTGCCCTGCCGTGTTGTTGTCGGCTGAATGGATTGTATTGTGTACACGGATTACGTGTATCCAGCCTTTGTCTCGTTGCTCGCTAACTTTTCTTGCCCCCTCTTTCTTTTCAGTAAGTGTTGTTTTGTTTTCTCTTTTCCTCTTCTTTCCACCATGTTCTTTTTTTCTTTTTTAAAATCTCTGGCTTATTGGCCATTTCGTACCCGCTTGTTAGCTTGCCTGATTAGGGCAGCCATTTGCATTTCTCTTTCGTCTGCATTTGTTTACATCTCGATGCTTTGTCATCGGTAGTCCTGATTAGCGATTTGCTTTATCAGTCTGCAGCCTTTATTTTTCTAGATGTAAGCCGGGTTAGTGGGGGGTTAGTGAGAGTTAGTTAAGATTATGTTAGTTATGGTTAGTTTGGCTTTCCATCTGTTTGTCGGCACAGTTATTTTTGCTCTGTGCTCTTATGCTGCAACAAATGTATAAATGTAGTCGTCCACTCATTTGTTGCAGACAGTGTCTTTTTGACTGTTGTGATTTGGTGGGTTTTTTCACCTTATGTTTGGGCACGTTGTTTTAGTGGTTTCATGTTTTTTTGGTTCATTTTGTCTGTTTTCTTGGCACCATTTTTCTTTGCTTTTAACATTTTGTGTTTGGCTTTTTTCTTTGCCATAGGCATTTGTGGTCTGTTCTTTCTTTCTTTTCTTCTTTTTGTCACAGGCATTTGGTGCAGTTTCTTCTTACACGGCCTTTTCTGCTGTAGGCATTCTGCTAGACTTACTGTCTTTGCCTTCTTTCTTTCTTAATGTTCTCAAGAGGCATATTACGGACAAACTGCGATGTCGACCGAATGGTGCCGTGGCTTCGGCGCGGCCCCGTAAGAGTGCCGCTATTTTTCACTAAGCCCTGTACTATTCGTTGGTGCGCAGGCCAGCCGAGTTTACCTTTCGGCTTTTACTTTTCTCTCGGTTGTTTTCACTGATTTTTTGCCTCGCTTTTGCTTTGTTTCTTAGACAAGGCAGGGGTATTTATTGGTAGTTCAGTAGTTGTACCTCCTGTTTTTCCTTACTTTTCTCCGTGTTTACCATGTCCATTTGTTTTTTGTTTGTTTTCTTTCTCTCCCTTCTTCTTCTTCTTCTGCGTTTATTACGAGTTCATTCTTGCTGAGGATTTGTGTGTACATTTGCCTCTTTTGTTGATTTCCTTTTCTTTTTCTGGAGGGTTTCTTGTGAAAAAGGTTTTCCCCATTTTTTAATTTTAATCCTTGCACTGGGTGCCAAGGTGTCAAAATGTATTTCAGAGTCCTTTGGTCGGTCTGGATATATTCCTTGTTGAATTGGCAAGGACGGAGGTTTCATCCGAAGAGACCCTTCCTTCCATCTACCAAGGATCAACCTAGCGAAAGCCGGGCGATGCGTGACCGATACCCTTTAGTAAAAAATTCATGTCTGTGTGGGTGTCCACAGGGTAACCGACTTGGAACAATTTCCAGTTCGAATCTCCAAGGATGAAGCTTCCTTCGACAGCTATCTTTCGGGAAGGTGTGAAAGGAAAACAACGACCCTTTGGTCTGCAGCTCTGCGCATCCCACGGCCGCACCTTCGCGTGGCATTTTCGTTGTGGACCGATTGATGGTGAAAACACGCCTCATTCGCCATTCGCCTCAGTGGTCTGTTTGTGACGTCAGAGACTACGTCACAGTCTCGCGCGTATTTTGAGATTAAAACTAGCAGACGAAATTCGGCCTGTTCGGCATGCATTTCTTCTTTCGTAAACATACTTACTTTCACGGCATTGACATTTTATTAGATTTAAAGGTCATGTTATGCACTAGACTTTCATAATTCGAAACGAAAACTGCCTTTCTGGGCCCTTTAACAGTTTAACGGTCAAAAACCTCACTGTTGTGTCGTTTTGTGGCTTGATAAAGGGGATTACCCCGAAAATTGGCATGTTGTGTTTTGTCCTAATAAATAGCGTTCTTTTGAACCTTTTATGTCTTTGGACCTACATATAATTTGACCCACCCCAGGCTTCAAGGGAGTAACACGGCAGCTCTGGGGTCTCAGCAGAAGGAACCTTAGTTTGTGTGTCCGCGATGTCCCACTGCCCGAGTGTCCGTGACGACGGTCCCCCAGTGACGCTCATGACGACGGTCCCCCAGTGACGCTGACGACGGTTACCCAGTGACGCTCATGACGACGGTCCCCAAGTGACGCTGACGACGGTCACCCAATGACGCTCATGACGACAGTCCCCCAGTGACGCTGACGACGGTCCCCCAGTGACGCTGACGACGGTCACCCAGTGACGCTCATGACGACGGTGCCCCAGTGACGCTCATGTCGACGGTCCCCCAGTGACGCTCATGACGACGGTCCCCCAGTGACCCCCCAGTCATGACGACGGTCCCCCAGTGACACTGACGACGGTCCCCCAGTGACGCCTGACGACGGTCCCCCAGTGACGCTCATGACGACGGTCCCCCAGTGACGCCTGACGACGGTCCCCCAGTGACGCCTGACGACGGTCCCCCAGTGACGCTCATGACGACGGTCCCCCAGTGACGCTCATGACGACGGTCCCCCCGTGACGCCTGACGACAGGGCCCCCAGTGACGCCTGACGACGGGCCCCCCCGTGACGCTCATGACGACGGTCCCCCCGTGACGCTCATGACGACGATCCCCCCGTGACGCTTATGACGACGGTCCCCTGTGACGCTCATGACGACAGTCCCCCAGTGACGCTGACGACGTTTCCCCAGTGACGCTCATGACCCACGGTCCCCAGTGACGCTCATGACGACGGTCCCCAGTGACGCTTATGACGACGGTCCCCTGTGACGCTCATGACGACAGGTCCCCCAGTGACGCTGACGACGGTCCACAGTGACGCTCATGACGACGGTCCCCAGTGACGCTCATGACGACGGTCCCCAGTGACGCTTATGACGACGGTCCCCTGTGACGCTCATGACGACGGTCCCCCAGTGACGCATGACGACGGTCCCAGTGACGCTCATGACGACGGTCCCCAGTGACGCTTATGACGACGGTCCCCAAGTGACGCTCATGACGACGGTCCCCTGTGACGCTCATGACGACGGTCCCCAGTGACGCTTATGACGACGGTCCCCAAGTGACGCTCATGACGACGGTCCGCAGTGACGCTTGGACACTATGACGTGACCAGGACATAACTATCTCTGTTATTGCCTTGCTTCCGCCACCAGCAGCATGTCGCCTGACTCGTGACGCTATAAAACAGCCCTAACCAGTGGTCAAGTGAGGCCCTCCCTGTCGTGTCCGCTGTGCTGCACGTGGTTTACGGGCCTGGTCAGAAGACGCCTACGTCTGTCACCAAGGTGTCGGATCTCCACGGCAGGTAGTGCTGCAGTCCCTTAATCTCTCAGGGTAGGTTTCACTTCAGCGGTGTCGTGTGGCTGGGGCTGGCTTTATTGTCGACGGCCTTCTAAACCCGGACATGGCCCGAGACACTGTGGGATCAAGAAATTGTCAGGAGACGAAAATAGTTACAATGCCTCTGTCATCGTTGTCAGCTGGTGAATAACGCAGCACGCTTGTAGCCGTCCTTAACGATGGGGGCTCCAATCTTCAACAACGCTGTGATACATCCGATGTATTTGTGCAGAACAACAAGCGCAGGGGTGCGAATAAATACACGCTCTTTGGGTGCCTCTGTGGGCCTCAGCGTTTGGTTGTAGAAGAAGTGATCTGAACCGCGAAGCAAGCAGTGCTGCCGTTTTTACAGCGTCCAGTTACAAAGCCACCCATACACCCGAAGTTACATTTACACTTTTCCTTTTTGACCCCCTTTTGATATTCGGCGTTGCGTGCACTGCCAGTCGTTGTTGTTCGTGGTGTTAACAGTGGTGGTAAGGACGACTGACTGTGTCGTCTGCTACTTGTGTCCTGACGTGGAGCCTGTCAGTGCTCCATGCTCACTGCCTGTGGACGATTCAGTGTGTGGTCTGATACGTGCGTCCCGACCTGTGGACGATTCAGTGTGTGGTCTGATACGTGTGTCCTGTGGACGATTCAGTGTGTTGTCTGATACGTGCGTCCCGACCTGTGGACGCTTCAGTGTGTGGTCTGATACGTGTGTCCTGTGGACGATTCAGTGTGTGGTCTGATACGTGCGTCCCGACCTGTGGACGATTCAGTGTGTGGTCTGATACGTGCGTCCCGACCTGTGGACGCTTCAGTGTGTGGTCTGATACGTGCGTCCCGACCTGTGGACGCTTCAGTGTGTGGTCTGATACATGCGTCCCGACCTGTGGACGCTTCAGTGTGTGGTCTGATACGTGCGTCCCGACCTGTGGACGATTCAGTGTGTGGTCTGATACGTGCGTCCCGACCTGTGGACGATTCAGTGTGTGGTCTGATACGTGCGTCCCGACCTGTGGACGATTCAGTGTGTTGTCTGATACGTGTGTCCTGTGGACGATTCAGTGTGTGGTCTGATACGTGCGTCCCGACCTGTGGACGATTCAGTGTGTGGTCTGATACGTGCGTCCCGACCTGTGGACGATTCAGTGTGTGGTCTAATACGTGCGTCCCGACCTGTGGACGATTCAGTGTGTGGTCTGATACGTGCGTCCCGACCTGTGGACGCTTCAGTGTGTGGTCTGATACGTGCGTCCCGACCTGTGGACGATTCAGTGTGTGGTCTGATACGTGCGTCCCGACCTGTGGACGATTCAGTGTGTTGTCTGAGACGTGTGTCCTGTGGACGATTCAGTGTGTGGTCTGATACGTGCGTCCCGACCTGTGGACGATTCAGTGTGTGGTCTGATACGTGCGTCCCGACCTGTGGACGATTCAGTGTGTGGTCTGATACGTGCGTCCCGACCTGTGGACGATTCAGTGTGTTGTCTGAGACGTGTGTCCTGTGGACGATTCAGTGTGTGGTCTGATACGTGCGTCCCGACCTGTGGACGATTCAGTGTGTGGTCTGATACGTGCGTCCCGACCTGTGGACGATTCAGTGTGTTGTCTGAGACGTGTGTCCTGTGGACGATTCAGTGTGTGGTCTGATACGTGCGTCCCGACCTGTGGACGATTCAGTGTGTTGTCTGAGACGTGTGTCCTGTGGACGATTCAGTGTGTGGTCTGATACGTGCGTCCCGACCTGTGGACGATTCAGTGTGTGGTCTAATACGTGCGTCCCGACCTGTGGACGATTCAGTGTGTGGTCTGATACGTGCGTCCAGACCGGTGGACGATTCAGTGTGTTGTCTGAGACGTGTGTCCTGTGGACGCTTCAGTGTGTGGTCTGATACGTGCGTTCCGACCTGTGGACGATTCAGTGTGTTGTCTGAGACGTGTGTCCTGTGGACGATTCAGTGTGTGGTCTGATACGTGCGTCCCGACCTGTGGACGATTCAGTGTGTCGTCTGAGACGTGTGTCCTGTGGACGATTCAGTGTGTCGCCTGATACGTGCGTCCCGACCTGTGGACGATTCAGTGTGTCGTCTGAGACGTGTGTCCTGTGGACGATTCAGTGTGTTGCCTGATACGTGCGTCCCGACCTGTGGACGATTCAGTGTGTCGTCTGAGACGTATGTCCTGTGGACGATTCAGTGTGTGGTCTGATACGTGCGTCCCGACCTGTGGACGATTCACTGTGTCGTCTGAGACGTGCGTCCTGTGGACGATTCAATGTGTGGTCTGATACGTGCGTCCCGACCTGTGGACGTTGTTTGATCATCGTTGGACAGGGCCTTGCCCTTTACAGTTATTCCGTTATGTTTTAATCGTGTCTGGGTCTGTGAGTGGTGTGGCAGAGATGTGTAGGTGATTCGATGCTGGAATCTGTGTCGTAATACCCGGCTGTGTTTCAGACGTGAGGTTTTATAAGAACTTGTGAAAGATGTGGACAAGATTTTTTATGTGATTTAATGACCGGTAAATTGCAGGGTGTGCGTTTACCGCATGGCGGGGTGCAGGCTTGCGTCTTGACAGTGTTTGGTGACACGGGCAGTTGTGTGTGACAAGATCAAGTTAATGTGGACATTCATGTAGCGTGCGTGAAGATGAACTGTGCTGCGCGTAATTGGTGATCTGGACAGACTGACAATAGCCAGCCGTTGTGTAAAAACCACCGCAGCTTTCAACGAAGAGATAAGTCGTCGTGTATTTCCACATCATCGATTTGATAACCTGTCACGCATCGTCAGGTTTGAAAGCAAGGAGTCCGTTGTTTAGGTTTCTACCCAAACTATGCGTTTGAGACTACAGGAAGGACCAGCAAACAGCGGTGTGTTAATGTGTCTCTGGCATAAGACACATGTTGGACTTGTCACTGTGGCATACGATACCCTTTGGCCCTATCATTATGAGCGTAAAACACCGTATTGGGTTTGTCATTGTGGCATTAACACCTGTTGGTCATGTCATTGTGGCATAAGAAACATGTTGTTCTTGTCATTGTGGCATAAGAGACATGTTGGGCTTGTCATTGTGGCATAAGAGACATGTTGGTCATGTCATTGTGGCATAAAAGACCTGTTGGATTTGTCACTGTAGCAGAAGACCCCAGGTGGGCCTGTCACTGTGGCATAAAACAACCGTTGGACTTATCACTGTGGCATAAAACAACCGTTGGACTTATCACTGTGGCATAAGCCACCCGGTGGACTTATCACTGTGGCATAAACCACCTGTTGGAATTGTTATTGTGGCATAAGACACCTGCTGGACTTGTCACTGTGGCGTGAGACACTCGTTGGACTTGTGACTGGCATAAGACTACTGTTGGACTCGTCACTGTGTCGTAAGACATATGTTCGTCTTGTCACTGTGGCGTTAGACGTCTGTCGGACTTGTCAGTGTGGCATAAGACTACTGTTGGACTGTCAACATGTGTACCATCATCGTCACCTCCTTTGACGGTGAGTGTTGTGATCTCGTGCCGCTGATATGTGGCAGATGTGGTTGCTGTCCGTAACTGTTCAGTGTGGCAGATGTGGTTGCTGTCCGTAACTGTTCAGTGTGGCAGATGTGACGGCTGTCTCTGCTTCTGTCAAGTGTGGCAGATGTGACAGCTGTCTCTGCTTCTGTCTGGTCCACCTTCAGGACCAGGGGTGGGGTTCATGCTTCAAACGGATTCCTTTCGTATTCAGTCATTAGAGATATCGCATGAGTTTAAAAAGGACTTCCGTTTTTTCGGTTCCGCCGGGATGCGTTTGTAGTAATTGTAAGACTGCAGTCCGGAGAGAATTTGAGTGCAGAAGACGTACGTGTGCTCAGGTAAATCACTTACTGATTTCATTACTGACCCGATCATGTCTCAGACAAGCGGACACAGTGATCCCTGGGTGCAGGGGAGAAACAAACTGACTTCCCTTTCTGTCGCATCCACTTTCTTGAGTGTGTGTGTGCGCGCGCGCGGAAGAAACTACAATTTCTGTGCCTTTCTAAAATCACCTCCCGTGGAAGAGCCGAGAGGCTTAATGGACTGTGTGCCGAATCATGCTTTATTCGTTTACAGCTTTTGTAAATTTCTAAACGTAATTTGAAATCTTTTGGTGAGCGTTCTTCTAACTACATCTCTCCATCTGACTGGAATTTGCTGCCTGCCAGTCTGCGAAATCTCCCCACTGTGTGTATGTGTGTGTGTGTGTGTGTGTGTGTGTGTGTGTGTGTTGTGTGTGTGTGTGTGTGTGTGTGTGTGTGTGTGTGTGTGTGAGTGCTAGCGCATTCAGTTTTTGTTTTGCAAAAGTATTTGCACACTGTAACAGCTATCCAGTATTGTTTATTATTATGATCTCTTTTGTTTTCCTTCTGTCTTTTTCTCCCATCTTCTTCTTCTTCTCCTTTTTTGTGGGGTATGGGTTGGGGGTGGGGGATCCTTGTTATTTCGTATTGAGCAAACTTGATCGAGCAGACTTGATCTGACTGGATCCTTTTATTTGTCGTCATCTTGGTCCTTGTTTAAAGCGAACGACAACAGCAAGGAGAGCCGCCAGTCTTGGCTAACCGAGACTTCAGGCAGTGATCCCACAATGCACTCATCATACTGTTGCCCAGGCCGTTCTGTGAACACTGGGAGGCAGTGCCTAGACTGTCCTGTAGTTAAGAAGGAAACCGAAACTTTTTTGGTCCGTGAGCCGATTTGGCCTAACGGTAAGGCTGATGAGCAGAGGGACCACGGTTCGAATCCGTTTCGGCTCTCATTTCTCTTCAAAATTTGTGGTCTGTGGACACTGTCTTGTGACTTTGTCCCTCACAATTAATGAAACATTAAAATGGCTCTCATCGCTGCCCGTCTTAATGCAGGAGTCACTCTAGTGGTGACAGTGTAGCGATAGGTATATAATCTCCCTCCCTCTCCCCCCCCCCCTCTTCTCCCCCCTTCTCCCCGTCCCTAATAAGCCTTATGGTTTCTATGAACGTTAAGCATCATATTTACTTACTTCTTTATCGGTATTTCTCTATTTCCTACCGTCAGATCGTTGATTTATGTGTGTGTGTGCCACGAGCGACAGGTGAACAGTAAAGCCAGGTGTCAAAGTCAGTTACAAGTGAAAAGTCTAGCATGACTTGGTGGATATGACATGATGCAGTGAGTGCTTGCTACAAAACGTCCTGCAGAGGTAAGACGTGGTGCACCTCCTGCTAACAGCACTTTTTTTTTTAGATGGTGATCGCACCTTGTTTTTCAGTGTATGCCCTCCCTGTCCTCGCGATCGACCGAGCCATTTGTGTATACACGCATAAAGTCCTTTGGTCTGTATGTAGCATGACGTCCTTTGGTCTGTGTGTAGCTTGAGGATCTTTGGTCTGTGTTTAGAATGGGTTCCTTTCGTCTGTATGTAGCATAACATCCTCTGGTCTGTGTGTAGAATGAGTTCCTTTGGTCTGTATGTAGCATGACGTCATTTAGTCTATGTGTAGAATGAGTTCCTTTGGCCTGTATGTAGCATGACGTCATTTAGTCTGTGTGTAGAATGAGTTCCTTTGGCCTGTATGTAGCATGACGTCATTTAGTCTGTGTGTAGAATGAGTTCCTTTGGTCTGTATGTGGCTTGACGTCATTTGGTCTGTGTGTAGAATGAGTTCCTTTGGTCTGTATGCAGCATGACGTCATTTAGTCTGTGTGTAGAATGATTTCATTTGGTCTGTGTGTAGGATGAGTTCCTTTGGTCTGTATGTGGCTTGACGTCATTTGGTCTGTGTGTAGAATGAGTTCCTTTGGTCTGTATGCAACATGACGTCCTCTGGTCTGTGTGTAGAATGAGTTCCTTTGGTCTGTATGTAGCATGACGTCATTTAGTCTATGTGTAGAATGAGTTCCTTTGGTCTGTATGTGGCTTGACGTCATTTAGTCTGTGTGTAGAATGAGTTCCTTTGGTCTGTATGCAACATGACGTCCATTGGTTTGTGTGTAGCTTGAGGTCCTTTTTGCAGTGTGTAGCAAGAGGTCCTTTGGTCTGTTGTTTGTACCAGTGAGAAGCTTGGTCTGTGAGTCCTGAAGGTGCAGGAATTGGTTGGGTAATTTCTCCTTTCTTTGGAACACTTGAATTCTGTCAAGTGGCAGACTTGTCGGATTGATTCCTCGGCTGGTCATCCGAAACTTGTTTCATCTGTCTTCTGCTTTGTTTTGTGTGTCACGGCTTCGTGAATTTGATAACACGGAGAGTTTCTACATACGGTATGTATGACAGCTGACAAAGCACTGTGCGGCAGCCGCACACAGAGTAGTGTTGGAATGCTTTATTGACGATCGTGCCAGCCCGACTTGCGGCAGAGTGCGTGACAGCTCCCGTGCAGGTCACGTGGTGAGGGGCTTTGAATGATGCCTTTATTCGCGTAGCTGGGCAGCCGGTGCTGACGACGTAAAGCGGGAGTGGAATTCTCCTGCCTTTTTAATGACAGCAATGATACCGTCAGTAAATCGTCGCTGTCTAATACGCGGCACAGGTGTATCGAAGAGGCTGGGGGCTGCTGTCTTTACCTGGCGGCAGTCGCGGTAGTAGAGGGAATAGCACTCAATAAATATATTGAAGCAGACCAAACCGTCAGATATATTCTGAGCTGGTCCGTGGAAAGGTAGGAGCTGGATTGGGATATGGTGGACGAATGGAAGAACCCGTTTTGAAAAGTCATCTTTAAGACGGCTAATAATAAAGAAAGCGCCTTCATGTTGCAACGGTCGACTCATGGAAGACTGGCAGGCAGTTGTTGCTTTATTAAGACGCGTGTTGTTTGGCCTCGGTGAATTCCATCTTCATCGTGACTGGGCCTTGTACATGCAGCGTTTCCGGGCCTGTGCCTACAGCAGTGCGCCTGTTGTGGACACACTGTGGCGTCAGTCGTTCAGGAAACGTTGACATGCCTCTGAAACAGACAGGAAAAAAGAAGCTGCGCTTCTAAGTTCTATTCATGTGTACAAAGGGAGTGAACGTTTGACAGCATACTGATCGTTTTTGAGCCTAAAGCTGTGGCGGTGCTGACAGGTAAATATCACCTTCAGGCGTAATTCCGGACCACCGAACCAAAGCTGCTGAAAGAGGAGAAACTAGTCTGTAATGTTAAAATGGCTGATAAATCTTTTTAAACAACACCCCAGTGATTATAAGCATTACCCACTAGTATATAACTTATTAATTATCATGTGTTGGAGACTATGGCAGCAGAAAACACAGGTATCTGTCTCAGCAGAACGTGCATACACTATAAATTTTGAAACTCCAAGCCTACCCCTGATGTCATCCAAAATGCGAAGGTGTGCATCACTTAAAGCCAACAATTTTAAGTGTTTATGCATGCTAATAAGTACTTAAGGTTTATGCATAACAAATGATAATGATGGGTGCTTATGGAAGAACACAGCTAATTCTAGGTCACAGAGCTAAAGTCTTTGTCAGCAGCCTGTGATATTTACCTGTGACAAGCTGTCAGCCTCCCACCAGTCAGTCATCATCTGTACTCCGGCAAATCTACCTGACATGTACCGTGTACTCTGGCAAATCTACCTGACATGTACCGTTAAAGACTGGCAAATCTACCTGACATGTACCGTTAAAGACTGGCAAATCTACCTGACATGTACCGTTAGTGACGTGCAAATCTACCCTAACATGTACCGTTAGTGACTGGCAAATCTACCTGACATATGTACCATTAGTGACTGGCAAATCTACCTGACATATGTAGCGTTAGTGACTGGCAAGTCTACCTAGCATGTACCGTCGGTGACTGGCAAACCTACCCTGACACATACATTTGTACACTGACAAGAAGCCTACCCCGATAGGAGTGATGGACAACCACCGATTTATAGTGACTGACATACCTTCCGTGACACACAGTTGCAGACTGACAGCTATCTCACGAGGAGCATTCATTGCTAGGGAGGGGTTTGGGCCTGGTCCAGTCACAAAGACCATGTTCTGAATCTCATGGGGCAGATTGTTGACCGCTTTAATCACAGTGACCATGTTCTGAATCTGGTGGCGCAAACTGCTGACGGCTTCAGTCATCGTGACCATGCTCACAGTCTGGTGGCGCAGACTGCTGACTTCTTTAGTCACAGTGACTGTTCACAGCCTCGTGGCGCAGACTACTGACTTCTTTAGTCACAGTGACCCTGTTCTCAGTCTCATGGCTCAGACTGCTGACTTCTTTAGTCACAGTGACCCTGTTCTCAGTCTCATGGCTCAGACTGCTGACTTCTTTAGTCACAGTGACCCTGTTCTCAGTCTCATGGCTCAGACTGCTGACTTCTTTAGTCGCAGTGACCCTGTTCTCAGTCTCATGGCGCAGACTTCTGACTTCTTTAGCCACAGTGACCCTGTTCTCAGTCTCATGGCTCAGACTGCTGACTTCTTTAAGCCCGTTCTTAACTGGACGAATGTTTGTTCGCCGAACATACTTCGGACAGTTCTACGAACTATGATTCGTTTCTTAATTGAACTTTTAGTTCGCCGAACATGGTTCGGACAGTTCGACGAATTTTACTTCGTTCTTAACTAGCTTGTAATGAGATGCAAGCTTCGGCCCGAACTTGCGGCAGACGCGCAGCAGACAGCATGATCGAAAATGTAGGCTAAAGTCAAGTCAGGTCAAGTCAGTATACTTTAATCATCCCTCACAGGGTAATTCAACTAACTACTATCTCATTCTGGGTCCCAGAGACAAGGCTGCGCCTCCCACAAGTCAACAAATAAAAATATACCCTCCGAAGCGAGTGAAAAACCTAGCGACACCGTCGTTCATTTTTATTTATATTTCTTCCTCATCCACAGGAGAGTTCTGCTCTAAGCCAATCAGAAGCAATGTTCGTCAAATAGGGCGAATGTTCCCAGAACATGTTGAGCGAAGCTTTTTGGACCCCGAATATAGCTTCGTCGCAGTTGGATGAATACTCCGAACTATATTCGCGAAGCAAAAGTTCGCCCAATTAAGAACCAACTATATTCGCCGAATACTCCCACTATGTTCGCGAACAAATGTTCGTCCAATTAAGAACGGGCTTTAGTCACAGTGACCATGTCCTCAGTCTCATGGCGCAGACTTCAGCTCCAGTCACTGATTAAATGTGGCTGCAAAGCAATAGTTTTCATATTGTCACTGCCGGTCTTACGACTCGTAGCTTTGACAGTGTGGCATCGCGATTGTTTTGTTAACGGATTCTCTGGACTTTTGCGTTGTTGTGAAGAAAATATGTTAGCTGTTTGATTGGCTGTATTGGTTGGTTGGTTATTTAAGCCGATGGTGAGCAACAGTTTAGCAGCAACATGGTGTAGTTTTTTGTTTTGTTTTTAAATCGTCATAGAAATCCATACTTTTTTTTCCTCAGTAAAATACATCACAATACAGTTACGATGTTACTGAGAAGACTTTTCATCTTCTTCTTTTTGGTCGAGCTTTCCACTAGTCTGTCAAATATTACTATAGCTTCCCCCCTGTTTGCTGTTTGTTTTGTTTGTTTCTGTTTATTGTCTGGACAAACTAGCCCCCGCAAACCCTCGATAAGTTCGTCCACGGCTGCGATTTGTTGACAGTTGAATGCCAAGGCTTTTTTGTAGCTGATTTTCGGGTTTAAAAAAATAGTAACTAACTGGACCTGCCTCTGATGGCCCAGTTCGACAGGCAACACTGTGATTAGAGCATTTTTGTTGTTGTTGCTTTGTTTGTTTGTTTCTTACTTTCTTTCTTTTTCTGTTGTCGTTTGAATTGTAAATTAATACAACGCAGTAATCAGCACGGACTTTTGGCGATACGAAAGTAAGAGAAAAAGTATGTTAATCATATGCAGAAATTCATCTGTACGGGGTATTTCAAATGAGTTCAGTTCGGGGATGATCCGGAAAGAGGTAAAACTGTAAGTAGTTTAAAGCTTAGCGAGGGGGCTGGAGAGAGGGCGGTGTCAGGGATCAACCCACTTAGCAGTGATCCAGTCCGTGCGGTCATAACTCACCCGGCCTGTTGACAGTAAGGGAAGGCACCCACGGGACGGAGCACACGGCACTGATCGTGAGCTGTGGAACACAGCAGTGAAGGAGAAGCGTTTCGATAGGCCATTTTTAGTGTCTTCTACTGCTGCACACCGACCTACTATAATTCTCTGTGTAATGTGACCTCAACGCCAACTTATTGAATGTGTCGTCGTCGGAGTTTTCAAACTATGTTCTTTATTGGAAGCGTTAAGTTTGGCGATCTGAGATCCCGGAGCTAAGGGCCAAAAAGCATTCCATTGTCGTCTGGTCTTCCGCCTGGTTATTGTGCAGGTGTCGTAATTGTATCCTGACCGTAAGGTGCTCCTTACCGTCTCACCAACAGCTAGGGCTTTTCTGCTGTGTGTAAGTATGCACATAGAGATTGCACTATCAGAACCACGAGTAGGGGTGACGTCTGTAATGGAAGACGATTGCAGTTTCTTTGCCGGATCGGTTTTGTTGGTCGTCTTTGATTTGTATTTTGAGTAATTCACTTATCCGCCCGGTATGCTAAGTGTCCTACTTGTTCGTCGTGGAATCCCATTCCTGGCAAACTTTCCCAGAAGGAATATTGAATCTGAAAGTGTGAAAAAACAACAGATTCATCGTAATCCGTGGGACGTGGGTGTCGGCCTTCGCTTTCGGATGTAACGCATAGTTCATTTGAATGCACAACTCACGATCAGTCTAATTGTCTAACTGGCGAAGAGGACAGTAAATAACTGTGCAACGATCAGTCTAATTGTCTGACTGGCGAAGAGGACAGTAAATAACTGTGCAACGATCAGTCTAATTGTCTGACTGGCGAAGAGGACAGTAAATAACTGTGCAACGATCAGTCTGATTGTCTGACTGGCGAAGAGGACAGTAAATAACTGTGCAACGATCAGTCTGATTGTCTGACTGGCGAAGAGGACAGTAAATAACTGTGCAACGATCAGTCTAATTGTCTGACTGGCGAAGAGGACAGTAAATAACTGTGCAACGATCAGTCTGATTGTCTGACTGGCGAAGAGGACAGTAAATAACTGTGCAGTTGATGACTCTTTGTGTGCTGTATAAAGCTAGCCCACTACCTTCGTGCAGACTAGTTTGAGAGCCGGTTTGGCCTAGCGGTAAGGCGGTAGGCTGGTAAGCAGAGGGACCTCGGTTCGAATCTGCTTCGGCTCTCCTTTCATTTCAAAGGTTGTGGTTTGTGAACACTGTCTTGTGACTTTGTCCCTCACAAGTTATTTACTAAGTATGAAACATTAAAATGGCTCTCATCGCTGCCCACCTTAATGCAGAAGTCATTCTGGTGGTGACAGTGTAGCGATAGGTATATAATCTCCCTCTCCCCTCACCTCCATACCCCCCCCCCCTCTCCCCGTCCCTAATAAGCCTTGTGGTTTCTGTGGACGTTAAGCACCATGTTTACTTACTGCAGATTATTGATTGGAGTTGGTGACTGGGACTTGGACCACTAGACGGTCTACTCCGGCTGTGCATCGGCATGTTGTCGGTCCGTGCAGCTCTCGGAACCTGAGGACGTTGTGGCTAGCCAGGTTGACGAGGCCATCTCCGAGGACGTTGTGACTAGCCAGGTTGACGAGGCCATCTCCGAGGACGTTGTGACTAGCCAGGTTGACGAGGCCATCTCCGAGGACGTTGTGACTAGCCAGGTTGACGAGGCCATCTCCGAGGACGTTGTGACTAGCCAGGTTGACGAGGCCATCTCCGAGGACGTTGTGACTAGCCAGGTTGACGAGGCCATCTCCGAGGACGTTGTGACTAGCCAGGTTGACGAGGCCATCTCCGGGGACGTTGTGGCTAGCCAGGTTGACGAGGTCGTCACCCGATGACGTTGTGGCTAGCCAGGTTGACGAGGCCGTCACCCGATGACGTTGTGGCTAGCCAGGTTGACGAGGCCATCTCCGAGGACGTTGTGACTAGCCAGGTTGACGAGGCCGTCACCCGATGACGTTGTGGCTAGCCAGGTTGACGAGGCCGTCACCCGATGACGTTGTGACTAGCCAGGTTGACGAGGCCGTCACCCGATGACGTTGTGACTAGCCAGGTTGACGAGGCCGTCACCCGATGACGTTGTGACTAGCCAGGTTGACGAGGCCGTCACCCGATGACGTTGTGGCTAGCCAGGTTGACGAGGCCGTCACCCGATGACGTTGTGACTAGCCAGGTTGACGAGGCCGTCACCCGAGGACGTTGTGACTAGCCAGGTTGACGAGGCCGTCACCCGATGACGTTGTGGCTAGCCAGGTTGACGAAGCCGTCACCCGATGACGTTGTGGCTAGCCAGGTTGACGAGGCCGTCACCCGATGACGTTGTGGCTAGCCAGGTTGACGAGGCCGTCACCCGATGACGTTGTGACTAGCCAGGTTGACGAAGCCGTCACCCGATGACGTTGTGGCTAGCCAGGTTGACGAGGCCGTGACTAACCAGACTGACGAGACCGTCCAGCAAAAATACCGCGCAGCCATTCCAATAATGGACTGTCCCTAAATCCTTTCGTGGCTCTGTCAGCAGCTTAGACTTCTCCCAACTCTCAACGTGGCTACTTCAGTAGCTCAGACTTCCCTCAACTTTCAACATGGCTATACTTCAATAAAACTCGACTTCCCTCAACTCTCATTGTGCTTACTTGATTATTTAAGACTTCCCCAACTACCATCTTGCTTACTCCATTAGTTAAGACTTCCCCCAACTAGCTACTTTAATAAATCGGAGTTTTCCAGCTCTACAAGTGGTGACTTCAGTAGTTCATACTTTCATACTGCGCCGCTTCTGTGGTGCGAAGTGGACTTCTGCGTGCATCATGTAACACTTGTCAAGCTGTATAGAGATAAGGACTTCGTGAACTGGAGCTGTAGCGGGTTCGAGACTCGCGACGTCGTCTGTGTCTGTCTGGCAGTGTACACAACGGGGTTGCTGTGACTCAACCAACACCAAGACGGGCTACGGTCACCTACCGTCTAACCTACCGTGACAAGTCAGTTGATGCTTGACCAGTACCTTGTGACCCTGTTTAGTTGTCTCTGGGACGCCATGACTACCGGATTATATGTTTAGACTTGGTACTTGACTGGAATTCGAGAAGAGCTTTTTGCGGGATATGCATACAGTGAGCTGGCTGGCCGATCCTTCATGCCAGGTCATGTCCTAGTGTGTGGGTGTGGGTGTGTGTACCCAGTGGTCGGATAAATGATAGACTTTGAAGTCAAACACGTCTCGCTCTACATTTCTGAACTGCAGATGTTCTTGCACTAGCCGTGGAATGGATTTGATCTAAACGTAATGCACGAAAGGTTTTAAATCGGAAAGTCTCTGTAACCTCAGGATATTTCAGTAATGGAGGGAAATGGCATGATCTGACACCTGCGGTGCGTAAATAGTGTTGGTTGCCTTTTTGCTCACTTCTATGTGGACAACACCGCGTCATTACACAAGAACGTCGTACGTGTGATTGGTGTGTCGTGCAACTGTGTAATTACCGTGTTTTAGGAGTGTTTCGTTGGACAATATTCTGTGAGTGTTTTACTGACTTCATAATATTCTATGAGTGTTTCTTTGACTCTGCAATATTTTATGAGTGTTTTATTGACTCTACAATCTTCTATGAGTGTTTTGTTGACAGTACTTTGTGAGCGTTTGATTGCACACCCAAAGTGCAATGATATTACAACTGACCTGACTTCCAGAGAGTCTTCGCCGGGTTGTGTGGTCGACCGCACAGACAGAATCGGCCAGCTGGTTGTTGGCGTAAGAACGAGTTCTCATTACGGAGCTGAAGACTGGAGTCGGTCTGAGACTGCAGTGCATTGATTGTGACAGAAGCAGGTGTTGGTGACTATACAGCTAGGACAGCTAAGACAATGGTTCGGCGAAAGCAGAGTCTGTCCTTGAAGGGACGAAAGGTGTTGAGCTGGTTACGAGGTAAGATGTTGTGATGTACTCATTATACGGCAGAACTATATAGTCTGTCCGTAATTATACGTAAAGGGAACAAAGTGTTTAACCCGTTTCCGTGTTAAATGCTGGAGGTACGGAGACACGGAAGAACGGAACCTATTCTTAAAGAGGTATTACGTGTTGAGTATCTTGCGATGTAAGATGCTAGGGATGTGGCAGAAGTACAGTCTGTGCTGAAGGTGTTTTGCTGGTTACGCTCTATGACAGAAGTGTAGTCTGTCCTTTGAGGGACGGAAGGTGTTGACACGGTGAGAGGAAGGTCCAACAGCTGTCTCGGTGTGTTTTTCACTTGGCGTCGGACTGCGTATAATTATAGTCTGCTGTTTGCCTCTCCATCTCTTACGTCATCATCATTTTCAACATCCCAGCCTTTTTTGTCATCATCTTCGACGCCTTCATCTACATCAGTATTGTCATGATCTCTGCCTTGAACTACGCGCCGACCTGATGGTTACTTGTAAACGTTTCAAAAGTTGTTGTTGTTGTTGTTGCATATTGAACAGTTAGTTGATTGTCCCAGTCTGAAAATTGTCGCTGTTTTCTATAGAGAAAGCGAGCAGCCTCAGTGCAGTTCTTTTGCCAGGGCAGCCTTTTCAGTATGTAATATTTTAACGGTCTGATGATCTTTTACGTGCACGGTCAGGTTGGTCTGACACACTGTCTTTGTTGGAAGGTTGTGGCTTAAGTGTCGCCACGTCTTCACGGTCGCTGAGTGTGTTACAAAGTTTAAGTAATGTTTGAATAGCAGGACATCTCAGTGCTATGTTTGTCGTCTGTTTTCGGGGAAGCCAAAAGGACGGGGAACTTATAGCTGTAGTTTGATGTCTTATCTTCCACACAGACGTGAGCATGTGGAATTCCCGTTTGTTTTCTTAGTTGACACGTTATCTCGGGGATGGAGCCAGAGAGTCCAAAGACCGTTAAGATACAGTGCTGTAAAATGCGAAATAACTGAAGATGATTTAACCATGGCCTAACTTTTGAAAAGAGGTTACATTGCGTTTCCGTGGGAATTTGTACATTACTTGTCGATTATGCCCTGAAACCGCTATGAAGACCCATCTATTTGTAACTGATAATTGCTAGCACCCCCCTCCAAGTATTTCGCCCTCATATAATCCTACCAGTTGACGGCGTAAAACACCAGGTTATTTACTTACTTACCCCAAAGTATTCTTAAATGATTTTAGTTGTCTGATATGTGTCTGCATGCGTGTGTTTGTGTGTGTGTGTGTGTGTGTGTGTGTGTGTGTGTGTGTGTGTGTGTGTGTGTGGTAGGTCTTGCTGTTTAGCTACGTGTGGTTTGGATTGCTTGTAGTCGTTATTATCGTTTTGTGCTTGTTGTGTCTCAGCGTGGATGTAGTTTACATCTGAATTCTGTACATCGCGCCGGCTCTGATTTTAGGTCAGAGGTTCGCGCTTTACAAATATTTCATTATCATTACTACTATTGCTATTAATTTCATAAATGACACCTAGAGATGTTACTATTTCCAATGATACCAAATTTAGCTACGCACTTTTTCGGGAGCCTCAATCGGCCGTATGACACCTTGGGCTCTTGTCCGCCTGGGTACGTGTCCCTCAGTTTGAAAGGGTGTGTGTTGAAGAAACCCGACTTGGCAGATCAGTAGTTTGACTTTGCTAAGGAAGAACGTGTTGCAATTATCCCAGTCAGTGGTAAGTGAACTGTGCAGTCAGTGGTGAGTGAACTGTACACAGTCAGTGGTGAGTGAACTGTGCACAGTCAGTGGTGAGTGAACTGTGCACAGTCAGTGGTGAGTGAACTGTGCACAGTCAGTGGTGAGTGAACTGTGCACAGTCAGTGGTGAGTGAACTGTGCACAGTCAGTGGTGAGTGAACTGTGCACAGTCAGTGGTGAGTGAACTGTACACAGTCAGTGGTGAGTGAACTGTGCACAGTCAGTGGTGAGTGAACTGTACACAGTCAGTGGTGAGTGAACTGTAGCACAGTCAGTGGTGAGTGAACTGTGCACAGTCAGTGGTGAGTGAACTGTCACAGTCAGTGGTGAGTGAACTGTGCAGTCAGTGGTGAGTGAACTGTGCACAGTCAGTGGTGAGTGAACTGTACACAGTCAGTGGTGAGTGAACTGTGCCCGTCAGTGGTGAGTGAACTGTACACAGTCAGTGGTGAGTGAACTGTACACAGTCAGTGGTGAGTGAACTGTGCAGTCAGTGGTGAGTGAACTGTGCACAGTCAGTGGTGAGTGAACTGTACACAGTCAGTGGTGAGTGAACTGTACACAGTCAGTGGTGAGTGAACTGTACACAGTCAGTGGTGAGGTGCACAAGCTCGTGGAACCCCGGTGTTCTAACACCTTGGCGCAGCTCATCGGCAGCTGGCTGTGCGGTAGAATGTGGGACACCAGTGATGGGGCCTGGACACACATGGCTGACCGCAGCGGCGTTGACTGCCTGTGACGGCGCCCGTCGTCATAAATGTCATGTTTGATTGATAAAGCGACACACGCCACATGCTTTGGCCACATCAAAGATGTCAGAACTACTAACGCACGACAGGAGCGCATGCCGCCCCGTAAAACACGGATCTGGCTTAGAGTACGCGGGAAACAAGAGATGCACACACACACACACACACACACACACACGCACGCACGCACGCACCCATGCACGCTCACACGGGCCTGTGACTTTAAATGCTGATGCCGACCATGACTGTTTTTCAGTTTGTGGTATTTCATGTGTTGCAAGGTGTTCATATTTGCCGTTATTAGCGGTGTTGATGTTGGGTCAGCAACGTCGCCGTAGTTGTGTAGAGACCTGCCAAATGTTTCAGTTTTAGTGGTGTCTGCCAAGTGTTTCGATTTTAGTAGTGTCTGCCAAGTGTTTTGATTTTAGTGGTGTGTGTCAAGTGTTTTGATGGTCACACATCATTACATTCAACTGCTGTTGACAATTAAGTGATGCAATAACAACTCGCGGCCTATGGGAGAGTGGGAGTCTGCGTGGGTCGGTAACGTGACGTGTGGCTGGCAGTAATCAGCGTTATTACTACCGCCCTGATTCGGCTGACCACAGGCGCACTGACCAGTGGTGACTGTGTCCACTCTGTTTGGCGGGGCACCGTTGTGGAGAGTTAGGCAACTCTCTGGGCCGACAGTCAAAGCGGACACGGAGTTAGGCTTGGACCCCGTTGTGAGGGCGGCGAAAGCCTGTCACAAGTCTGACACTGTCTGCTGGGAGGGATCAGAGGTATTTGCACTCCTTCACCCAGGCTCGTCAGTTGTTCCGGGTGAAAAGGGTTAACAATGCACACTACAAGCTTGATTTGCCGAAAATGTGCGATTATTTGGGTCTTGTCTGATTAAAAAGTGTGACGTTTGTAAACAAATTTGAAGCAAAGATGACTACTAACGTTCTGAAACAAGATCAATACACAGAAAAGCTTAAAGGGAACATTCATTTTAATTCGACAACAGAAAGCAGTGCAAGTTTTCAGTGCGATAATCAGACAGATAATACGGCAACAAACGATAAAATGGACGAACTCTAACAATTTAACTTGCAGCTGATGGAGAAGTTAGTTGTACAATTCTAGCTGCTGTTGATGTAGAAATTAGGTCCTACAACGAATCTCTCCATCAGCCACAAGCCAAATTGTCAGATTTTTTCCATTTCATCTTTTGTTAGAGTATTATCTTTTTGTCGCTTGGAAAGGGTGCTTACGCTGAAAATGTGCATTGTTTTCCATTGCCTAATTAAACTCGGCCTTCTTTTTAACCTTTTGTGTTTGTTGACCGTAAAGTGTCAACTTTCTGCCTTTGGTTTCTCTTCTGTCTTCTTCTGACAGCTGGCAGTCCGTCTTGCTTGCCCACGGCCCCCAGCGGGTGATAACCAACCTCACCCCGAGCTGCCAAGTGGTTCAAAACGAAACGGGAAAAGTGATTCATGTCCTAATCAGAGTAGGCTGCTGACAAGCAGTGAATGGCGTCTGGGTTCCAAGGCCATCGCATTGTGCGGGCAACTGAGAGGTGTCGTGGAGCGTGTGTAGAGAATGACGGATGTCATGGGGCGTGCACGGCGTCGCCACTTCAGCCGACGAGGCTTTTATTAACAAAAATATTCACACTCTTTACAGTTGCTGTCAATCTTTCGAGTGAGAGTCGCTCAGCTGTAGGGCAGTGAAGAATGTGGAGGAATCTTTGATGTTTGTGAGGGTGAAAACTCTGTGGGGCATTATTTGCCCGTACCAAACGCTTTTCGTGAAGGACTGGCGGTCTATGTGCGTGTGTTCGCACATCTCTGACGCCTCAAGCTTTTCAGCTTCTGTCGGGTAGTTCTGGTCAAGGTCTGAAGGCGTTGTAGTCCACGCACACAAACACCGTCAGTGATCCCGTCCCTTCTGGGTGACGCTTCAGTTCTGGTACCCAACACAGACTGTGGCACCGCAAGGACACTTGCTGTTGGACTCCAGTGAAGTCATGCCAGTCTCTGTATGGAACACGATGTTAGAGTTCTCGATCGCTATTACATTTTGCAACATAATAACAGAACTCCTAATCTATTCTGCTTTAGTCTAGTTTTGATCGGTCACGGCGACACAGGAAATGTTAAATTGAAAGTAATGTTTTCTCGACAAGTTCTGATCCGATTCAGTTTACATAAGAAATAACTTCAATGAGACAAGACGCAATGCGTTTTGTGACTTTGCTGTGTATTTAAGGAGGATAATTGACGCGTTTCCGGTGTATCACTGGGCTGTGACAAAACCCTGACCTTTTCTTGGAGAAGGCTAAAGAGATGTTTGAAACTTTTGACTGACTATAAAGGTCACAGTAACGTCTGAAAGTTGAAGGTGAAAGTTGAGAGGTCGCTGAAGCGATATTTGATGTCCTTTTGTGCTGTTTGTGTTTTCTGCAACAATTCTGCTGCCTGTAGCACTGAGTTGTGTCCTACTGTTGACTGGGTGGGTACTGATTGACTTGGTGTTTGTGTCAGTGTTGCAGTGTACATTGTCCGTAGATGTCTTCCGTATGGTAATTCCTATGGTTGAATGAAGCTGGATGTAAACGTAGAATGATTGTCTGTGTGATAACATTGCTTTTGTTAGACTGTATCGTTGAAAGCAGGTAGGGAAGTTTAGTTAATGGATATACGCCGAACATGTTTTCACTATTATTGTTATTGTTTTCGGTTGAGGAATTCTTGTTCAACGGGAAAACTCCACCTGAGCCGAGTTGAAACCACTGGTAACTGAAATCCAAGAACCAAAAACATGAAACAAGAATGACTGCTAGCGTTCTAAAACAAGATCCAAACATAAAAGGTTCAAAAGAACGTTTTTTTTACTGGAACGAAACACAACATACGAATGTTCGGGCTAATCCCCTTATCAAGCTACAAAACGACACTTAAACAACAGTTAAACGGTGCAAAACGATGAAAAATGAGATGGAGAGCTAAAACACTTATCTGGTTTTGGTTGAGCTGTGTTGTTTTTGTGTCCAGTGCTCTAAGCATTGTTATGTGTTTGGATCCACGAATCACAGTAAAGGTACGGTTTGAATGAATGAATGAAAATTTATATATAGCGCATAAAAAACTTCCACACAAAACCTAGCGTGTTCACAGCGCCAGATACACAAAGTGCATACATGTAAGCTCTCGCAAGCTAAAACTACCAAAGGACACTCATACCAAAAAGTACAAACAGTTCCTACCCACCCACCCCTTCCCAGAAGTGGAACTATACATAGCAATTAAATGTAAAAATATATACAGTTATAAATAATGATAACAGAAAAAGAATCACACACACACACACACACACACACACACACACACACACACACACACACACACACACACACACACACACACACACACACAGTAATTATGGCAACATCAATGTCTTTTGTCACTTAACACACACACCAGCGCAAGCGTACGTCATCAATCGCATTGACTATGGTCCCTAGGTAAAGAAATGGGTTTTCAGCAAAGAGCTGAAAGACTGAATGGAGTCCTTCTCCTTGATGCTCTCGGGGAGGACATTCCAGAGGGAGAGAGCGACATATCTTAAGGCTCGCTGGCCGTACCGCTTTGTCTTGGAATCCCTGGGCCCGGGAACATCAAGGAGAGATCTAGATGCTGAACTGAGAGGCGAGAAGGGTTGTGTTTTTGGAGAAGATCAGAGAGGTTGAGGGGGGTGTTATCATAAACTGACCGGTAAGTGGCAGAGAGACTTTTGTGGCAGATCCGTTTCTGGATGGGAAGCCAATGAAGCCATTAGAATGGGTTGGTCATTCCTCAGGAACCATATCTGTGGGAGTTGTTTTAAAAATAATTGCATACTTCCGTTGCTGACGTCGCTTCAAACGGACCCACAACACAACTGCCAAGCGTGCTGTCAGTGAGAGAGTGGAGCTGTCGTGAGAAAAGGCAAGTGTGCAAGTCAGCGACGGGAAGGCCGGGTACTGAGATGGACCCTGCAGTGCGAGTCTACGTTGTCCTTATCAGCGGCACTCTGCTGGGCTTCACTGGGGCGGGAGGGGGGGGGGGGGGGGGGGGGCCAGCAAAACCAATGCGGGTCATGCTACCTGCAATGTCGGACATAATTTTTTGTGGGCGGAGCGGACGGTCGGACTTTGCGTACTGCGTGACTGATATAGTGGGGTGTGACCGGAAGCTGTTCCTTCCCAGAGGTCGGTGACCTGTAGTTTTCAGCACTGACGGAGGCTTCCCGTTTGTAGCTTGGACAGCATACTGTCAACACGAAATGTTGTCAGTGACATAATTACCGATTGCTACTGCTCAGGCCTTGTTGGCAGGTGCATTGTAGGTGGCGTTGTTAATGAGTACTGCTTACAATGAGCAATAGGTCTTATTGTGGTGGTGTTAATGAGTACTGCTTACAATGAGCAATAGGTCTTATTGTGGTGGTGTTAATGAGTACTGCTTACAATGAGCAATAGGTCTTATTGTGGTGGTGTTAATGAGTACTGCTTACAATGAGCAATAGGTCTTATTGTGGTGGTGTTAATGAGTACTGCTTACAATGAGACATAGACCTTGTTGTGGCGTGGTTAATGAGTACTGTTTACAATGAGACATAGGCCTTGTTGTGACGTGGTTAATGAGTACTGTTTACAATGAGCCGTAGACCTTGTTGTGGGGTGGTTAATGAGTACTGTTTACAATGAGACATAGACCTTGTTGTGGCGTGGTTTATGAGTACTGTTTACAATGAGACATAGGCCTTGTTGTGGCGTGGTTAATGAGTACTGTTTACAATGAGCCATAGACCTTGTTGTGGGGTGGTTAATGAGTACTGTTTACAATGAGACATAGACCTTGTTGTGGGGTGGTTAATGAGTACTGTTTACAATGAGCCATAGACCTTGTTGGCATGTGCATTGTCAGGGGCGTATTACGTAGAGTGCTTCAGTCTCGGCGGTGATCATCTGGTCTGGAACGTCAAAAATAAAAAATAAAAAGAAGAAGAAAAGAAGGAAAATACCCGAGAGGAAATCACTAAGAAGAGTTTATAACGCTTTCTTTTGGTAAGAGTAAGAAGAGTTTCGCTATGCTTTACGAAAGGTAAACACTAACACATCCCAGACGTTAGCGGAACAACCTGCCCAGGGCTTCTCTGGCGGCCGCTGACAGGTAATCCCGGGTTCTCCGCAGCGGATTACTGCTTCAACTAGGTAAACATCGCGCCCTAAAATATAAAATAAAAATGTTTCCCAAGCTTTTTTTGTCGAGAATAGTATCATTGCCTGTGCTCCATTAGCATAGCTTGTGCAGACTACACTGGAACGTCTTTATAGAGTTACATAACCCTGAGTGATGGATAAGCCACAGAGCTAGAGGGACAGGTTTATGAGGTAAACCACAGAGCTGGAGAAACACGTATATGGGGTAGGCCACAAAGCTAGAGAAACAGGTTCCAGAGGTAAACCACAGAGCTAGAGGAGCATATAGTAAGCTACAGAGCTAGAGGCACAGGTTTATGGGATGAACACTGACCTAGAAGAGCATGAGGTAAGCTACAGACCTAGAGGAACAGGTTTATGGGGTGAACACTGACCTAGAAGAGCATGGGGTAAGCTACAGAGCTAGAGGGACAGGTTTATGGGGTGAACACTGACCTAGAAGAGCATGGAGTAAGCTACAGAGCTAGAGGGACAGGTTTATGGGGTGAACACTGACCTAGAAGAGCATGAGGTAAGCTACAGAGCTAGAGGGACAGGTTTATGGGGTGAACACTGACCTAGAAGAGCATGGGGTAAGCTACAGAGCTAGAGGGACAGGTTTATGGGGTGAACACTGACCTAGAAGAGCATGAGGTAAGCTACAGAGCTAGAGGGACAGGTTTATGGGGTGAACACTGACCTAGAAGAGCATGGAGTAAGCCACAGAGCTAGAAGACAAGGTTTATTGAGCAAGGCACAGAGCTACAGAAAGGTTTATGGGGTAAGCCACGAAGCTCATGGATCATTTGGGGGGCGGGGAGGAGGGGGAGAGTAAGGCACAGAGTTAGAGGGACGCGTTTACGGGTAAAGGTAATAAACATATTTGTGGGGTACGCCACACAGTTGGAGGAATATGATCATGGGTTACGCCAGAAAGGTAGAGGGACGTGTTCATGGGTTAACCATACAGCAACGAGTTCATGGGTTAACCACACAGCAACGAGTTTATGGGTTACGCCACAGACGTAGAGGACCGTGTTTATGGGTTACGCCATAAATGTAGAGGAACATGATTATCGGTTAAGCCACAGGAACATGTTTACGGCTTAATCCGCAGAGCTCACAGATTATTTTTGCCCACTGATAGCTATCAGCAAACATCCTGCGGGCCTTAACTGTTAGTTTTAGCCACGTCTTCAAGGCAGGTCGACACGCTTCTCGCACCACTCTCTTCACAAGGGGAAGCCGCCAGTGCGATGCCCCGCAGGCCCCTGTTTGTCTGTTAACGGCTGCCTGAGTTGATAGTATTTCACAGGAGGGAAAATCTTTTCACCGCCGGTCACGTTGGGGTTTGTCGCGATGTGTAGGCGAGTCGGCCGGTGTCGCTGCAGTTCGCCCCTCCCCCCGCCCCCGTCAGTGAGTGTCGGCGACAGCCACATGCCGCTTACCACCTCTCAGTCCGCGCTGTAAAACATGATGGAGTGTTTCCTCCACTTAGCCTATTTCACTGGCCCAACACTCAGCGTCCTATTCTGTTGCACATCAGAAGGAAAAAATCAAAATTAAAAACGCTGTCTTGAGTCGAGGAGGGAAAAGTGGGGGGGGGGGGGGGGGGGGGGAGGGTCAACAGCGTGCAATGTACACTGAAGTCACTGAAATATTTTCACTTGACTTGTTTATTTGATAAGGAGCTATAGTGACTGACATTCTTCAGTGTGCAATCCAAGAATAGTTCAAGTAGACTCGATGTACTGAATCAGCGATCGCGATACGTGGGCCTGTCTGCGCTTTTTCAGACAATCTGTTCTGGTTTCCGGGGACAGGTTCTTCAGGGGCCACGTTTTCAAGCAAAGCGGCAAGGGAGCGCGTCAGTCTGAATGTGATCATTCTCCGCCGCTAGTTTCAGTTTCATCGAATCCGCAGTTATTCGTCCAACAAACAGGTAGCATTTGGGACACCAGTTGAAGCCGCGGATGAACTCATCGCTATTTGGCTCCTCAGGGTACAGGGCCAGTTGTACAGGCTACGTCCACGATAAGCCGTGCGACCGAGAAGAGTAGCGGCCCTTGTTGTGCCAGAGGGTTGACTTGACAGCAGGAGTGTCCTGCACGTGTCCAGGACCAGTTGCTTGAATCATGTGTTCACTCTTCGTGCACGCTGGTTGTGCAAGTTCAGGAATCAGTGCTGGTAGAAAGTTCGCTTGTACTGTTCAACGCTGAGTGTTACTCTGGTAGCCTACGGGCTGCCTGTGGACGGGTCGGGACAAACATGGTTCAAGCTAATCAGTTATGATCTTTCACTGGGGATGCTTGCTTATAAGACTCCATGTTTTTAGCTGTGTCGAATTGGAAACATTTCATTTGGTGATGTCTCTAAATCATCATCGTACGTTACGTGCTGACTTCTGTGATGGGAAATGATGAATTGGTCTCCTGCTCGGTGTGTGCGGTGTGTGTCTGATGATGATGTATGCCAGCACTTCAGCTCACGGACAGTCGTCTTCTATGGCCACTTCAGCTTACCGCCGATGAACACGACGATAAAGCGAGTTATTTTAGGCTAACCGTGGCAGCCTAGCAGTTGGTGCTTCAGATGGGAATAGTTTCAACGAAGCCATAATATTCTTTGAGAGAACTCTAGGTAGAGTCATTTGCAGGCTAGTTTCTCTCGTCCTTGGATATTAAGTAAGAAACGAATGTACGGTGTGCTGTTTGGCAAAAGCTAACATGGACGGGTTTCTAAGACTGAACATGTATGTCGTATTGTGGAGGCAGGTACTGAAGGCAAAGGATGTGTGATCAGTGTGTGTGGTCTGCACGACAAGGGTGTAATCTATTTCAGCTGCTCTTACCTGGCAGAAAAAGCAAAAGTTACACTTTTTACGAAGATTTAAAACAAAAAGGGGATGCATTTAGAAAACTGAAGCAAAGTTGACTAGCAGCGTTCCGAAACGAGGTCAAAACACACAAAAGATTAAAAGGAACGTTTATTTTAATCGGACAATACAAGGATTGCGCAAATTTTCAGGCTAAACATCTATTTCAAGTAATCAAAAGACAGATAATAAACAAATCACGAAAGGAATAAATGTTTTAAAGTACTTATTTTTTTGTAATTTACGGACAGTCTGGTTCACTTCAAAACAAACAAACAAAAGGAGAAGAAGAAGAAGAAGAAAAACACGAACAGCGCTAAGAAGAACACTTTTTATAAAGACTTAACAAAACAATCGCAGCTTCTTTCATGCGTCTGACTAGCGAGAACAAAAGTAATTTTTCTGATCAGTGTCATTGTTCTCGTTAAATTCGATTGAAGCGGCGTATTTATGATAAAACTTTGCAGTTGTATTTCTAGTCGTTAGTGAGTAGGTCATGCATACTAACCTCGAGTGCGCTGCTGGTTTTATCTTTTGAATTGCGTTCGGTTGCTGATATGCATCCGGTAGATCCCATTCCATTCTTGCACTGACCTGTTTTTCTTTCTCTGAACACTGTCAGTCACCTCCGGTGTCAGGTTTTCCAAACGTTAGTAAAACGTGAATATACTTCTCAGGAGAAGTCAATCCCCGCTTTTAAAAAAAGCAGCCCTGAAGGCTTAATCTGCGCTCGGTGAACTGTTACCGTCAATGATCGCGATCAAAAATCACGCTCAGCAGTTCATAGTGTGAACGCTGTCTTACTCCCGGTAAAAATAGCATGCGTCAGAGCTGACCGAGGTTGAGGTGTCGATTGTTTTTCTTGTTGACTGTCGTTAACTGGAGGTGCGGTTCCAGTGCACACAAAGCAGCTGTTGTAGATGTTGGACCGCGTAAGGCCCGCAGTGTCACAAAGAGGACTTGTGATAAGACTTGTTTTCTTCTCTAGTCATACAGCATTACAAACATGTCTAGTTAAAGAGCGTTACAAACACGTTTACTCATAGGGCGAAACGAACCTGACTGATTGTTTGCTTGTAGGGCGTTATACCTGTCTTGTTGTCTAGTTGTAGGGCGTTACAAATATGTCATGTTGTCTAATTGTAAGACGTTACAACCCTAATTGTAGGGCGTCGTAAATCTGTCTTGTCTGGTTGCAGAACCTTTGCAAACCTTGCAGAACGTTGCAAACCAGTCTTGTTGTTGAGTTGCAGAACGTTGCAAGCCGGTCTTGTCGAGTTGCAGAACGTTGCAAGCCGGTCTTGTCGAATTGCAGAACGTTGCAAGCCAGTCTTGTCGAGTTGCAGAACGTTGAAAAGCTGTCTTGCTGTCTTGGCAGGGCATTACAGGCCTGTCGAGTTGCGGCATAGTTCAGGAGCTGTGTGAGAGTCGAGGTGGGCTGTCCGTCCTAACGAGCCTTAAAGGACAAGTCCAAGGTTAGGGGTGATTTTTGACACGATTTCCGTTAAAGCTCGCTGAGAACGATGATGTAGGTGAAACTGTGATCTGAGTGTTATAAATGCACACAAAAAAAGGCATTTTCTGTCGTACCGAAAGCGTCGCCTTGACGCCCAAATCACGTGACCATATGCCTACTACGTCACTCTGGGGAGTTGCTGCAAAATGGCCAACTCGAGCTCCGAAGACGAAAGTGATACTTTGCCCGAGAGACCCATAAGGATACAGCCGTATCAGATTGAGCCTGTCAGGCAGGATTTTGAAAGAGTACCGGAATATCGTGTCAGCTTCGAAACAAACCCCATGCGGTATTCCATGGGGTTTGCGAAATCGCACTCACTGAAGTGCTCGCTACACAAATGGGCGTGATGCGGCGCAGCAAGAAAGTCAGCTCGTTTGAATTGTATAAATTTAATCCACTTTCGCCTCACTGCGGGTCGATTGCGCGGGAGCTCGTGCATTGTTATACCTGGGGTCGTCTGCGAATTGTTACAGTTCGCGGCAACACAGTAGGCCGGCATATTTAACTTTTTTGTCGACCACACACATACACAGTTTACTGAAGAATCAAAGATGGCAACCGCACTGACTCCCCAGACCGACGTCACTTCCTGGAAAGTCACGTGACTGATGGAAAACCCGAGACTGTAGTCTCGGCCAGCCTACAGAAAATAAAATGGATTAAAAAAAAAAAAACTTAAAAAAAATCAAAAAAAAATCATTAAATCTGAAACTAGTGACTCATTTGCCAATCATTTCGATAGTCATTGTGCATACTTAAAAACCTTGGACTTTTACTTTAAGGTTTCTGTGGACGTAAAACAATATTGAACCATGCTCACGCATTGGTCTCAGCTTGACCCTAATATGCCAACCGACATCCGAGGACATTAAGCAACAGCTGAAGGAAGGAACGAGTTCCAGAACTGTGTGCACAGTGTTGGGGCCGTGACACTGTGTGTGTAGCTGCAGCAGCATTGGATGGGCGTGGCGGAGTTAAGGAGAATGTGGTCACGACAACGGAGCATCTCCGTTACGGGGAGAAGCATGTTCTTTACGGACCCGCTGGATCTGTGGTTTAGCGCCCGCTTCAGACTCCGCAGCTTCTCCGATCCCAGCGCTGGTTACAACCGACACCCGCAGCAAGGTAGGCCGGGTGGATGGGCTGCACGTTGTCTCAACTCCCAACGGTGGTAAGGTCCTGTGCCGGGCTTGGTTACACCACTTGTGTCATGACGTCATTCACTGATTCGTAAAGGTCATGTGTATGATTTTGTTACCACCTGTATGACGAAGTTGGGAAGGGGTTGGCATGGTCCTGTTACTGTGTCCCAGCTATGTGATGACGTCATTCTTGTGGTTCGAGTCCTATGCCTGACTTTGTTACCACCTGGGTGATGACGTTATTCACTGGTTGGTAAGGGTTTCCTTTAGTAATTTTGTTACCACGTAATGCGATAACATCAAGCAGGTGTGGTAAAGGCCCCGTTTTGAGCAACGTTATATGTGTGGTGACATCACTTTGGGTGGTCTGGGTTACGTTTCTAACATGGCTATCATTTTGTGATGACGTCACTTGGGAGATAGTGAGAATTCTATATGTTTGGGTTTGTTAGCTAGCATCCGTTGGTTGGCTCTCTCGCTCTGTCTCTGTCTCTGTGTGTGTGTCTCTGTCTGTCAGTCGGTCGGTCCGTCTCTCTGTCTCTGTCTGTCTCTGTCTGTCTGTCTGTGTCCGTCTCTCTCTCTCTCTCCGTCTCTCTCTCTCTCTCTCTCTCTCTCTCTCTCTCTCTCTCTCTCTCTCTCTCTCTCTCTCTCTCTCTCTCTTTCTCTGGGAGATTACATGCATACTGGGAAACGAACCCCGGTAGCGCGAAGTTGGTCGGTGGGCAGCGATGTGCCCAGGTGACGAAAGTCCAGCAAAGACTTCAGCTCTTCCCTGTGATTTAGGAGAGAAATCACAGTGTTACGATACTCAGCCATGAGCCATAGCCATAGGCATTATCTCCGTGTGGACCAAGGAAAACTATTCTTCCACGAGGCACGATTCAAGCGCCATAACTGTAAAGCAGGGTCACAGTGAAGACTGGCGTCAAGAAAGGCGAAGTTGTGGAGAGGATTGTCCGGGCATTGGAACCATCTTGGGGCGGATTCTTCAGTACAACACGGTTGATAGCTGGTCGTGTGGCGGAATGTTTTGTGGCAGTATTGGACAGAGGGTGTCCATGGCCGGACACAGCTGTCGTGTTTTTTATCATCAAGTCCCGCCTTTGAAGTTTTGTCACCAAGTCCCGCCTTTGAGATTTTGTCACTAAGGACCATCTGTGATATTTTTTCTCCCGGTTCCGCCTATGTGATTTTTTTCACCAAGTCCTGCCTGCGAACTTTTTGCCAACAAGTCCAGCCTGTGAGATTTTGTCACAAAGTACGGTCTGTGAGATTTGTTTTCATCAAGTCCCGCCTGTGAGATTCTGTCATCAAGTCCTGCCTTTGAGATTGTTGTCACCAGGTACCGCCTGTGAGATTTTGTTACCAAGTCCCGCCTGTGAGATTTGAGTTCGCCGAGTCCCGCATGTGAGATTTTGTCACCAAGTCCCATTCCCGCCTGTGAGATTTTGTCACCAAGTTCCGCCTGTGAGATTTTGCGCGTGCGGTCGGCCTGGGGTGACCTAAAAATGTCCTCTGATTCAGGAAATCGCCTTCAGCTGACAGAATAAACTTCTGAATTATTGATCGTCGTCAGCCTTAACGACCACTCAAATGTTCATGTCCTTGACATAAGATTTTCCGTAGTAATTTTTATTGCTCTTGCCATGCAACTGTAGTTACACACGGACATGGAACCGACGAGTGGCCGTAACTTAACCGTATAGTGTACATATTGCAAGGTCTGTGCTGCCAGCACTGACGAAGATTTCCTGTGTGTTGGCCGCCACGTGGCCAGTGTAAGACGACTCGGGGTGAAACTCCACTGATCTGTCTCTTGTCCAAATTGAACCGTTTTCATTTGTTGTGAAGGAGGTGGGTAAATGCGCCTCATTAGGCTGCTGCCTGCCTTAGCATTAATAGTAATAATCATTATAGTTGTTGTTCTTTTTGATTGCTTTTATATAGCGCTATTCCCCGCTCCTGAGCAGACTGACTGCGCTCGCATGTTTAATAATAATAATAGATAGCTCTTATATAGAGCGCAAATCTGTTTGTAAAACAAAAACTCACGTAATCTATTGTCACAGGAATGGTCCATCTAGGTTTGTGAAAAGGCCTGTCTAAAGAGAAAAGTCTTGAGCTAGGGTTTTGAACCCAGAGTAGAGGTGTTTGTGAGACTGGCAGGCAGAGAATCAGTCGAAGGTTTCCCACATCATGACTCAGGAGCAGACCCCAAAACAGCATGGAACAAACACTGTGTCCACACGTACAGACGGTACAACACGGAGACCGAGATCACTCCAACCTGTCGGCGAACTGCCTCTTGACTTCCTCAAGACAGCATTCACGATAATAATGAATAACTATCAAAACATTTCTGATGCGCTGACATCTGTACTTTGTACCAGATTCAAACAGCTGTAGGCTACAGAAAAAGGTCGGTAGTAAATGGGAGATAAGGGTCAGCACAGAATCAGCCAAAGTGGTTGGGCATGGAGGGTGGGGACAATTCGATAAACGCTTGACTAGCCGTGCCCTTTGTGTTAGTTGCAGACACTGACGGCCACAGAGCGTGGACACAGATTGCCGTTGTGGTTCCTTTAACATCACCAAACCTTTTGCTTCGTCGGTGAACACTTTTAGAGGGGAAAACAGCAAAAACAGTTGACCCCAGTACTAATCCACCAACTACACACGGACAGACATACAGATGGAGAATCGCTCATCGGCAGTGATGCCATCGGTGTTGGTGGCAGGGGGAGGGCCGCTTTACCTGCGGTGACCCTACATTACACTGCCCGGTCTCATCCATCAGCCTCTGCAGCTGTCGGCGAGGTCATTGCCACGGTCAGGCACACTGTGGGCAGGTCCACCCACACCACCCATTCACACCCACCGTCACCCAGCCTGCAGGCCGTGTCTGCTGCCCGACACCACTGGCTCACAACCCGCTGGGGACGGGCCGCTCTCTGAACTGTGTGCCTGTGGCTGTGCGTGTGCCTGTGGCTGACAGGCTGTGCCAGTGCGTGTGCCTGTGGCCGGCTGTGGTGTGGCTGTGACAGGCTGTGGCTGTGGCTGTGACAGGCTGTAGTTTGCACTTAAGTCATGATCAGTGAAATTGTCTGTTTTCAAACGGATCATACCGACTTGTTATGTCTGATTGATCGAATGAGTTGCGAAGCTGAAGCTTTGTTACATCTTGCATGTGGTCCAAAATATTTTCAAAACCCACCTTTGACCTGCTTGCGTTGTAATTGGAGCTTCCGTTTCACCTTTGTGCGTTCGAAAATGGCAGATACTTGATTCTGAGAGTTCATTGTTGAGTTGATGGATCGTGCTCCCTGGGGCTTGTGAATCGACACGCTGATGGGAACCAGAGGAAAACAGAAGTAGATTTATGTCGCGGCATAATTATCGCCTTCGTTTACTGGCCACACGCATCTCTCCACGCCCCCTCCCTTCCCCTCTCTCGCTCTGTGTGTGTGTGTGTGTGTGGTATAGGTAATGGAAGTGATTGTGTGGTTTATTGCTGTCCTCGTGGGTGTGGTAGGTCGGCGGCAAGAGCCGGGCCTGTTGTGGTGATGGGTTTTGTGGCCACGTGTGAATGGTTTTAACGGAGAGGTTTGTGGCAGTGTGGTTGTGGCCGTGTCGCTCCTTACGTCTGCTTTCTCACACGCCTGCGACCGGGCGCCTCGATGTAAGTCTTTTTGTCCTCACCGGTCCTTCCGGGTGTGTTGGTCACTCGGACACACAACAGCAGCCATCTCATGTCAGCCGGCCCTGTGAACAGCTTCTCGTCTTCTTCGTCGTCGTCTCTCCTCTTTTTCTTCGGCTTCCTTTTTATTTCCTCTTTTTCATCACCTCTTGTTCTCCTTTTTCGTTTTCATTTCCTTCTCCACTTCTTCTTCTCTTTCTTTTTCTTCGTCTTCTGCTTTTTCCTCTTCTCCTTTTCTTCTTCGTCGCTTCTTCCTCGTTTTTGTAATTGTCGGTTTATGCGGTTTATGCTCATTCACGCCGTCCACATACCTATTGTCGATTCCGTCTCGCTTCAGCCAGCGTTTGTTTGTTTGTTGTCTTTTTTCCCCCTCTCGTTTGCTTCGCTATTTTGGTTTTTGTTGTTGTTGTTTAAAATCCTTTTATGTTCTTGTTTTTCCAGTGGATATATTCCTGTTTGTGTGATATGTTGCTATCAGTCCGTGGTTGCTGAAGGTGGTTTCTGTGTGTTGGTTTCAGAGGAAGACGACAGGCGACTGTGTCAGAACCCCGACTGCAGGCTGCGCGACACGGCAACCAGGGTGAGTAACTTCCCTTCCACTCGGGTCAGAGCTCACAAGTTGAACGTAGCCTTTCCGTTAGACAAGACAGCACGCAGTTCTTGGCAAAGCTGACCTTTTGGTTCCAGCCACTAGCAGGCCCGTTAGTCTCCATGGCAACGATTACAAAAAGAAAACGGGTTAAACGACTGACCTCTTTGCGTGGGAGCGATCTGCAGCAGGTGGTGTGCAAGCCAGACGTCATCTTCTCCAGGTCGCCCCGACACATAGACATCAGGGGCCTTAACTATGAATCGGGACTACGGTAGGCCAGGCCTAAACCAAAGTTCCTGACTTTAGAGTCCCAGACTTTGAGCGGTTAGGCAAAGTTCGTATACATGGACGCGGACAATGGTCGAGACAACAAAGTCTCTGACTTCGCACTGATAAGAAAGTGGTCATCACACGCGTCATCGCTTGAGCTAACTTTAGACGGGGCAATCCCATCTGGGCACGCGCACCGACACGCTTCGTTCACTTCCCTGCGACGTATTTCGCACGCGCAAACATCGGTAAACATAAACATTAGGTGAAGGCCGGCATGCCTGGCAGGCCCCGATTCGGGATGTGATTCGCCATGTTTTACTTCTGCAACACCCAAGCGATCTCGACGAGGTCATTATTCGTAAAAACGCTAATCTATTGAGTATTCTTGTTGGCATTTACTGAATCGAGTAACCGTAGCATCGTCTGCTGCGTCGGCCATTTTGAACTTGTCAGAAAGGCGAGTGGACGCTGTGAAATCAGGTAGCCTACGCTGTGCAGATGAATTTAAATAACAAGAAAATAAATCAAGTAATAATGTAAGACGTCAAGCAAACTTGCTCTCATAATAATTTGCAAACATTAAATCGTACGATCACATTAATCAGTCATTATATTATGCATGTGTCGCTCGGCGAGTGCGACCTTTCTTCCCTCCAAAATGAAAGAGCTTCGGCCGACGAACATCGAGTATTTGACGAAGTAAACGAAATAAAAGATTTATTTTATTTTATTTTATTAAAAAGAGAGAGAAGCCGCTGGATTCAGAAGTAAAGACGCAACAACAGCAAAAAACTAACAAAAACAACAAGAAAAACCAACTTTCCAAGCATAACAAGGCTAAAAACAGTCATAGTCCCGGGCCTACGACCTTTAGTCCAGCGAAATCGCTAGCCTAAATATCGGCTGTTTAGGCCCGAGGAACGGCCCGGACTTTGGTGTAGTCCTGGTCCATGGTTACCATTTTGGGGCCATTGTCAATAGCCTTGAGATTTAGGCCGGCCTACCGCTTTAGGCCCGATTCATAGTTAAGGCCCCAGTTCTTGGATTTTCTTTAACCGTTCTCATGTAAAATGACCGTCTGTCGCTTTTCTTCTTTCTTTCTTTCTTTCTTTCTTCTTCTTCTTCTTCTTCTTCTTCTTCTTCTTCTTCTTCTTCTTCTTCTTGATATAACCGTACTGGTTGACTGGGCGTAAAACACCAATTTACTTACTCTTCTTCTTCTTTGTTTGTTTGTTTTTGGTTGCTTCAAAGAAGCACAATTTGCGGATAATTTGCGATTTACTTGTCTCTCTGATGGTTGAAAAAAGGTGCACATATTTTGGATTGTCTGATTAAAATAAGCGTTCTTTTTAACCTTTTGTACTGTTGCGTACTGTTTTGTGTTGTCTTGCTCAGTTAAATACATGCCTAAAACGTTCATTTGAAGAAAAAAATATTTTCCTTTTCTTTATGAGTGTGAACCTTGTGGTTCATATATATACATATATAGATAGATAGATAGCTAGATAGATAGATAAATATATACTGTACTTTTTCCTGTGATTGTCTCTGTTGTGATTGTTTTACGGGGTTAGAAAGGTTCACTCGTGAGTATTGACACCCACCTCAGAAACAACGGTGATGTCAACAAATGAGGACTGGGAGGACTCGATAAAGGGATGTCAATCCTGTGGGCTTGGAACAGTTTTGTGGATCAAGGGACGCAACTCTCTCTCTCTCTCTCTCTCTCCTCTCTCTCTCTCTCTCTCTCTCTCTCTCTCTGCTTCTCCTTTTTGTCTATTTCAAAAAGTACAGTATTTCTAGTCCACTGATCATGTTTTCTTGTTTAACTGTTTAACGGATTGTTATGACGTGAGAAGATATTCACGTCTGCTGCTCGAGAACCATAACTCGTTACGGTGACGGTTTGAGAATGATTGGCTGCCTGACTTTCCGTTAGTTTTAGTAACAGTGTTTTGAAATACACTACAGTTCCGACTTATGTGAAGCGCGTGTGCGTAGAGTGTGTGTGCAGTGGAGTGCGAGCGCGCGCGCACGTGTGCACTGTGTGTGTGTGTGTGTGTGTGTGTGTGTGTGTGTGTGTGTGTGTGTGTGTGTGTGTGTGTGTGTGTGTGTGTGTGAAGTTGGGCGAATATTCTGCCTGTATCGTTACGCTGAATTGCCCTGTGAGGGACGATTATAGTATATACTGATCTGACTCGACTTGGGCGAGTATTATACCAGTATCGTTACACTGGATGAGTGTATCGTTCCTGTCTGCGAGTATTATACCTGTATCGTTACTTTGGATGAGTGTATCGTTCCTGTTACTATCGTTACTTTGGGCGAGTATTATTCCTGTATCGATACGTTAGGCAAGTATATTACCTGTATCGTTACGCTGGGTGAGTGTATTGTTACGGTCTGCGAGTATTATAACTGTATCGTTAGGTTGCGTGAGTGTATTATTACGGTCTGCGAGTATAATACGTGTATCAGTACGTTCGGAGAGTATGAGTTACGTTGGGTGAGCGTATCGTTACGTTAGGCGAGCATTATACCCGTATCGTTACCTTTGTCGAGTATTATACCTGCATTGTCACGTTTGGCGAGTAGTATGCCTGTGTCGGCGTGGCCCCTGACCTCTAACGGCACGATGTCTATGTTGACCTTCCGCAACAGTAGACACGTTAGTGTGTGTGTGCGTGTGTGCGTGCGTGCGTGCGCGCGCGCGCGCGCGCGTGTGTGCGTGTGTGTGTGTTTGTGTGGTGTGTGCGTGTGTTTGTGTGTGTGTGTGTGTGTGTGTGTGTTGTGTGTGTGTGTGTGTGTGTGTGTGCGCGCGCGCGCGCGCGCGCGCGTATGTGTGTGTGTGTGTGTGCGCGCGCGTACCTGCCTGCTTGCTTGTGTGTGTGCCTGTCTGCTTGCCTGCCTGTGTGTGTGTGTGTGTGGTTCAGTATGTCAGTTTTAAACCCCACCCCATAGAAATAGAGACACAGTGAAGCAGTGTTCTTCAGTCCCGACTTGACGCTGACAGGCCGGACAGAGACCCGGGTTGATGAGTCGCAGCTTCTGAGCACTTTGTGCGTGCTCACCACCCGTGTCCTCCGCGCTGTCAAAGACTCTTCGGGACGGCGCTCTTCCTCTGTCAACTTGGCCCACTTTCCGACTGGCTTCCTTTCTGTCGAGTCGTGGGGCTGTTAGCCCAGTCTTTTTAACGTGGCGAAGCTAAGCAAACCACGGCCACTGTGGTCATTAAATGAGGACAAAAGACCAGGGGTGTACAGGCTGACTCTTGCAGTGTTTGCTTCTTGGGGAACTTGCTGTCAACGACCATTATGCAGGCGTAAAGAAAGGGTTCGTGTGTTCCTACAGCTGTATGCTCAGTTCCATTCAGTAACACTTCATTCACCCCACAAGGGGCAATTCCATCAGACGGGAATATATTTATGTCTTAAAGTCTCGCCTGACGGAGGTGTGTTTCATTTGCCCAGAGTTGTGCATTTGTACGTACCTCTATCCGCTTCACTGCAGGTGTGGAAACACACACATTTCAGATAAACCCGACGCAACCCGTTTTCCCTGGATGTAGCAGCAGCCAGCAAATGGGGCGAACCTGCCTCCGTGCAAAAGGGGAATGGGAGGAGGGGGGGGGGGGGGGGGGGGGGGGGGATTATAATACACACTGCTCCTCGCGGTTGGACGAGTCCAGTTTGGACTCCAGTACACTGTGTTAGCCCCCCACCCCCCACCCCCACCCCATCCCCGTGACAGCAAAGCTGAGAGTAGTCTTTGGATGACTGCTGTCCTAACTGTAATGAAATAGTCACCGTATCTGTTATTGGCAGACTTACTTTTCAAGTCTTCTTAAACGATTCCATCAGACATCTACATAGTGTTCACTCAGCCAATCAAACAAGCATATTAGTCGTTAATCTACCTCTCAAAGGTTACGGTTCATTTACCTATACTTCCAGAGAATTCAAGTCTCATTGATGTGATGACATGATTACAGAGAATTCACGTTTCCTTGATGTGATTCCAGAGAATTCAGGTGTATTGATATGATTGGAGAGAATTGAAGTCTCGTTGGTGTGATTACAGAGAATTCAGGTTTATTGATATGAATGGAGAGAATTGAAGTCTCGTTGGTGTGATTACAGAGAATTAGGTTTATTGATATGAATGGAGAGAATTCAAGTCTCGTTGATGTGATTACAGAGAATTCGAGTCTCACTGAAATGATTACAGAGAATTCAAGACTCATTAATGTGATGACACACAATTCGTGCCTCGGTGGTGTGATTACAGACAATTCGTGCCTCATTGGTGCGATTACAGACAATTCGTGCCTCACTGATGTGATTACAGAGGATGAACGTCTTCCTATCAGTTAGTGTCAGCAGAGACGCGGCAGTTCCACATTATAGAGCGAGCGCCCTTTGGCCGCAGCCTTTTAATAGATTCCTGCCCTACGGCGCTCTGGGCTCTTCTAGAGATGAAGCACTTTGGGTATTCATTTCGCAGCATTATTATTTTGAGCAAATCAGTCCACCGATTAATCAGTCCCTTGGTCAGTCCGCCACAGTCTTGCAAACCGTGTGCTGGTGGCGTTGTCCACGTGTACAGCGCGGGCCACAGGTGCTGTCGTTGTCGGCACATGGCGTGTTGTGGGACGGGTTAGATTGCTGGCTGCTGTCAGAAGGGAGCGTTCCTAGATAAACTGTCTTGCTGTGACAAATTAATAGCATTCATAATGCTGTGCGTGTATTACTCAGAGCAAACATCTGTTGCCCGACACTTGCTGTTAAAATGAGCACCGTCAGCCGTGAAAGTGGTGTTCGGAAACTGCTGACGAAACGTGGGCTACTTACTTGACAGCCAAGCAACACAGTGGCAAAGCAAGCAAGCAAGCGTGAACACTAGCCACCGCTACGTTCCGCCCACCGTCATGTCGATAAGAAGGTCGGTCGTTAAGGACAACCGTCGGCAGCATCTCTGTGAGACAAGATCATCGAGATTAACATCTCTCCGAAGCTGGTCACCGAGAAGTGTCGAACGGCAGCGCGGGAAAGATTAATCCACATCCACAAGTTTAACTCTCATCGGACGCGTGGCGGTGTGGTAGGGGATGCACAGGTTTAACTCTTATCGGACGCGTGGCGGTGTGGTAGGGGATGCACAGGTTAACTCTTATTGGACGTGTGGCGGTGTGGCTGGGGATGCACAGGTTTAACTGTTATCGGACGCGTGGCGGTGTGGATGGGGATGCACAGGTTTAACTCTTATCGGACGCGTGGCGGCGGTGTGGTAGGGGATGCACAGGTTTAATACTTATCGGACGTGTGGCGGTGTGGTAGGGGATGCACAGGTTTAACTCTTATCGGACGTGTGGCGGTGTGGTAGGGGATGCACAGGTATAACTCTTATCGGACGTGTGACGATGTGGTAGGGGATGCACAGGTTTAACTCTTATCGGACGTGTGACGATGTGGTAGGGGATGCACAGGTTTAACTCTTATCGGACGTGTGACGATGTGGTAGGGGATGCACAGGTTTAACTCTTATCGGACGTGTGACGATGTGGTAGGGGATGCACAGGTTTAACTCTTATCGGACGTGTGACGATGTGGTAGGGGATGCACAGGTTTAACTCTTATCGGACGTGTGACGATGTGGTAGGGGATGCACAGGTTTAACTCTTATCGGACGTGTGGCGGGCGGGGAGCGCAGTGAGAGCTGAGTACCGGGACTGAGGGAAAGAAGAGCTTAACGGACAGACCGCATGACGCTTCTGTGATTGCATGGCATGATCAAAACATGGTTATTTTGAGCAAATCAGTCCATCGATTAATCAGTCCCTTGGTCAGTCCGCCCATTCAGGCGCTAGGTAATAATAATAATAATGTATTCTTTTAGGTGCTATACCCATATAGCACATACCCATTACATACTCACCACATACTCATCACATACCCATTACCCATACTCCATACCCTGGAGCACATACCCATTACAAACCAAAGAGCATAGAAAACATAATTAAAACAATCTCTCTGTCTCTGTCTCTGTCTCTGTCTCTGTCTCTCTCTCTCTCCTCTCTCTCTCTCTCTCTCTCTCTCTCTCTCTCTCACACACACACACACACACACACACACACACACACACACACACACACACACACACACACACACACACACACACACACACACACACACACACACACACACACACACACTGCGCATAGTGGTAAACAAGTCATATGTGTCATTTGGGGGTGCTTTAAAGGCAAGTGTAAACATATATGTTAAACTTGAAATGTTAAACTGATCTTCAGACATTCAAAAATCGCCCTGCGTAAATCTACATCGTTTGCCTAAAGTTACGCCTATGCGATATATTACTTCTTTTTTTGAAGGCATCTCAGTGAACGAACTACCTGCATTCCAACCGGCTTTCATCCACCGGCCATCTATCACAGTCTCCCCCCCCCCCCCCCCCCCCCCCCCCCCCCCCCACACACACACACACCCCTCCCCGTCCCACGCACTTTGAAGCCCCCCTGCCGTGAATAAGAGCCAAGAAAAACGTAAATAAAAACGCGTGTGGCGTGTGGAAGGACGATGCAGGGGACAGCGTGTGGGACAGAGCCGTCATTCGCCTCATTCCTGTATGACTCCAGCGGCACAAGCACTTACCTACCAATCAATAAGGCAATCAAGTCGAACCTATCCGTTGAGCAAGACTGTTGCTGGCTGAGAGAGGTATGCTGGCCGTGCACTGTCCGCGGTATGCGCCGCTCGCCTGTCAGTCCGGGGGGACGTGTCAGTGACTCTATGCAGCATCACGTCACGCTGTACTGGGCGTGGCGCTCAGCGCCACACCGGGAAAAGCGTTAAGTTTTCATATTCTTGTTGCGTGACGCAGGGAGTAATGGTGTCGCTGGGCTAGGTTGCGCAAATACTCCTCTTCCTGGCTTCTTGTAGCAAGGCATTTGTGGCCTTCGGGACAGGCATACTTTGCACATTTGAATAAACATTACAGACTTGCGCCATTAAAGTAACAATAGTCTCCTGCTTGGAACGTATAAAAATAAAAAGAAGAAGAAAGAGAAAGAAGATGGTTTATTCATGGGGAGCTATGAGTTCTGTTGTCATTTCCGCTAACAATACCGGTTACGTGTGTTGTGCTGAAGAAGATTGACTAGTTATGTGGGTTGGGCTGTACAGTGCAGAAGGTTGACTGGTTACGTGGGTTGGGCTATAAAGTGCAGAAGGTTGACTGGTTACGTGGGTTGTGCTGAAGAAGTTTGGCTGGTTACGTGGGTTGTGCTGAAGAAGGTTGGCTGGTTACGTGGGTTGTGCTGAAGAAGGTTGACTGGTTACGTTGGTTATACTGAAGAAGGTTGACTGGTTACGTGGGTTGTGCTGAAGAAGGTTGGCTGGTTACGTGGGTTGTGCTGAAGAAGGTTGGCTGGTTACGTGGGTTGTGCTGAAGAAGGTTGACTGGTTACGTTGGTTATACTGAAGAAGGTTGACTGGTTACGTGGGTTGTGCTGAAGAAGGTTGGCTGGACTGTGCTGTACAGTGCAGAAGGTTGACTGGTTACGTGGGTTGTGCTGCACAGTGCATAAGGTTGACTGGTTGCCTGGGTTGGACTTCGCGGTGGTGAAGATGGCTGATTGGATACCGCGATGTACTGGATAAAACAAGGTGTATAAAAAGACGGTGATAATGCCCTTATCTACTGCAAGGGAAGGTGTATTAAATGGCGTAAAAATCGTTCCAGTTGCAGTAAAGAAACGAAAAGAAGAAGAAGAAGAAAACAAGAAGGGGTGGGTGGAAGACGAAAAAAACACGTCTTTTCGCGTGATGATTATTTGTTAACTTTCCTTAAAGATATATATATATCTTAAAAGTTTAAAACTGGTGCTTTTCCCCCCTACTTTTGAACATCTGTCTTCACCAGTTAAGTGTTTTTCTTGCTGCTGTTATTAATAATGTTGCTTTTCATTGTTCTCGTCGTTTGTTTTCCAAATTCCCATGCGACTCAGTAGTTGAGAGTTGACGGGGATCACTAGCTGTTCATGTCAAGAAGGTTGTCTCTGGCCGCTTGGATCAGTCTGACTTGGAGTGTCAATGAAAGACGTTACACGACTTCTGACTACAGTGTCAGTCTGACTTGGTGTGTCAATGACAGACGTTACACGACTTCTGACTACAGTGTCAGTCTGACTTGGAGTGTCAATGACAGACGTTACACGACTTCGACTACAGTGTCCACGCTCCCCGGCCTCGACCGCTGTCATCATTGGCTTCATGCACTCGGCTCGGTACCGCGTGACGTGGATCACGGCGAGATAACGGCCGGGTGACCGCCTCCGTCAGCAACCACGTCGCCCCGAAGTTCCACTCCGTCTCTCCTCGGCATGCTCCGGCTGTCCGACCTCGACATACTCCGTTCCTCCTCGGAATGTTCTCTCTCCACCTCGTCATGCGCCGTCCACCGCCGGACAGGTGGTTTTTGGTCACTAAAGTAACACCCCAGTGCCATGGTTCGGGCGATTGATAAGAGGCTCTTGGGCGTTTGCTCGAACGCACCATCATTGTAGATGGTTACTCAGACCCACATATCGTCCTCTCTTCTTCTCTCCTCCAACAATCTGACACTATTCAATAAATTATAAAAAGTTCAAACATACCGATTTAATTTTTTTATTGGGTGGCGTGGTGAGAGGGGACAACATAGAATAGCAGAACATTTACTGGTGATGTTAGATCAGTCACGCAAACTGTTCGATTTCCCAAGAATGCATGTCTGCGTGCTGATGACGTCAGAACGGCGAAAGGAGAGCAGTCACTGTCCTACACCGCCCTGTTACCGGGTGATGAAGTGGGACATAGGAATTTCCCGTGCTGACAATCGCGGTGCTAAGTTCAAGTGCGGGGACTGCAGAGAGATCACCGAACACCGCCCCCTGTTGTCCTGGCCTGTTAGTGATCTCTGTGTACCGAGGGATCAGCTCTGTCTTCTTATTGCTTCCCGCAGATTAACATGTAATTGGAATTTTCCATGTACCTTCAGTCTCTTCCGCCTGCGCGCGTAGATTACCTGTTACTGACCGGCAGAGGCCTAGTTGTCGTTTGGCCGTCTTGCTTCCAGCGTTGTGCATCGGACCATCCATCCGTCACACCACACTCACTCGGGTTCACGCTCTCTCGATTGTCGCTCGCTCATAGAGTCACTTGCTCCAGCTTGTGTCATGGGGGTAGGAATCAAGTGACTGTTTGCCGGGTGCAAATCAAGGCCGTCGGTGCCCAGGAGAAGCAGTGCCCCACTGACGGCTTGCCAACGTTCACCTGCCTGTCTGACACGTGGGCTGAGGAATTGAATAGTGACGGCGGCACTGTCAGGGCGGCACACAATTGATGGCTAACCCATGTCTCCTTTAAACAACAGATAACATTTTGTCACGTCGGGCCCCATCCCACTACCCAGGCGGCCAGTGCGGTGGCCACAGTGGCTCAACGCGAACCTGCCGCTACTCTAACAACCAGACCGGCATTTGGCGGTCCTGTTTCTGAGCACACCGTAACACCGTGACAGTTGGCGTACTTGTGCATAACATACCGTCGCTTCAACGTTACACAAAGTCGCTACATCGTGACAGTTGACGTACTTAAACACACCGTAGCTACAACGTGACAGTTGGCGTACTTGTTCAGAACACACCGTCGCTACAACGTGACAGTTGGCGTACTTGTGCATGAGATACAGTCGCTACAACGTGACAGTTGGCGTGCTTCTTCAGGACATATCATCGCTACAACCTGACAGTTGACGTACTTGTGCATAACACACATTCGCTACGAGGTGGCTCGTTGAGAACTTACAATCGCTGCAACATGACGTGCACCTGTGAAAAGAAAATGTCTCCATGCCACGCAGGCTAGTTTTTGTGACGGACTTTGTCCTCCCAACTTGTCGGACAGGTTTTTAAGGCAATGGACTGCATTTCCTTGTGTCCCTGGATGCAAGTGCTGTTTAAATTAAACGTGCAGCTGGCATCAAGACAACCTCTTTAAACCTGCAGGAAACTGTTCAGTGCTGAAACATTAAGCCTGGAGTAAACAAGGCGTCGGTGTCGCAGTCTGCAGGGATGGCGGTGTAGGAGCATCCCACCCAATTTGTCTGCAGTCAGGCTGTGGGTTAATCCCGGCACTGAGGCCGCCGCTCACGACTGCTGAGACACTGACAAAGTTGTAGCTTGGCTGAGTGCAGGGCTGCACCGTTTGCAAGCAGGAGTGTCTGGAGAAAACAGATTGCCGCGACGAGCGGACTTGGCGTTTTGTGAAGAGATTTGCAAGTGTAAAGCTGAAACTTTGGGCAAAACATCTAGTGTCAGGTAAGCGAAGACCCCGGCGCCCTCACACAAGCCTGCACTATACAAACAAGAATGGTTTGTATACGATTCCTGTATGTGTGCGTAGATCAAAGCCACGTGGCTGCGTTCAGTGCGGTGACGTAACTGGCTTGTCTTCCGCCCCACCTCTTGTCTGTGAACTGAACTGTGAACAACACATTTGAGACCCCGTGAACACCAGCAAAACAGCACTTTGTTTTACGATACCAAGCAGAACGACAAGACGTCCTTGCTTTCGCGAGCTCATAGACAAGCACACGTACGCATAAACTCACACACAGATGCACGCGCACACATACACACACACACACACACACACACACACACACACACACACACACACACACACACACACACACACACACACACACACACACACACACACACACGTCGTATATTATTTGTATCACGTGTTTTGGGTATTGTATTTGTTGGGCTACGAGCATGTACAGACGCATTGTAGGGGCAATGTTTTGAGGAAACATATGTGTACACCGGGCTAGGGCAATGTTCTGAGGAAAGAAGTGTACACGGGTTGAGAGCAATGTTCTGAGGAAGAAGTTTACACGGGTTGAGAGCAATGTTCTGAGGAAAGAAGTGTACACGGGTTGAGAGCAATGTTCTGAGGAAAGAAGTGTACACGAGGCTAGGGCAATGTTCTGAGGAAACATGTGTACACATGGCTTGGGAAATATGGCTAGGGCAGTGTTCAGAGGAAACCAGTGTACATGGGCAGTGTCAGAAGAAATAAGTGTACACGGGGCAAGGGCAATGTTCGGAGAGAAAAAATTTACACTGGGTATGGGCAATGAATTGCTTCGAAGAAACATGCATGCACGGGGGGCTAGGGCAATGTTCTGAGGAAACTGTACGCGTCTCTAGGAGGAGCAATGCTCAGAGGAAACAAATGTACACGTGGCTAGGGTAATGTTCTGAGGAAATAGATGTACACGGAACTAGAGAGGCGTCAGTGAGGCCGACCATGGGTCAGCCCACAGGAGTCTATTTTCCTAGGCCAGTACGAGCTATTAGTATTATTATAGCTTATTATTAGCTTTTATAGAGCGCTGTTCTCTGCTCTCGAGCAGACTCATTGCACTCATGTCGCATCTTTGATAGCGCATTTTTGAATACCCACCGAAGTGGTGTACTTACAGTGCTATACACGGCTGGTGCCACGCGAAACTGTTGCCGTCTTGGCGCATGTTCTGTGTACACCATACACTTTGTTCGAAGCCACATGCATAGGTTGCATGCGTGTTCAGCTGTAACCTGCCATCTGCACTTTTGGCAAAATGACCGGGATCTTGTACGTGCTACTGCGGTAACACGGGGATGGAACGGATACCGAAATAAGAGCCATCACAGAAAGTTGACCATGGGGAAACAAATGCGCCCACCGCTTCTGCGGGGGCTTGAACCCGAGACCTTTCGATCAGGACTCCGACGCTCTAAGCACTGAGCTATTCCCTTTGTCCACCTCGTCAGCCGGGCTGAACAGCACGGATTAAAAACGAAAAATAAACGGGTAGGTTTGGAACCCTTTCTCTTACTATTTTTTAAGTCTTCAGTTTCGTTTTATTGGCGAAACCCGTTGTTGACATTGCATCAAACGACCTAAACGACGGCTGCAGTTTGAATTGTTTAATATTCCGAGTCCGTACTCCGGCAACGTTCCTCCTTGGAGAAAGGAATGTCGTCAGCCGATGCTTGGGGCAGCCCGCTCCTCGTCACGACCGGCTGATGCAGGTTCCCACGCTGAGAGCCCGCGGAATGTCAATGTGTTTCACAGCATGTGTTTTGTATTATGACACGCAAGTCCCACGTTACCTGTCATTTCATACAGTGTGACCCAAACACATAAAAGGTTAAAAAGCACGCTTATTTAATATGACGATATACAACGTGCGAATTTCTGGGGTAAGCCCCTTTTTCAAGCGACAAACCAACGGTTAAACGGTAAAAAATGAAAATGTTCGCTTTCACTTGTGGTCCAGGATTTGGAAGACTGTTGGCATGACAATGACGTGTAGTGAAATAGGCGTGATTGATAAGTTTTTGTGTTTTAATGTTGTACTCTTTTTTCTTTCTTTCTTTTCTTCTTCTTCTTAATTTTTTTTAAGCACAGGCATTCTTCGATACGTCCTATGGACGACATCTCAGATGTTTCTGAATAGTAAAATGTGACACGTGAAATGTGGATATTGATATTGTTTACTGTGGATTTGTTCGTATGTCCGACTCGAGTATAGTTTGAAACACGAGCCAGGCGTGGAATGTGTATTGTCTTGTGGCGGTGTTTGTTTGACCTGAGGTGACCCGGTGCAGTTGACGGGACGTTAAAATCCAATTACTAGCTATTTACTAGCACCTCGCCCCCCCGAGAGCGAGAGAGAGAAAGAGGTGTTGAAAGGGCAGTCAATCGCTGAAGCTTTGTATCTAGCTCTGGTCCCTCCATTGGTCCCTCCATCCAGCTCTTCAATCCAGCTCTGGTCTCTCCATCCAGCTCTTCCATCCAGCTCTGGTCCCTCCATCCAGCTCTGGTCTCTCCATCCAGCTCTTCCATCCAGCTCTTGTCCCTCCATCTAGCTCTTCCATCCAGTTCTGGTCCCTCTATCCAGCTCTTCCATCCAGCTCAGGTCCCTCTATCCAGCTCTTTCATCCAGCTCTGGTCCCTCTATCCAGCTCTTTCATCCAGCTCTGGGATCTCCATCCAGCTCTTCCATCCAGCTCTGGTCCCTCTATCCAGCTCTTTCATCCAGCTCTGGTCCCTCTATCCAGCTCTTGTCCCTCCATCCAGCTCTTCCATCCAGCTCTGGTCCCTCCATCCAGCTCTTCCATCCGGCTCTGGTCCCTCTATCCAGCTCTGGTCCCTCCATCCAGCTCTTGTCCCTCCATCCAGTTCTTCCATCCAGCTCTGGTCCCTCTATCCAGAGCTGGTCCCTCTATCCAGCTCTTCCATCCAGCTCTGGTCCCTCCGTCCAGTTCTTGTCCCTCCATCCAGCGCTTTCATCCAGTTCTTGTCCCTCCATCCAGCTCTTGTCCCTCCATCCAGCTCTTCCATCCAGCTCTGGTCCCTCTATCCAGCTCTTCCATCCAGCTCTGGTCCCTCTATCCAGCTCTTTCACCCAGCTCTGGTCCCTCTATCCAGCTCTTTCATCCAGCTCTGGTTTCTCCATCCAGCTCTTCCATCCATTTCTGGTCCCTCTATCCAGCTCTGGTCCCTCTGTCCAGCTCTTGTCCCTCCATCCAGCTCTTCCATCCGGCTCTGGTCCCTCTATCCAGCTCTTTCATCCAGCTCTGGTCCCTCCATCCAGCTCTTGTCCCTCCATCCAGCTCTTCCATCCAGCTCTGGTCCCTCTATCCAGCTCTGGTCCCTCTATCCAGCTCTTCCATCCAGCTCTGGTCCCTCTATCCAGCTCTTGTCCCTCCATCTAGCTCTTCCATCCAGCTCTGGTCCCTCTATCCAGCTCTGGTCTCTCCATCCAGCTCTTCCATCCAGCTCTGGTCCCTCTATCCAGTTCTTTCATCCAGCTCTTGTCCATCACGGCTCTGGTCCCCCCTATCCAGCTCTTCCATCCAGCTCTTGTCCCTCTCATCCAGCTCTTGTCCCTCCATCCAGCTCTTCCATCCAGCTCTTGTCCCTCATCCAGTCTTTCATCCAGCTCTTCCAGCCAGCTCTGGTCCCTCTATCCAGCTCTTTCATCCAGCTCTGGTCCCTCCATCCAGCTCTTGTCCCTCCATCCAGCTCTTCCATCCAGCTCTGGTCCCTCTATCCAGCTTTTTCATCCAGCTCTGGTCCCCCTATCCAGCTCTTTCATCCAGCTCTGGTCCCTCCATCCAGCTCTTGTTCCTCCATCCAGCTCTTCCATCCAGCTCTGGTCCCTCTATCCAGCTCTTTCATCCAGCTCTGGTCCCTCCATCCAGCTCTTGTCCCTCCATCCAGCTCTTCCATCCAGCTCTTGTCCCTCCATCCAGCTCTTCCATCCAGCTCTGGTCCCTCGATCCAGCTTTTTCATCCAGCTCTGGTCCCTCTATCCAGCTCTTTCATCCAGCTCTGGTCCCTCCATCCAGCTCTTTCATCCAGCTCTAGTCCCTCCACAAAGAACTCAACTGGAGCCTTGTTCCCCCTGGGTTCTGGCGGGTCACCCCCCCCCCCCCCCCCCCCCCCCCCCCCCCCAAAAAAAGAAGAAGAAGAAGGAAGTTCTGTTTTAAAGGAAGCAGACGTCTCGAAATGAGATCGACTAGAAACTTATAACCAAGTAGGTGTGTGTGTATTTGGGGGGTGGGGGGGGGGGGGGGGAGATCTGAAGCAAAGATAACTCTCAGCGTACCAAAACAAAATATCGAAAACTGAAGAGGTTAAAAAGAACTTTATTTTAACTGGGCAATAAAAATATGTTTATTTTCAGTGAAAGCATCTTTTTTCAAGCTACAGACATATATATATTAACTAACGTTTGTGTGTTTGTAGCTTTAAAAAGGTGCTTGCATTGTTTGTATTGTCTGATTAAACAGCGTTCTTTTTAACCGCGCTCGCGCGCGTGTGTGTAATGAAGGATTTTGCTTTAAAACGCCCAGCACTCTCTCTCTCTCTCTCTCTCTCTCTCTCTCTCCTCTCTCTCTCTCTCTCTCTCTCTCTCTCTCTCTCTCTCTCTCTCTCTCTCATCAACATCGATACCAGAAAACTCTTCTACAACGCTCACATAAAACCTCACATCGATTATGCGTCAGTAGTGTGGAATGGCTGTGGCGAGGTACACTTAAAAAAACTGAACTACCTACATCGAAGGGCAGGCAAATTAATCCTTCCCTATATACAGAGCAAAAGATGAGTGCACCTGGAATTTTAAACCTACCGCAACAGCTCACTTACAATAGATGAATATTTATGCATAAAGTTCTTAATAATAATTCTCCAAATTACCTGGCATAACTCTTTATTAGCCACCAGTCCCACTACACCAACTCCAAGAATAACCTCTACGTGCCAAGGCCAAGGCTTGACTTATTTAAAACTAGCATATCCTTCGCTGGAGCGTCCCTCAGGAACTCCCTGCCTCAAAATATAAAGTCATGTATTTCTCTTCCTTGTTTCAAACGTAATCTACACAAATATATGTCTGAGAATAACTTTTCGTCAAATTTGGACGGATTTGTTTGAATCACACGTTTGCCTTAAAAAAAATGAGTGTTGTGTACATGTATGCCCATAAAAGAACTTTAATTCTGATGTTTCTGCACATTCGTAGGAACTATGAAAGTGCATTAATCAGCTGCTTCATCGTGCTTATAATATTTGTTTGTGGTATTGTCGTGTTTATTTGTGTTTGTAGTAAGTGTCAGCAAGCACTGGCTGTTAGATAGGTCCAAATGGACCTAACGCTACTATCCTTGAGTATTAAAGTTTTCGAGTTCGAGTTCACACACACGCACGCACGCACGCACACCCCCCCCCCCCCCCCCCCCCCCCCCCCCACCCACCCACCACACACACACACACACACCACACACACACACACACACACACACACACACACACACACACACACACACACACACACACACACACACACACACACACACATGGGGAGGGGGGGCAGATCACGCAGTGTAGTACTGTGTACACACCGACAAATCCGGGTGACAATAATCGTTACAAAAAAGGCTGAGCACCTGACCCAGTTTGTCTGTTATCACTTCGCTATCACCTTACCCCGCCTTGTCTCGCCTGCATAATGAGGCGATGGTGTAAGCCCGCCACCGAGGAAAGAAAGTGGAGCCGGGTGTGAAGGAGTTGGATAGTGAGCCGGTTTGGCCTAGCGGTAAGGCGCTAGGCTGGTAAGCAGAGGGACCTCGGTTCGAATCTGCTTCGGCTCTCCTTTCTCTTCAAAGGGTTGTGGTCTGTGGACACTGTCTTGTGACTTTGTCCCTCACAATTAATGAAACATTAAAATGGGTCTCATCACTGCCCATCTTAATGCAGGAGTAATTCTGGTGGTGACAGTGCAGCGATAGGTGTATAATCTACCTCTTCCCTCACCTCCATCCCCCACCCCCTTCTCCCCGTCCCTAATAAGCCTTATGGTTTCTGTGGACGTTAAGCACCATGTTTACTTACTTACTTACGAGTTGGACAAGCTTGCTGACTGTGGCGCCACGCTGCACACTGTGGCGGCGTGGTGATCTACCTGTCCATCTGGCCGTCATCGGCCAGTCACCAGTACACCGCCACACAGCCCGTCCTGCAGCGTCACTTTGGTCGGGACCACCTACGATGTGGATTTTGTTTCCACATCCGTTTATTTATGTGCGAATGATGAAAGTGTTTAAGATTCAAAATATTAGACACAAATTATAATCAGTGTCTGACTTGCGATGATTCAGTGGGGTGAATTCCATTGAGTGCTTGTGTGTGTATGTGCATGCGTGCGTGCGTGTGTGTGTGTGTATGTGAGAGAGAGAGAGAGAGAGAGAGAGAGAGAGAGAGAGAGAGAGAGAGAGAGAGAGAGAGAGAGAGAGAGAGAGAGAACGTGGAGATGTGTGTGTGTGTGTGTGTGTATGAGAGAGCGTGTGTGGGGGGGTGGGGGTGGGGGTCCGTACGTGCGTGCGCGCGCGCGGGATGGGGGCTAACACATTTGAAATGTCAAAATTATGGATGGAAAAGGAAGGAGGATATCAGTACATTGATGCTTTCATACTCTCTGCGTTTTCACAAACGTACTGAATGTGTTTCAACATAACAGTGTTTAGTGCAAACACTCTCAGACTTTTATTAAAGACACTTTTGCTCTTCTCTTATAATCACCCGGTCACAGTTTGCGTATGCTCTGTATCATATTTCTTTGTGCTGCCTATCGCTTTGGAAATCCTGCCAGTGTACGCCAACGTCCGCCCTTTTCTTCTCTGCCCTCTATCTCCAATCTTTGAAGATGAGTGACTCTCTGCGTGGAATATTGTTACCGGGGGCGACCCTTATCGGTCGTAAGCCGGTGTGATTTTCAATACAATGGTGCTCGTGACCTCCTCGCGAGTTCTATCTGCCGGTGAGGACACAGCGGCAGCGGGCAGATTTCCCGTCCCACCCGGGGTGGAGTGATAAGGTGCTGTCATCACGAGGCCATTCTGCGCTGCCCACAATGGCTTGAAGGAGGTGTTAGTGTGAGCAAAGCACTTGCTGTTGTATATCTGTCTGGTGTATACCTGCCTGGTGTATACCTGTCTGGTGTATACCTGCCTGGTGTATACCTGTCTGGTGTGAGCTGAGGGTTGCTAGGTCTACGCTGCCTGCTGTCATGGTGTGCAGCTGCGGGGCGTAAAGAACAAGACTCTTCTGCTGAACGCCGAAAATTGTGAAGGTTTTGTGAAACAACCAAAGTCCAACTTTGTTGTTGTTGTTGACGTTGGTTGTCTTTTCATTTATGAAATTGGATTTTTCCGTTTTGGAAAAAAATATGTAGGCGAAGATAAAATAAGGCTCGATTAGTTTAATCCACAAGACCTGTTTTGTTTCTGCACGGTTTACGCCAATCATCCACTTCGCGGAAAGTTTGTATTTATCATTAACCTTGTGGAGAAAAAAAAACAAGTAAATGAGAAAGAGGATGATAACTGATGATGCTATGGTGGTCCTTTTTGGTTTAAGTCTGCTTGACAGGGACGCAGACCACGCTTACTGTCATAATTATCCCGGTGTTAACCAGGCCCGGGAACTGCGGCACCTGCAATGTTGATCAAGTCGATTAGAGCAACACTCAAGACGCATCCATGAAATGGATGAAGCTGGGCTGTGTAGGAGCCGGCCAGGGCTGAAAAATCCCACATGACTGATGGGACTGGAACCAAAGACCTTCCGACACGCTGATCACTAAGCTACGGGGGCCGGTCTTTGTACGCCCAGTCAACCAAGTCAGTCAGGGTGAGAGACACAAAACATACAGGTGCTCTGAGTGATGGTGTCAACTGATACACCCAAAGTCAATGCTCGGCAGAATGAAAAGTGCGCTAGGATTAAAAAGCAACAACAACAAACAAAGAAAAATTAGATGATGATGATGATGAAGTGATGCTTTATGTCCTCAGATGTCAGTTGACATATTAGGGACAAGTTGTGACCAATGCCGAAGCACGGTGCAATAAATCTTTACGTCCACGGAAACCAGAAGGCTCGTTAGGACGGACAGTCCAGGACGTCCACCTCGACTCTCACACAGCTCCTGAACCATGCGAAAAAATTAGAGACAAGGTCACTGCTTAAATACGATTGGAAAGTCCGCCAACAGCTAAGCGTGTGGCAGGACTCTGCCATGTATGACAGGCGTTTTGACGGCCGGCACCTTGTCCCTTGCGGTCAGTGAGAGAGCGCTTCATCCTGTTTGCGGTCAGAGGGTGTGGACAGGGCTTTATTACCTCATGTCCTTGTGGTGGAGCCCGCTTGTTGGCTGCCCTTGCCCTCACGGGACTGCCAGCCGATTGGGGGGGCCAGCCATTGTCCCGTGTGCCCGTGGGGCGACCCAACTTGCAGCAACGGCAGCGCGCAGTGTCCCGAGAAGAGGCACTCACAGCGCTGGAAGGCGTTGCTGTTTGCTGTTGGGATTTCCCTCCGTTCTCAGACTTCCCAGCCCACGCTTACATGACCTCAACAGCCGTCAGCAGTCGCAGTCCTTGCCTGGGCGACAGCGCAGCCACACTAGTGTAGCTGCACTCAGTCATGGAGAGCGTGGACGGGGCTTAATGAAACGTGTTCTGATCGAGGACGTTATAACGGTTATATTCCGCCTGATGAATGCGGGCCTTCTGCTTCACCGGAAAGTGTCGTGGTGCGCAGTGCTCACCGGAAAGTGTCGTGGTGAGCAAAACGCCGTGATGCACACGCTTACCTGAAGGTGCTTTGCTGAGCACTGGTCGTCCTAAAATGCCGTGATGCACACGCTTACCTGAAGGTGCTTTGCTGACCACTGGTCATCCCAAAATGCCGTGATGCACACTGCTCATCCGAAAATGCTGCAGTATGAGCTGCGTGTGAAGGACGTGTGTCGGCGACAGTGTGCCCAGCGACAGGATTTTTGGCCTGGAAAGCTTGGTTCATCAGTGCGACTAGTTCTGTTGACTAGCTGTCTCATTTAGATTCAAATGATTTTCCAGTTTAAAAGAACGGCTGAACAAAGAGTGAATATTAATTTGTATAGTTGTGGAAATGAATAGGACATGTGTTTGTGGTTTTGGTTGTTGGGTCGTGTTTCTGGTCAGGTCTGGATAAGCAGATATAACTCCTTTTCCCCCCGTCTATATATATATTGAGTGGGGGGGGGGGGGGGGGGGGGGGGACTCTGTTCTGCAATACGAATGATCCGCCGGAACATTCTAATACTAATTCTAATTGTAATACTAGGAAATGTTGAGGGGACGGGTTTCAACACCCCAGTGGTCAAACGTGAAAACGGCTTGGCAAGTTGAAACGCTGGGTGCCGGGACATGTCCAGGTGTCAACGCTGAACACGCTAGGCGCGGAGACAGTCGACGGAATCACCATTGCAGTCTGTGCTGGCGAGACACCGCAGTCCTAGAAGCCGAAACGTCTTCAGTCGTGTGTTGTCAGTCAGAGTGCGAGTTCAATTGTGTGCGTTCAGCTGGTTTGGTCAGAGACACTAATAGTTGTTGTTGGATCTCTTAGTTCAAGTGGCTTCTTATTTTGTGATGCCCTTCAGTAGCGACACCTGGACGGACGGTCAAAATGGAAGCACTAAACGGGTTTGTGGCAGACTTTTCATGATTACATCAGCACGGTGCACGTTCATCTTTTAATTGTTTTCATATTGACGTCAGCACAGCCACGCGTCTTGAACACTCCCGTTCTTCCGCTCTGGAAGTCGTCCTGCACGTAGCTGGTGTCTCGGACATCGTCTCCACCGCTTGGTTGGTGTCTCTGCTGTGGTGTCAAACGCTTGGTTGGTGTCTCTGAAATCGTGTCCACCGCTTGGTTGGTGTCTGACATCGTGCCCATCGCTTTGTTGGTGTCTGACATCGTGTCAACCGCTTGGTTGGTGTCTGACATCGTGTCAACCGTTTGGTTGGTGTCTGACACCGTGTCCACCGCTTGGATGGTGTCTGACATCGTGTCCACCATTTGGTTGGTGTCTGACATCGTGCCCATCGCTTTGTTGGTGTCTGATATCGTGTCAACCGCTTGGTTGATGTCTCTGACATCGTGTCCACCGTTTGGTTGGTGTCTGACATCGTGTCCACCGCTTGGTTGGTGTCTGACATCGTGTCCACCGCTTGGTTTGTGTCTGACATCGTGTCCACCGCTTGGTTGGTGTCTGACCTCGTGTCCACCGCTTGGTCGGTGTCTGACATCGTTTCCACCGCTTGATGGGTGTCTAACATCGTGTCCACCGCTTGGTGGGTGTATGACATCGTGTCCACCGCTTGGTTTGTGTGTGACATCGTGTCCACCGCTTGGTTGGTGTGCCTGTCATCATGTCCACTGCTTGGTTGGTGTCTCTGCTGTGGTGTCAACCGCTTGGTTGGTGTCTCTGACATCGTGTCCACCGCTTGGTTTGTGTGTGACATCGTGTCCACCGCTTGGTTGGTGTGCCTGTCATCATGTCCACTGCTTGGTTGGTGTCTCTGCTGTGGTGTCAACCGCTTGGTTGGTGTCTCTGACATCGTGTCCACTGCTTGGTTGGTGTCTCTGACATCTTGTTCACTGATTGATTGGTGTCTCTGACATCGTGTCCACTGCTTGATTGGTGTCTCTGCTGTGGTGTCAACCGCTTGGTTGGTGTCTCTGACATCTTGTTCACTGCTTGATTGGTGTCTCTGCTGTGGTGTCAACCGCTTGGTTGGTGTCTCTGACATCGTGTCCACTGCTTGGTTGGTGTCTCTGACATCTTGTCCACTGCTTGATTGGTGTCTCTGCTGTGGTGTCAACCGCTTGGTTGGTGTCTCTGACATCGTACCCACTGCTTGGTTGGTGTCTCTGCTGTGGTGTCAACCGCTGACATCGTGTCCACCGTTTGGTTGGTGTCTGACATCGTGTCCACCGCTTGGTTGATGTCCCTGACATCTTATTGTTATTTACAAAAGTGTTCGTCCACAGTGTCTATGATCTGACAAATCTTCATTGAATTTATGAACTTATTATCTGACTTTATTTGAAGAGAATATGAAACGCATTCAACTGCTTCTTTCTTAAAGTTATTTAACGTTTGGCCGTGAGTATTTTATATGTCGAGATTCAGCGACACACGAATATGACACTCAGTGAGCTGAGATGAGGCTGTTACGGAGGTGTTGACGGATGGACTGGATGTAGGTGCGTACTGACGTTAAGATCTACGTCACATAGCGATCCCTTCGTCCTGCGTAAGTGGTCGTAAGGTTGATTGACTGGTCTTTGCTCACAGGCCAACCATGAAGAAAGTACTAAACCACGCACCGTACCATTTTTACATTTCACCGAAAATAACAATACAAGCTTTTAGAGCTTTTATGTTGCTTTACGTCCACGGAAGCGAGATGGCTTATTAGGGACGGGGACAGAGAGGGAAGGGGATGAAAGAGAGAAGGCTCGACCGCGGATACCGCCCGAAAAAGACCGGAGAGACCGTGGACCGCTGCCAGAACAATGGAAGTGTTACGGCGGTGTCCCCTCGCCATTGCCCAGCGACTTGTGCACTGCGCAATTGCTGTTTCAACTGCTGTGCTTGGGCAGAGTCACAAAGACAATGTCCGTTGCACTGCTGTTGACGAACAACTTGGACAACTCGAAGCAAAAGAAGTCCAACTTTCTTAGCCCAGCTCCACCTCCCTACTCATGATCTCTTCTGGGCTAACTTGAAGGCCCAGCTCCACCTCCCTCCTCTAAGATCTCTTGATCTTTTGATCTCGCCTGGAACCTTGTGACGGTTAGAGCTTATGGGCGATGAGCTTAAATACTTGAAGATGTTTTGTCCTATGGTTCCAATACGAATTTTCTTTTTATCGTCGAACGTTTCGCAGCATTACAATTCAGTCACTGGTCAAGGCAATAAAGTTTCAGTGGAATCCCCCCTGAAAAAGCAACATCACACAAACCATCAAATAAGCAAAACAACAACAACAAAGAACACAAACAAACAAACAAACAAACACACACACACACACACACACACACACACACACACACACACACACACACACACACACACACACACACACACACACACACACACTGCTTTTCCACTCGCTGCTGCTTGTGATTTACAGAGTTTCTGTTCGTGGTTTCGAGATTTGGAAGCATTTGTTCAAGTGCTCGACGATGTATTTTGTTGTCGTACAAACTGGATTTTAAAGTTTGTGTTTGCGTTTCCACGGGAACAAGCATGTAGGACGTGTATGTGAACGGCGCGTGTTGTCTGTTGTCTTGTTGTCTCGCTAGCGTCGTCAGTCCGCTGTGGAAGGCCTCGCTAAACGTTGCATCGGATTTCCGAGTGGAACGACAGCCTCTGATGTTGTCGGTCGTGGAGCAGCTTCCTCGCTGGTCTCACGCCGACACATTGGACAGTGCCGTGAGGTTTTGTGAGGAAACGCTGCTTTCTTCCGCTGCTTCTGCCTAATTCCCAAGCGTTGCTCTGATCGTCAGTCCAGTCCTGAGGGCGAAGTCCGTTTGAATCTGATCGTCTGGAATGTGGCAGTACAGTATGGCACCTGTGTTCACTGCTCTGCTTACGTTGGCATGCTCCAGCAGACGGCGGCCCCGTAGTCACAAGCGACGCCTTGTTGGTGTGCGGGCAGGCAGGTGGACAAGCTGGCACATCCTGGATTGCGTCCTGCCCGCTGAGCACTGTAGACGAAGGCCGGACAAGTCCGGTATCGATGTCCACAGCAGGCGGGTCTGGTCTCGCTGTGTCGTCGTTCCCTGTCGGTCAGCTCCAGGCCGGACAGTCGCTGGCTGGAAGTGGGGGCCGCGGTTAGAGCCCCGCGTGAGACTGTCGTGCCAAGTGTTGACTTTGTCGTTTTGAGCGAGCGGCCAACTGTGGCGGTCACTGGATCCATTGTGCAGTGATTACCTTGATTCGCCGCCACGCCTTGCTGACCAACAATGGTGTTGATGAGGATTAGTCACGCATCGCCGACGTCTGCCGCGTTTAGAACGGTGGCATTCTGCGCTCTGGCAGTAAATCTGACGCTGGGGCACACAGCAGTCTGTTGAGGTGTCGGCCAGGTGTAGAGCCCAGTGAAGGTGTCGTGAAGGTCGGGGAGCCGACGGCCAGCGTAATGCCGACTGGTCAAGGACGGACAGCTGGCCGTGGGGTGATGCTGGTCACTTGGTCAGAGGTGGACTTTGGTAAGTGGTGAAGATCGGGACCTGGCCACGTGTCAGCGGACTGACAGGACCATTCAGTCCTGGGACATTACTGTTTGGATGTGCGGCATCGGCTTGTGAGGATGAGAGCCAGACACAGTCACGGAACATGTTCTTCTCAACACGCGCAGTGTATTGCCGGGGAATTCTTCGCTCATGGTGCATGATCTGCTTGTGAAGAGTGACTGGTTGAGTTGGGAGCGACCATTGCGTCGGCGGCCTAGTGGTAGAAGTTATGGGAGGTAAAACACTGCTGTCGGATGTGTGAGGTATGCTGTGTTCGCGGACCGTTTTGGTCTGGAGTGCATGCGTTGGCCTCCACTTGTGTTTGAAGTGTTTGCATTACGCCCCAACAACGTCGACTGGTCTCGTCGCTCAGTCCAAGCCCTTCTGCACCACGCTGTAAACTGTCGGTGACTGGTGTCACCCCAGTGGACACGGTTTACGGATAACTACGAGATGTTTTTGATTATCAGTGTTTCGGAAACGGATATTTCATGTGATATTTCTCTGGACGCTGCATTTGTGTCCGATGATCACTGCTGCAGTGTAGTCGACACTGCCATTCGGTAAAGTCTTTCTCTCCCGAGGCACTATGTTTTACGGTAGTCTTCTGCGTCAAAGGGGCACAGTTTGTACACCTTTTGTTTTCACGTCGGGAGTGCGGTGTCAGCATTGCATAATAGGTTTTGTTGTTAATCCTGCTTTTTTATGGCCGTCTTTCCGCTCGCGCTCTCTCTCTTTCTCTCCGAGTTGACACAGGTCGCGGTGATAAATGTCTTCCCCTTTTTTTAGTCTTTTCTTATTCTTTCTTTCTTTTATTTTGCTGAATTTTGCATCGGCCGTCGGCGGAGTTGTCGATCCATCTCACCACCCAAGTGACACAGCGGACCGAGAGCGCTTTTCCGTCCGCCTCCCGGTGCTGAATACGGACTCACACTGACAGTGCGTGTCCGTGGTGCTGTGTGTACAACGTCCACACCACTGAGCTTACCATACGATACATTCATAGTGGTGCTGTGTATACAACGCCCACACCACCGAGCTGTTATACGATACATTCATAGTGGTGCTGTGTATACAACGCCCACACCACCGAGCTATTATACGATACATTCATAGTGGTGCTGTGTGTACAACGCCCACACCACCGAGCTATTATACGATACATTCATAGTGGTGCTGTGTATACAACGCCCACACCACCGAGCTATTATACGATACATTCATAGTGGTGTTGTGTGTACAACGTCCACACCACCGAGCTATTATACGATACATTCATAGTGGTGTTGTGTGTACAACGTCCACACCACTGAGCTTACCATACGATACATTCATAGTGGAGCTGACCTAACGCTGAAGTTCAGCGGCCACCATGTTGCATGTCTCAACTACAGATCTAAATACACACACACACACGCGCGCGCAACGTTCAGACGAGTTTAGCTCTGCATCTACAAGACATTCAGTTATTACTGGCAACATACTGTGCAATAAACCATGAAATACCGACAACAAAACGCTCTCCTGAGAAAGGTGAACCCCTTTTGCCTCGCTGCTGGCCGACTTCGGCGATTGCAACCCCGAGCTGCACAACACGACAAAGTTATTCCAGCTCAAAACCTGCTCTTTCCTTCTTTCCGAGAAGTGGCAGACTGCTGGCCTCAGCATGTGGCCCAGACATGGCATGTAGTGGGGCAACAATGGCATCAGTTGGAGGCCACGTTACGACGCAGGTCTTCAAATGATTAAAAAGAAGGAGTTTCTGTGGTGTTAGCGGACTTTGATTCATGTTGCAGACTGGATTTTCAGTGTAGCGGCGATCGAGAAGAAGATTAACGATACAGGAGATGAGATGACCGGACATGAACAGTGTTTCTCTGTCACTGACCAGTCAAGTGAACCTGTAGAGAACAGAAACATGGTGACGGTGACCATGGTCAGTTCATTGTCAGTGAACAGTCCGGCCATACGGACAACTTGTTTTGCTGCGCCACAACACCGGCTTGTGAAAAGGAATGTGGTGTCTTTGTACTTGGCATTGTTACCCCTCCCCCCACCCAACGCCCTTCTCCGCTTAGTGACACGACCAGCTTTTGGAAGCTCGTTGATATTAGTGTCACTCGCTTACTTGGCGTTAAAAATCAGTTTTCTGCCTATCTGTCTGAGACGAGTGATTCTTGCAGTGGGTATTCTTTATGTTTGTAAGATTCCTGTTCAGGCCGGAAGCTTACCTCCCGCCTGACGATTGTCAGCGGGTGTTTGGTCCATTTGTTGTCAACCTGTCCACAGTTATGGCAGTCATCAAAATCTGCTGGCTCTGTGTACCTGCCCCTGACCAGAACAGCCCTGTGTGTGTCCATGCGTGGTCAGGCTTTTGTCCAACTCAATAGGTCGGAATCACGTTTTGCTTGGCGCCTTCTGAGTTTGACCCTTTTATCATCTCTCGAGTTTACTCTGTGGAAACGTATGGTGCCCGCCGCTAACACTTCATTTAAACAGTGCAGTGCTTTCCTCTTTCTTTTTCTTCTTCTTTTTCTTCTTTTTTTCTCCACCAGTGCTTTTTCACACTCCCTCCACGAGGACGTCTCAGGTCATTGGACTTAAGCGTCATGAACTGCAGGTGGACGGTAAATCTCATGTCTTCTCGGGCATGGTGTACTGCCCGTGGGTGTTCTCAATCGTCAGATATGGAATTGGAGTTTACAGTAGAGTCCGGTGAGTTCTCGCCACCGCCATGATGACCCTTCGGTGGGACTGATTTCACCCCAGTCAGGGCGTGGGTAGCGACTGATTTCACCCCAGTCAACCCTGATGACCCTTCTGTGGGATTGATTTCACCCCAGTCAGGGCGTGGGTAGTGACTGATTTCACCCCAGTCAGGGCGTGGGTAGCGACTGATTTCACCCCAGTCAGGGCGTGGGTAGCAACTGATTTCACCCCAGTCAGGACGTGGTTTCACCCTCATCAGGGCGTGGGTAGTGACTGATTTCCAGCTCGTGGGTAGTGACTAAAAGCGTCGTCACCGTGTGGCTGTGGCCGAGGAGACCCCTTAACGAGAGAAATCTCTTCGAAATTCGAGCTCTGCACAGGTATCTAATACCGCTGCAGATAGTATTACAGAAAAACTGAGCAACGTGTCCTCGATATGTGTAGGCAACATTGCCAATGAAAAGGTTAAACAGCTCTGTCCTCAATCCAACCCCATCCATCCCCACCGCTACCCTCCTTCCACCTCCCCACACGACCCCCCCCCCCCCCTCCCACTTCCTCACACGACACCCCCTTCTCTGGCCGGTCTCCATGCTGATGGTTTCCTGGCGCCATGAGGGGCGGGAGGAGGGAATTAGCCCTTTACACGACGACTGATGCATGTTTGTATAACTGCCAAACAGCCCGTGACCAGACAGGCCGATAAACTCTACCCCTTTTTATCATCCTTCGGTCTCGGGTCTTTTCTCTCTTCTCTCTCAGGCCCTGCCCTGCCACGTCGTGCTCGGGTGATCCTCACCTCAATGGCTCGTATCCACCGGGGTGCTCAGTGGTGCTTCAAAAACTCGTTGGCTCCATCAGTATTGGCTGGTTTTTTTGTTTGTTTGTTTGTTTGGGGCGAAAATGTGTTCTGCGCGTGTCGGCGACAACGAGGCGATGCACGTCTGAAGAGGCTTAATCTCAAGGAAGCGGTTTGTGTGCATGTCGTCTTTTGAGTGGGACTGGCGATGCGCAGCGCTGTGCTACGTGTTTCCCTGCGTGTCGTCGTGCCTGTCAGCTACTGTTCATGATCACCGGGCTGGTGGACGGATCTTGGGTCTCCTCCAGTCTGATTGTAACCAAAGTGTTCATGACCATTTCGCTACTGAACTGATCTCCTTGTTTGCTGAAACGTCAGCCCAACACTTGCCGTCAGTGTGTGTGGTGCTTGCTCCCGGGTGGCGTGTATGTAGTTCGGTGCGACTTAACACCGTGGTGATATAGTTTGTGGTCTCCGTACTTTACAGTGAATTATCTCGGGGATTATTGTGGAATTCATAATACTTCATATTTTACACTTCACCCATAATGTGCATCTCAGTATAACCAAAGACATTATTATTGTAACATAGGGTCTTTGGTATAAAATCATATCACCGACGATGGTTTATTTTTCGCTCGCATGCCGCAAAGCTTATGCTGAGCTTAGCGGCAAAATTTATTCCTTAGCTACAATATAGTACAAAGGATGCAGAGAAAAGTTCGTGATCCATAAAAAGATTGAATGTGATGTGTGTGTTTATTCCCGCGTAGGGCTGCGGCTTCACCGCGTTCCGCATGAAAAGAAAAGAGTGTGGTGAATAGATGGTGAGATAAGGCGTGCACGGCGTTACCCCAGTCCTCTCACTAAACCTGCTGAATATTTATGAACGGTAGCCAGATCACAGGCAAAAAGGCAGCAGTGTTGACCGAACAAAAGGACCCGGAACCAGTCCTTTGGGAGACAGTACCTGGCCCATGGGATGACCTGCTGTGAGAAACACAGCGAAAGCTAAGCGACGATCCTTTGTTGCGATTTGAATGAAACGGTGAACAGTGTGCAACTGGACAGCTTCGGTACCACGCGCGTGAAACCGACGTAAAGCCAGAAAGACAAGCCGGACAATTTTACGGTTTCCGGGAGTCTGACCGAGGGGACAGGTGGCGGATGTGAGTGTCCGATCGGCGAGCATGCCTGGCGAAAAGCTGCACCAGCGGGCGAGAAAGAAGCTGAGTGACGGGCTGAACTCGTGGCGGAAGAAGCGCAAGAACCGAGCGGCCCTGGTGGAGACGCCGGGCGACAGCGCTTCCCCGGACACGCCGGACATGCCGGACTTTGCGGTGACCCCGTCCGTGCTCACCGAGCTGGCCTGTCGCGGCCGCTTCGGCTCCGACGAGTTCCTGGACGGCGCGTGCCCCCGAGACGCGGAGAAGTCGGACTCGACCACGTCCCCCGGCTCGCCCTCCCCGCCCTGCCTGTCCCCGGGCGACGGGTCCCTGGACGGCGACCAGTTCATCAACAGGCTCTTCTCCCACATCATCAGCACGGGCGACACGAGCGACGCGGAGACGGACGGGGAGGGGACGCTGGTGGGAGACGACGTGGCCGCCGCGCACTCGCTCCTCTCCAACGACGACGTCTTCTGGTCCCCCGACGAGGAGGGTGGAGAGGGGGGCGGGGCGGGAGGGTTCCGACACTACTGCGGGGCGGTGGGCGACCTGCTGGGGGAGGCGGTGCTGCGCTCCGTCAGCGACTCGGAATGCAGCTCAGACAGCACGCTGCTCAACCTCACCCTGTCGTCGGAGGAAGAGACGGAGCCCCGGAGGATGCTGCAGATCCGCGTGCAGAGGCGCCACAGGGCGAGGAAGCTGTCTCACGTCGGCAGGCAGAGCAGCCTGTCTCGCTCCGACACTGCCGGCACACACAGCGGGTCGGAAGGTGTACACGGCGCTGATCCGATGAAAGCGGGTATACCACCGCCTCACGGAGACAGCGATGTGTTGAAAGGTCGGCTGTGTCAAGGACGTACTGATGTGATGGCGGCAGCGGGTCAGCTGTCTGAGGGAGGTGACGCGCCGAACGTGCGGACCTTGCCCGTGATGCGCGCCATGAGGACGACGTCGGCTGACGTGGAGACGCTGAGCGAGATCCACAGCATGCTGGACCTGACGGCCGCCGACGACTCCTCCCCCCTCAGACACGCCACCCTCTCCCTCAGCATGCCCGAGCTCCACGCCCCCGCGCGCAACGACAAAGTGCCGGACAGACGCAGCCGTGCCTCGCCACGGTCGTCGTGGAAACGCACCAAAGACGCTCAGTCCTCCCCAGCCTTCGTGTCCACACGTTGGCCCGCTCACACCGCGCCCGCCGCTTCAGCGGGTGGCCAGAGGCCGGCGACAGGCACGGGCAGAGCTCCGGACGTGAAGGCCTCTCCCCCACTCAAGATCTCGTCGGCGCTGGAGAGTTTCCCGGCGGACGTGAAGCGACGCTGCTGGTCCCGTTCCGGTTGGAGGGCGCTGCACATCACCGGCATCCCCGAGGAGCTGTGTCTGTGTAACTGTGACAACGTCTGTGAGGCTGACGTGGAGGTCAAACACGTGGAGATCACTGCCGACAGCTTTCTCTCCCCTGATCAGGTGTCTCAGCCAATCAAACTGCTTGCCGTCTACAAGGTCAAGGTGAGTTTCCCTACCTGATTTAAATAGGTACTGCGGAAAACAGACGAACGAACAGACAAAAAGAAAATATTTATCGATGTTCATGCGTGTTTTGAGAGAGCTGCTCATGATAATCTGTCCGGATCCGACGGCTGTTGCAGCCGTCGGATCCGGACAGATTATCATGAGCAGCTCATGATGTTGTAAACCGAGTCGCGACCGAGCCGTAACCAAAAGGCTGCGCCTCTTCTCTTTTTGGCCATAATAATATACTCCTTTATGTGCTATTGCTTTAAGATCAATTCTCATCAAGCCTCCATCTACCTTCCAGAACTTCTTCACTTTTACACTCCTTCCATGCAGCTCTGCTCTTCTGCAGACACCCGAGTGTTCAGAATACCATCCTTCCGAACAAAGTCAGGTGGTCAGCGCTCTTTCTCTTACCAGGCTCCAACTGTCTGGAACCAACTCCCTGTTTCTGTCCGTATTTCTACCTCTGTCAGCTCTTTTAAATCTTCCTTGAAAACCTTTCTCTTTTCGAAAACCTTTTCTTCAGTCCTATTGCCCCGAAATAAGTGTGTGTGTGTGTGTGTGTGTGTGTGTGTGTGTGTGTGTGTGTGTGTGTGTGTGTGTGTGTGTGTTGTAGTCATTAAATCTTGAAAACATGTACATTTAAGGAATGTGTAAGCGCTTAGGGTCTGTGCGGGTTTGGCGCTCTATGTATACATTATTATTATTATTGAGGAAAACCGATCACTCAACACTGGTGGTTTGTGTCAAGTGCCACTGCTTGCGGAACGTTATACCTGGAAAATGATAGTCCAACAGTTGAGAACAGAGAGGGACTGAGAGATCGTGACAGACAGGGACACAGACCGTGACACAGACAGGGATACAGATCGTGACGGGGATCGTGACGCAGGTAGGGTCACAGGGATACAGACCGTGACACAGTGATACAGACCGTGACACAGACAGGGATACAGATCGTGACACAGACAGGAATACAGACCGTGCACATGCAGGGTACAGATCGTGACACAGGGATACAGACCGTGACACAAGCAGGGATACTGTCGTGATACAGACGGGGATACAGACGGGGATACAGACCATGGCACAGAGCATGACACAGTTACATAACCCTAGACACAGGCAAGGATACAAACAGTGACACAGACAGGAACAAAGATCGTGTCACTAACACACGTGATACTGGTAGTAAGGAAAGTGTTTATCTGCTCTGTCTAGCTGTGCTGATCCAGTGGCTGTCTTATCTGTGGGACAGAACACGCCATACTCACTCTGGGCCAGGAGTAATGTTCTGCCGTAACAACCTGTTTTCGTTTCTTATTCAAGCCCAATACCGGTCCGTTTCAAAGCCCTGTTTTTCTTTCGTTGCTGCTCCAGTCAGCACGGTGTTGGTGATCTGTTCTCCGTGTATTTGTCTACTTAAAATCACAGTGTTGACGAAATATTCTGTGTATTTGTCTACTTTGGACACTGCAGCGCGCGCGCACACACACACACACACACACACACACACACACACACACACACACTCTCACTCACTCACTCACTCACACTCGCCTACTGACTGGCTCACGGACTGACCGTGGCTGACCGACTAGCGACTGACTGAATTTTGTTACTCAAGGATAAAGAGTAGGCACGAATACTGAGAGAGAGAGAGAGAGAGAGAGAAGAGAGAGAGAGAGAGAGAGAGAGAGAGAGAAGAGGGGAGGGGGTCTGTCGCGCACATGCTTGACATGTTTGTATACTCAGGCTGGCTCGCACGCGCACCAAGCCCAAACGCACGCAAGTGAGGCCACCGAGCGTGACACCTGCACGAGACCTGCAGGCAACTTATGGCCTGGGACTGGGCGCCACGTGCTGCAGTGTTGGCCAGCCCGCCCTGTCTCTCCGTCCACACTGACTTGTCTGTCCACCGCCGGCACCGCCTTACACCGGAACAATGGTCACTATGTGCTGACGTCAAGTTCCCCCACTGCTGCACAAGCGTGCTGACATCAAGAAGCGGTCAGCTGGCAACCCGCTGTGTCTGTCGGCGGACCTCACTGACCTCACAGTCCAGTCCTGCACGCGGACGTGGCCGGGTGTCTGTGTCCGTCCGGCATATGCAGGGGAAGGCGTTGACGGGGCGAAGTCGTGGGTTGTACAACCGTGTTCTGTGGGAGCTCACAACCGAAACGGGCTCTGATTGTCATCTCAGTCACATGCGTGTTTCCGTGCCCGGAGGTGCTTGGCATCACTGTGCTCGCTTCGTTCAGAGTCGGGTTGTATATAGTGCAAGGTACGTTGGCGACAGGTTTTTCACACATTTTGTAGTCTGTTAAATGCTTTGCCTCCGAAACAGCAGATTGTGTTGAGCACTTTAATGTGAAAAAAGCCCCTTTATAAGTGTCACTGTTTCCGTCATTGCCGTGAAAAAGGCCTGTTTATAAGTAAGTGTGTTACTGTTTCCCTTATCGTCAAGGGAAAACGTGGATGCCCCACGTGAATTCTAAAGGGAACACATCTGCATGTATAAGAGATCACGTCTAAGAGCACGCAATAACGTACAAATGCCACAAGCAGTCTTTAAATAGAATATATAATATGTTACTTATGGAAGTGCGCTATAAAATAATGTGAGAAAAAAAATCCCATTTATAAGTGTGTTACTGTCCCGTCATCGTTGAGGGGAAAAAAACCCTGTTTGTAAGTGTTACTGTTCCCTTCATCGCCGTGAAAAACACAAAACTGTTTATAAGTGTGTTACTGTTTTTTCATCACCGTGAAAAACAACAACAAAAAAACGTTTATAAGTGTGCTACTGTTCCCTTCATGGCCGTGAGAAAAAAGTGTATAAGTGTTCCCTTCCTCGCTGAGACAAAAGCCTGTTTGTACGTGTGTTGCTGTACCGTCATTGTTGCGGGGGGGAAAGCCTGTTTATAAGTGTGTTACTGTCGCGTCATTGTTGCGGGGGGGAAATCCTGTTTATAAGTGTGTTACTGTCGCGTCATTGTTGCGGGGGGGAAAAGCCTGTTTATAAATGTGTTACTGTCGCGTCATTGTTGCGGGGGGGGGGGGGGGGGGGGGGGGAGCCTGTTTATAAGTGGTATGTTCAAATTGTTGCGGGGGGGGGGGGGGGGCTTGTTTATAGTGTGTTACTGCCCGTCATTGTTGCGGGAGAGAAAAAAAGCCTGTTTATAAGTGTGTTACTGTCCCGTCATTGTTGCGGGAGAAAAAAAGCCTCTTTATAAGTGTGTTACTGTCCCGTCATTGTTGCGGGAGGGGAAAAAAGCCTGTTTATAAGTGTGTTACTGTTCAGTCATTGCTGAGAAAAATGCCTGTTTATAAGTGTTTTACTGTCCCGTTATTGTTGAGAAAAAAGCCTGTTTATAAGTGTTACTGTCCCGTCATTGTTGGGGGGGGGGGGGGGGGAGCCTGTTTATAAATGTGTTACTGTCCCGTCATTGTTGAGGGGGGGGGGGAAGCCTGTTTATAAGTGTGTTACTGTCCTGCCATTGTTGAAAAACAACAACTGTTTATAAGTGTGTTACTGTCCCATCATGGCTGATGGCGACACCTGCTGCAGTGCAGCGGCCCCACGCCCCGTCAGCCCGAGCCGCTGCCCCCATTAGCGGCAGTTGTGGGGCGGTCGGTGATGGCGACGGGGCGCTGTGCAGTCCCTCCGCTGCCTTCGATAGGCCCAGATCAAAGTGTCAGGTGCATGGCTTATTACATGCTCCCATAGTAGGTCAGAATAACGTGTTCACGATGGCGGAATGCCTGGATTGATATGTGATGATGTTTGGTCCACCAGACCTTCTTCGTTTGATTTGAAAGGTAACGTCAAAGAGATGCGACGCTAGTATACTGTAAACTGTAAAACAGTACGTCTCCAATTATGCACTGTAAGCAGACTGTTGTGGAAATGTTTTAACTTTTCATGACTTCTCGTACCTTATTTTGTTGACTGACAAACATATTGATCCCCCCCCCCTCCCCCCCATCCTGTTTGTTTAGGCCAGAATGCAGGTGTCACAAGTGTGGCCGCTAGCAGCAGCTTTAGGTTGTGCAGCTGACTGTCCGGGGAGTGAGAGTTGGTGGGTTGTGCATTTTGTCAGAAATCCAATAAGTTGAGTCACTCTGCCTGACTGGGTGTAGACAGCTGCTGCGACCTGTTGGTTTTCCCGCCGCCGCAGCCGGGCTGCTGCTGCACACCCTTGCCATGAAGTTAAAGGAGCTCGCCGTCTCAAACCGGGGTTGAGGGATAAGAATGTAATGGCGTGGAAGAGCCGCTAGAAGGACAGTGACCCAGGCAGCGGAGTCGGTCAAAATGGAGACCACAGCAGGCGAACGGCAGCAATCAGGTTTTATTCTACAGCAGCAGACAACTTTCTCAGCACACCAAAAATCCTCACGCGCACGCATAGAGATAAGAGAACTGCGCGGGCCGCAAGGAACACACGCTATCGCTACCATGAAATCGGCCCTCTGGACCACAAAATGGCTGACTATTGTGTTTCCTTGGCCCGCACAAATACAGTTTCCTCAACAATAACTAAACTAATTAAAACATGAAATACATCAAATAAAAGCTACAGTTACAACCTTTTAAACCGTATAAACAAAATGTACACACATGACTTATTTAATTTACAACAAGAGTGGGAAGCATGGCTTGCACCAGTCTATAAGCAGATTCGTACAACTAAATCACAACTAACACAATGTACAAAATATAACTGTCAATAAAACTTACATCAGAATAAAGTGCACGCTCCCACGGTTAAAATGGTACATAACAATTACAATACAACGCTCTATAAGAGAAGCAAGACACACTCAAAGACTAGTACTAAAACAATCGGTGCGAACTTTCGCCTGGGGCGCGTTATTTTAGTCGCAGCAGCGCTGATAGTGATACCAAGTAGTCTATGAATACAACTTAGCTTCTACAGTACACAAGACTCAATAAGTTAATTTCAACCCAAAATAAACACTAAACATGAAGTCAGCTAAGCAAAATACTATACGACAAAGCACTGATCGACACAGAATTACTTTAATCGATTCAAAACAACGATTCACTACTATTCACTAGTACTACACAGAAAATGCGCCATGCAGACGACGGCTATAAAAAGAATGGACCTAGAGAGGCATCGGCTACTGATTAAGCTCGACCCTGCGTCTAAATAAGATCTAAATAAACATTCTAAGATGCCAAATTACATTACACATGGCTTGCTGCATAAAAAGGACTAGGTGAACAAGGAGTAGGTAAACAAACAAGCGGTCAAAATATTAAGGGAGTAAACAGATTTGAAAATGGCGCGCACCAGCGGCTATCGCGGTCGGCTGTGTGAAGGCCATGTGGCGTTACGCAACACGCAGCGCTTCAAAACAAAAGCGTCGTCTGCTCCGATTCCCGGGTTACTAACAGTACAGTAATGAAATTGCATGGATCTGATAACCGGGGCGGGATTATTGTAAAAACGTACAAAGAGCACTTGCTCACAAGAAAAAGAAGAGAAAAAACAACACAACATCGTAACGAAAAGCGACAATCAAGAAATCTGTTGGAAACAAAAAGCGGCAATTTCTTTTCGGGCTGGTTGTCCTGAGATGATCCTGTGCAGTTAACGGGACGTTAACGTCTGGTTATTTAAGCAGTTAACGGGACGTTAACATCTGGTTGTTTAAGCAGTTAACGGGACATTAACATCTGGTTATTTTAGCAGTTAACAGGACGTTAACGTCTGGTTATTTAAGCAGTTAACGGGACGTTAACATCTGGTTGTTTAAGCAGTTAACGGGACATTAACGTCTGGTTATTTAAGCAGTTAACGGGACATTAACACGATCTGGTTATTTAAGCAGTTAACGGGACATTAACGTCTGGTTATTTAAGCAGTTAACGGGACGTTAACATCTGGTTGTTTAAGCAGTTAACGGGACGTAAACATCTGGTTATTTACTTGCCTCACACCAGACGCTTGGTTGACTGCGGCTCACCGTCAGTTTATCGGTACTTCAGACAGTTTTAGTTAATTTTTTATGACAGGAGTATTGAAAGTGACTCGAAATGGCAACATTTGTATTGCAATGTGCGGTACATTTACACACAAGACTTCATCTTTGAAATGTACCGTAGTGTTGGAGCGTTTTGAGCGTTTACAAGGGCTGTTTTGTTGTGTGGGTCTCTCAGAGGTTCGACATGCAGAGATCAGCTTTCAAACATAAAACAAACCCGCTAGATTAATCCCGGAGGTAAAATGCTGTTCGTCTTATCTGGGTTCAGTTACAGCTCTCGCAAGAGCAACACTACCCAATCCTGCCGATATGTGTACAGTGCATAGTGGTCAGCTATTGTGATGCTTGGTAAAATCACCATTTTTCGTCATTAGCTGATCCTGTGCGGTTGACAGGACGTTGAAATCCAGTTACTGGGGTGACCTGTGCGGTTGCCAGGACGTTGAAATCCAGTTACTGGGGTGACCTGTGCGGTTGCCAGGACGTTGAAATCCAGTTACTGGGGTGACCTGTGCGGTTGCCAGAACGTTGAAATCCAGTTATTGGGGTGACCTGTGACAGGACGTTGAAATCCAGTTACTGACTCTATTCATTTTGCCAAGGCTTCCTCCACTGTTCTTAGAAGAAACTGGGGGAGGGGGGGGGGGGGGGGGGAAGAGATGGATGAGCAACTGAATTATCTCCGTCAGGTCGGAGCAAAGACCCACAGGCTGGAAGGTTTGAAGATTTCTGCCTGTGGGCGCCACTTAATGTGTACATTACCACGCATTGTAAGTTTAGTGTACAGTAGTACGTATGTACAACTGAGAGTTTGATTTCGGCCTGAGTGAAAGTACAGGCGAATGGACTATTGGCTGAAAGCTGGGGGAAGCACGCCTGGGTACCCGAGGAAAAAACAAACACCCAGCAACACCAAGAGCCAGTCCGAACATCGATATCACATAATGATTGGAGTGGACCTCCGCACTCGCTTGCTGACCACAAACTATAATGCGACCGAGATCTGGCTTCTGACCGGGTGTACGCAGCGCCCTCTGTAGGGCTGTACTCTCGCCAGTCGGGAAGGTACAGACGAACGGTCTTTGCTGCAGTATGGTCTTTGGTAGTCCAGTGTTTCGTTCCTCACCAGACAACCGTAAGCGTATAGGTCGGATTTCTAGCTTGCCGTCTCCGTGCTGTGCTGTGTGTGTACCACAATGGGAAGCGGAGGCGGGTTGGTGACAAATCCTGTTTGCTGTCTCAGCACTGTCTCCGCCTGGTCCATGTCTTCAAGTCACCACACACATGTGAAAGGCAAACTAATCGGTTGAGAATATCGAGGTGTTTCTGCAGAGTAGAGTGAATCAGTTTTGCATGAGCGAGGGGGATGTCTGTGGGTGGCCTCCCAATAATAATAATAGGCTTAATGATAATAGAAACACGCCCCCCCCCCCCCCTCGCTCTCTCTCTCTCATTCTCTCTCTCTCTCTCACACACACACACACACACACACACCACACACACACACACACACACACACACCATCCCATTCCCAACCCCCCAATTTTTTAACTTTTTTTTGTTTTGCTATTGTTATTTTTTACAAAAACAAACAAATTGGTTGACCAAACCTGTCTCGCGTTTAGCAAGTGGAGGTCTGGGACTGTGAGTGTCAAGACTGGAAGCAGCTGATCGATAATTTTTGGCCCCTACTGGAAGCAGCTGATCGTTAATTTTGAATTCACTGTCAGCAGGAAAAGCTACTTCGTATGGGGCAGTGTGCCGGCGAATGTGTGCCACGAGATAAAGATAGCAGAGATAACAAGTAAAAGATTCTGTCCTTTCCGGGTGCAGGCTGTCGACAATTTTGCACCTGGAGGGACTTGTTCTTTCTTCTTCTTCCTTTATATACAGTTTGTTTTAAACTGTTGCTAACTTGTGACAGGACGTAGCACGTGACCCGTAGCTGTGACGTTAGTGCATGCGGCACCTAATTTTGTGAAAGGTTCCCCCAGACGTTGCGCTATGAACTAACACGTTTCGTTGCACACCATCGATCTCAGAATATGTTCATACGGACACACGTAGCCTACATATAGGCACACGTAGTCTACACACGGGCACACTTATCCTACAGACGGCACACGTAGCCTACACACAGGCATACGTAGCCTACACACGGGCACACGTAGCCTACAGAGGGCACACGTAGCCTACAGAGGGCACACGTAGTCTACACACGGGCACAAGTAGCCTACAGAGGGCACACCTAGCCTACAGAGGGCACACGTAGCCTACACACGGGCACACATAGCATACAGAGGGCACACATAGCCTACAGAGGGCACACGTAGCTTACAGAGGGCACACGTATCCTACACATGGGCACACGTAGCCCACACACGGGCACACGTAGCCCACACACGGGCACACGTAGCCTACACACGGGCACACGTAGCCTACACACGAGCACACGTAGCCTACAGAGGGCACACGTAGCCTACACACGGGTACACGTAGCCTACAGAGGGCACACGTAGCGTACACACGGGCACACGTAGCCTACAGAGGGCACACGTAGCCCACACACGGGCACACGTAGCCCACACACGGGCACACGTAGCCTACACACGGGCACACGTAGCCTACACACGAGCACACGTATCCTACAGAGGGCACACGTAGCCTACACATTGGTACACGTATCCTACAGAGGGCACACGTATCCTACACACGGGCACACGTAGCCCACAGAGGGCACACGTAGCCTACACACGGGCACACGTAGCCTACAGAGGGCACACGTAGCCTACACACGGGCACACGCAGCCTACAGAGGGCACGCGTATCCTACAGAGGGCACGCGTATCCTACAGAGGGCACGCGTAACCTACACACGTGCCCGTGTGGTGGCGGCAGCGGTGCGGTCGGTGTGTTTGTAGTGACCATTGACTGGTTGACTGTGTGACGCAGCAGGAATCAGGGAAGAGCGCCAGTGACACCCCCGCCTCTCTTTGTCGGTTGTCTAGCGGCTGGTGTAACCAGCAAACACACTGTGGTGGCTGGTGTAACCAACCAACACACTGTGGTGGCTTGTGTAACCAACCAACACACTGTGGTGGCTGGTGTAACCAGCAAACACATTGTCGTGGCTGGTGTATCCAGCAAACACACTGTCGTGGCTGGTTTAACCAGCACACACACAGCAAACACACTGTCGTGGCTGGTGTAACCAGCAAACACACTGTGGTGGCTGGTGTAACCAGCAAACACACTGTCGTGGCTGGTGTAACCAGCAAACACACTGTCGTGGCTGGTGTAACCAGCAAACACACTGCCGTGGCTGGTGTAACCAGCAAACACACTGCCGTGGCTGGTGTGTCGTGGCTGGTGTAACCAGCGAACACACTGTCGGCTGTGACTGCTTGGCCAAACGCCCGTCACAGTAGGATGCCGGCGGATATGAACGCTGATATAATCGTCTATGTTTCGTTTGATCGTGTCACTGAGATGGCCGTTGTTGCAACGCAAGTTCAAGTATCAAACATGCCTGTAAAACGGTTTCGGACTGTAGTCGCGAGCAGTGAACAGCTCGAGGTTTACGTTCCCCTATCCCAGCACCATTGCCTTTCAGGCCCCCAGTCTACCTGTCCCGTAGTCTCATTGTCCTGTAGTCTCCCTGCCACCCAGTCTCCTTGTCCTGTAGTCTCCCTGTCTCCCAGCCCATGTCCCTCAGTCTATTTGTCCCGTAGTTTTCCTGTCCCATAGTTCCCTGTCCCTTAGCTCCGTAATCTCCCTGTCCCATAGTCTCCCTGTCTCCCAGTCCATGTCCCGTTGTCTCCTTGTCCCCGTGTCCCTGACCCCCAATCTTCTAATCTCTCTACCCCCAGTCTGCTAGTCTGTCTACCCCCAGTCTTCTTGTCTGTCTACCCCCAGTCTGCTAGTCTCTCTACCCCCAGTCTGCTAGTCTCTCTACCCCCAGTCTTCTAGTCTCTCTACCCCCAGTCTGCTAGTCTCTCCCGTCTCAGACCCCCAGTCTTCTAGTCTCTCAGTCTTTTAGGTCTCTCTACCCCCAGTCTTGCTAGTCTCTCTACCCCCAGTCTTCTAGTCTCTCTACCCCCAGTCTGCTAGTTCTCTCAGTCTTTTAGTCTTTCTACCCCCAGTCTTCTAGTCTCTTACCCCCAGTCTGCTAGTCTCTCTACCCCCAGTCTTCTAGTCTCTTTACCCCCAGTCTGCTAGTCTCTCTACCCCCAGTCTTCTAGTCTCTCCCCCGTCTTTAGTCTCTCTACCCCCAGTCTTCTAGTCTCTCTACCCCCAGTCTGCTAGTCTCTCTACCCCCAGTCTGCTAGTCTCTCTACCCCCAGTCTTCTAGTCTCTCTACCCCAGTCTGCTAGTCTCTCTACCCCCAGTCTGCTAGTCTCTCAGTCTTCTAGTCTCTCTACCCCCAGTCTTTCTAGTCTCTCAGTCTTCTAGTCTCTCTACCCCCAGTCTGCTAGTTCTCTCCCCCGTCTTCTAGTCTCTCTACCAGTCTGCTAGTCTTCTCCCCGTCTGCTAGTCTTCTACCCCAGTCTTCTAGTCTCTCTACCCCCAGTCTTCTAGTCTCTCAGTCTGCTAGTCTGTCTACCCCCAGTCTTCTAGTCTCTCTACCCCCAGTCTGCTAGTCTCTCTACCCCCAGTCTTCTAGTCTCTCTACCCCCAGTCTCTAGTCTCTCTACCCCCAGTCTTCTAGTCTCTCTACCCCCAGTCTGCTAGTCTCTCTACCCCCAGTCTGCTAGTCTCTCTACCCCCAGTCTTCTAGTTTTCTCCCCGTCTTCTAGTCTCTCTACCCCCAGTCTGCTAGTCTCTCAGTCTTCTAGTCTCTCTACCCCCAGTCTGCTAGTCTCTCAGTCTGCTAGTCTGTCTACCCCCAGTCTTCTAGTTCTCTACCCCCAGTCTTCTAGTCTCTCTCCCCCAGTCTTCTACCCCCAGTCTCAGTCTCTCTACCCCCAGTCTGCTAGTCTCTCTACCCCCAGTCTGCTAGTCTCTCTACCCCCAGTCTGCTAGTCTCTCTACCCCCAGTCTGCTAGTCTCTCTACCCCCAGTCTGCTAGTCTCTCTACCCCCAGTCTTCTAGTCTCTCTACCCCCAGTCTTCTAGTCTCTACTCCCAGTCTTCTAGTCTCTCAGTCTGCTAGTCTCTCTACTCCCAGTCTTTCTTTCTCCAGTCTCCCTGACCTCATCTCCACCTGTTTGCCTATATCGCAGATGAGCTACAAACCCCTTTATTGACAATGTACTGACTTCCCTCCCCCCTCAACCCCCGCCCCCCCCCCCCCCCTCTCTCTCTCTGTGTCTTCGCTTATCCCTTACAGCACGGGGTTTGATTCCCCCCCCTCCCCCCCACCCCAATGTTTTCGTTTGCTTGTCTTTTGTTGTTGTTGACACAATGGTTTTAATTCGGTAACACGTGACAGAGCAAAACGATTGTGAAAACAACGTTATCAAATTAAAACTACAAGCGTTGTGGTGGCACATTCTTCAAATACCCCCAAAACAGACGAGCCTTCTTTTTCTTCATCGCCCCAATTTTTGTTTGTTTGTTTGTTGTTGCTGCTATTTTTTGTTTTTGTTTTTGTTGTTGTTGTTGTTGTTTGTTTGTTTTTGTGTGTGGTTTTTTGTTTTGTTTTTTAGCTGTAGATGACCTCTTTGAAAGTCGATGTGTCTTGTGCAATACACTCCTCCCCCCTCCCTTTGTGGAATTGCCCCTTTCAACATTTCAAAGAGTTTATTTAATCCGACTTACCGTACACGTATTTACAGGTAGTTACTGTGGGCTAGAATTAGGCGATGTAATATCCGCCAGTGAGTATTCACCAAGAAGTGCCAGTGCATTGACAGCCATCAGAAAGGACAGACTGCCTCATAGTGCCTTGACAGCCCACAGAAAGGACAGACTGCCTCACAGTGCCTTGACAGCCCACAGAAAGGACAGACTGCCTCAAAGTGCCTTGACAGCCCACAGAAAGGACAGACTGCCTCACAGTGCATTGACAGCCATCTGAAAGGACAGACTGCCTCACAGTGCCTTGACAGCCCACAGAAAGGACAGACTGCCTCACAGTGCATTAACAGCCCACAGAAAGGACAGACTGCCTCACAGTGCATTAACAGCCCACAGAAAGGACAGACTGCCTCACAGTGCAATGACAGCCCACAGAAAAGACCGACTGCCTCACAGTGCATTGACAGCCAACAGAAAGGACAGGCTGCCTCACAGTGCCTTGACGGCCCACAGAAAGGACAGACTGCCTCACAGTGCATTAACAGCCCACAGAAAGGACAGACTGCCTCACAGTGCATTAACAGCCCACAGAAAGGACAGACTGCCTCACAGTGCATTAACAGCCCACAGAAAGGACAGACTGCCTCACAGTGCAATGACAGCCCACAGAAAGGACCGACTGCCTCACAGTGCATTGACAGCCCACAGAAAGGACAGGCTGCCTCACAGTGCCTTGACGGCCCACAGAAAGGACAGACTGCCTCACAGTGCATTAACAGCCCACAGAAAGGACAGACTGCCTCACAGTGCAATGACAGCCCACAGAAAGGACCGACTTCCTCACAGTGCATTGACAGCCCACAGAAAGGACAGACTGCCTCACAGTGCATTGACAGCCATCAGAAAGGACAGACTGCCTCACAGTGCATTGACAGCCCACAGAAAGGACAGACTGCCTCACAGTGCATTGACAGCCATCAGAAAGGACAGACTGCCTCACAGTGCATTGACAGCCCACAGAAAGGACAGACTGCCTCACAGTGCATTGGCAGCCCACAGAAAGGACAGACTGCCTCACAGTGCCTTAACAGCCCACAGAAAGGACAGACTGCCACACAGTGCATTAACAGCCCACAGAAAGGACAGTCACAGACTGCCTCACAGTGCCTTGACAGCCCACAGAAAGGACAGACAGCCTCACAGTGCATTGACAGCCCACAGAAAGGACCGACTGCCTCACAGACATTGACATGTACGCTTCGTGGCAGCCATGGACAGACCGCACGGCTTTCTCTTTGTGTGTTGGTGTACTGTGTGCCCAGTCAAAGCTTTCCCTTTGTGTGTTGGTGTACTGTGTGCCCAGTCAAAGCTTTCTCTTTGTGTGTTGGTGTACTATGTGCCAGTCAAAAGGGTTATGGACGATTGCAATCTTTTTCACACTGCGCGGCGGCTTCAGACTGGAAAACTGACGGCCTTTCGCGCAATGCGTTGCAGCTTATAATGAGCTGTTCTCAACATCAGTCCCGCGATTTGTTCCCCAGTTCACTGCTCCCTTAAACTGCCCTAATCGAGATGTTTGCAAACCTTTGCTGATGTGTACAATGTTGGCGTTACCAAGACCATTGTAGACGTGCAATTTTAGCTGTCAGTCAGTCAGGGGCTATTAGCCTAGATAGTTGACGGCGTCAGCCGAATAGGTTTGCGTTTTCATCCATGAATGCAAATCTTTCGTGAAATTTGACGTGTGTAAGATAAATAGACTGGGCCAACCGGTTTCAGTAAGTCGATTTTTTTTTCTCCGCGTTGTAAGGTGAAAGTGCAGTTCTGCACGGGGTTTGCTGTCTTCAGTGCTGCGGACTTAGTCGTCGCTAACAACCCACAGCTATGAAAGGTACACCCTTTTACGCCCGGAATATTACACACACACACACACACACACATACACATATATCGTGCGCGCGCGCAACAAGATAAACATTCTAGCCTTAAATTGTCAGTATATCATCCGCAAAATTTGCGGGGGCTGTGCCCCATCAGGCCAGCAGGCTATGTAGCAGACCAACATACACATCTCTCTTGGCGTCGTCTGCCGTCTGCCGGTCTGTGTTCCTGTACTTACTGCCTGCCTGTCTGTCTGTGTTCCTGTACTTACTGCCTGCCTGTCTGTCTGTGTTCCTGTACTTACTGCCTGCCTGTCTGTCTGTGTTCCTGTACTTACTGCCTGCCTGTCTGTCTGTCTGTGTTCCTGTACTTACTGCCTGCCTGTCTGTCTGTCTGTGTTCCTGTACTTACTGTCTGTCTGTCTGTGTTCCTGTACTTACTGCCTGCCTGCCTGTCTGTGTTCCTGTACTTACTGCCTGCCTGTCTGTCTGTGTTCCTGTACTTACTGCCTGCCTGTCTGTCTGTCTGTGTTCCTGTACTTACTGCTGCCTGTCTGTCTGTGTTCCTGTACTTACTGCCTGCCTGTCTTTTCTGTCTGTGTTCCTGTACTTACTGTCTGCCTGTCTGTCTGTGTTCCTGTACTTACTGCCGGGCCTGTCTGTCTGTCTGTGTTCCTGTACTTACTGCCTGCCTTGTCTGTGTTCTGTATTTGTCTGTTTGTTCCTGTACTTATTGCCTGCCTGTCTGTCTGTGTTCCTGTACTTACTGCCTGCCTGTCTGTCTGTCTGTGTTCCTGTACTTACGTCTGCCTGTCTGTCTGTGTTCCTGTACTTACTGCTGCCTGCCTGTCTGTCTGTCTGTGTTCCTGTACTTACTGCCTGCCTGTCTGTCTGTCTGTGTTCCTGTACTTACTGCCTGCCTGTCTGTCTGTCTGTGTTCCTATACTTACTGTCTGTCTGTGTTCCTGTACTTACTGCCTGCCTGTCTGTCTGTCTGTATTCCTGTACTTACTGTCTGTCTGTGTTCTTGTACTTGCTGCCTGCCTGTCTGTCTGTGTTCCTGTACTTCTGCCTGCTTCTGTCTGTCTGTGTTCCTGTACTTACTGCCTGCCTGTCGCTGTGTTCCTGTACTTACTGTCCTGTCTGTCTGTGTTCCTGTACTTACTGTGCTGTCTGTCTGTGTTCCTGTACTTACTGCTTGCCTGTCTGTCTGTGTTTCTCTACTTACTGCCTGTCTGTCCGTGTTTCTGTACTTACTGTCTGTCTGTGTTTCTCTACATACTGCCTGTCTGTCTGTGTTTCTCTACTTACTGTGTGTTTCTCTACTTACTGCCTGTCTGCCTGTCCGTGTTTCTATACTTACTGCCTCTCTGTGTTTCTGTACTTACTGCCTGTCTGCCTGTGTTTCTGTACTTACTGTCTGTGTTTCTGTACTACCTGTGTTTCTATACTAGTTGCTGCCAGTCTGTGTTTCTGTGTTTACTGCCTGTCTGTGTTTCTGTACTTACTACCTGTCTGTCTGTCCTATACTCTCTCTCTCTCTCTCTCTCTCTCTCTCTCTCTCTCTCTCTCTCTCTCTCTCTCTCTCTCTCTCTCACGTCTGCATGTCACTGCCCCACTGCATGGCTGCCTGTGTCCTCACTAGCTGACTGTCAGTGTGTTTGTCTGTTGGTCTGTGTGTACTCGCTCTCGCTATCTGGCTACCTGTCCAGTCGCTGTCTGTATCCTTCTTCCCTTGCACCAGTCGGTCTTGTCTGGCCTGCGGTAGGTGAACACGTGTGATTCGTGCCCACAGTGCTGCCTGAGGTGGATGTCAGTATCATCATGTGCTTGTCAGTCGTTCTCCTCACGGCTACGTCTTCCTCTTGCAGTGCCGGGATGGAGTCAACTACCAGGGCGTCAGGCACTAGCTACGTTTCTCACGTTAGTAACACCCAGTGTTGCACTTGCGTGATGGGCGTCGTTTGAGCCGCAGTTTTACCCCCAACCCCCCTCCACCCCAGCGCTAT